>OZ026601.1:13208358-13238358 GCA_964020085.1 Micromussa lordhowensis | reverse complement strand
AAGGAGGTTAAACGTACTCCACTAATCATTACTTTCTGCTGTATAAGCCAAAGCGTCAGTTTGAAGTGATTGGACTACTAATATAAGCTTACAATGTAGATATCTAGACACCTGTTTTGTTTTCTGAGCTGTATAAGAAGACAGATAACTCGCCCTTGTTTGAGAACTGGCCCTTACAGTTTTAAACGGATACCTCATCTAGTTTGATCCGTCTTCTTCTCTGGGGTGTCTCGTGTAAAAACGAGCAATACTTCAATAAACACGTGACAGTGTACGCTACAACATTTCTTAATATATAAGACTTTAAAAATAAGTTATCTAGACCCACTCTCAATCGAGAACAAAAATGATGTACCTTCGGCGGGAAACTCCTCAAATTCGTCGTCTTCTTCCAACAATCCCAAATCAGTTTTTTTTGCTGTCCCGGCCATGTTGGATTGAATCTTCGTCGTTATGAGGTCAGCAGATTAATAGCACCACAGGCAGACCACGACCACAGGGTCGACCACAGGTTCACTATTCTAATCACCAAATCAAAGCGGTCGCGAGACACATAAATTTCCCCAATCATTCCAAGCAACGTATGGCAGTCTGTGGCCTTTCCCTACATCAAGGAAGCACGGAAAGCCGCAAAACTCTAGATCAAATATTTATTTTTCAAATAATTCTCACGGTATCAACGAGCGCTTTTCATTCAACTAATTTATTTTGACGTTTCCATGCACCAACGGAGGGCTAACGCTCGAAATGTCAGCTTTCGAATCTCTTTACGAGGGGACAATTGACATTTTCAACTCAGTTGATAAAACATCTGGAATTTTTATGAAAATGACGACACATTTGAAACTGAATTGCAAGACATGTTTCATTTCATTTCATTTTCATTTCATTTTATTAGTTTAAAAAAAAGAAAATACAATGATAATCCTGCGCAACCCGCAGATAGCAGAGCTAATCGAGGCGGGTTGCGCTTTTAAATCAAACGTCATTATCAGTAAAAATGAAACAAAAGAAATAGAAAATAAATAAGTGAACAATTACAATAAAATAATCAGTCAGTAAAAATGAAAACAAAAGAAATGAAATAGACAAGAAATAAGTGAACAATTACAATAAAATAATTACAATATATTACAACAAGTCACAGGTTAGTTTCGGTCGCTCAACGACCATCTTCAGTTGAAAGTAAATTGAATTTGAAGTTGCATTTAAATTTATAATATAATGCTAAACAAGGATAAATAACAAGCGTGAAAAGAAGTTTGGAATGTAGCAAAATAGCTAAAGGTAACAAAAGAGTGTACAAAGTAACGTGCTGATTAGAACGAGAGATTTAAATTAACGTGATTGCTTGTTTAAAGAAGGTTGCTCCCTAGCCTAATTCTCAGATGGTCAACAAGCCGCGAACGACCTGGACCGTCTGAGAATCAGGCTAGTTGCTCCCAGGAAATATGCAACGCTTCTTTTATCTTGACCTGAAATTTTGTGGTCGCATGATCTATAACTTTAAAACATTCAGCACAGCAGGAATTACGGCTTGCTTCGGATTGTTGAAGGTGTTGAAAGATATGTGAGGTCCTGTCCCTGTATAAGTGTTCGTGAATGTGTGTCGAGAGGCGTCGGCAAGTTTCGCCGACTTAGCAAGAATTACAGCTTGCACAGGTAAACTTATAAACAACATTCGAACGAAGTTTAACAGGCGCATGGTCCTTCACACTTAACATGTTACGGATCTTGAAGGAAGAAAAGGCTAGCATAACATCAAGATTGTTACAATAACGTTAAAGTAGTTTACGTAATCTGTTTTGTGCTACAATAGAGAAGGGCCCAACATAAGGTAATTTGAAAAAAAATGTGTAGAATTAGAGGGAGGACTAGCAGGTATGTTGGAAAGGGTCTGAGTCTTTGTAATATACTGCCTAATGACCCTCTCAACGATATGAATGGGGAAAAGATTTTTACGTAAGATTAATAACAGATTCTTGATATCTTCATGAAAGCCTACCCACGTGTTGTTGATTCTTGTATGTTCTGTCAACTAGGGTCCTGATTAAGCCAAGTTTGGCATACAGAAAAGCAAACACATTTACAAAGATTCTAAAACTACATGGCAAATGGTAACATAAAAAAAACACATTTTTAGTATGTTCTTAATAACAAAATCGTTGCAACAGCGCTTTTAGCACGTCTGACAGTCTTTCCTCTGGTTCAGCTAAAATTCAGTCTAAATAGCTTTTCCTCATAACCAGAAACTTATTACGTGCTGATTAGGCTTGTCACTTCCATTTCATAACATAAAATGTAGGAGTAGCCCTGCAGGCGCTCGCGATCCATACCGCTAGCCATGTTGACCATGAAAAAAGAGTTGCATGATTTTCTATTTCTATGCATACATGTGATCCAGAGCTTTAATTTATATTTTTATCTATTTGATTGATATTTAACTAAATATTTTTCTCTCATTTTATTACTGTTTATGTCATTTTATACTCTTCTCATGCATGGCACAAACAAATTGATTAATTGAAGTAACTAAGACGAGCAAACCTTGGTAATTAAAACACATCAGCAGAATACGAAAATTAAGACAATGAAAGAAGCTAGAGAAATTGAAAACATACCTGTCAGTGAGTTCGACCTTCTTCTGATCAAATTTTTCATACTTGTTCGAAGGCAAAATGGCAAATTGGCCCGCATATTATGGTCGGTCGGTCGGTCTGTATGAGAGAATCTTGACTTCACTGTGTTCCCGAGTCTGTACTCACGCCCTCGGTCAAGATTCTTCCGTACCCAATTGCTAGCTATTTAAGATTTAAGACATCTAAGACTGGTTAACCATCAGTATTCTCCACCAATGTTCTTACCACCGGAAATTTTGGAAAACAACGATTTTGAATTCTTACTGGTGCTTTTTATCAAATCAACAGTTCCGTTTTTTCCTCGCAAAACGTTTTATTTGGTACAATATCTAAGCAATGCCCTTCAATGAATTTACTAAATTACGTTATTATTGTTCGAAAGCGGTTTTTCAGTGTGGGGTTGTAGAAGCAAATCAGCACCCTAAAATTCAAGGTTATCAGAACAAAATTTCTATTTAAATATGAAACTGAAAGGAAAATAAATAAGGATTAATTTGAAAGATATGGATATTTATCCCTGGCAAATGAATTGTCTAGTTTGATTCGCTCCCCCCTTTTTTCTTCTTGTTGCTTTTCTTTCGTTTCTTTCGCTTTTGAAGTATGGTAATCTACTGATAATGGTGTCACCCTCGCTGAGTCACCGAGATAGTTGCCGAGTGTCGGTTTGTCTTGTGCCGGCAAACTTTTAAAGACCACGCTGTCGGTGTCAAAGTACAGCACGCGTTCTTTTTTTGTTGTTGAAATAATTCTTTATTGAAACAAATTGATATTAATACAGCAAATTATTAACTTACCTACATAATTATAATGTTACAATTAATATAACTAATATTACTAATACTAATAATATAATACAACAAATTAACACTGATATTTTTATTATTACAAAATTCAGAAGTGGATGCATATTAAAACCTTTAAATAGTTAAGCATTTGCAAGAGGCGACACTATCCAATTAGCTTTTGAGATCCTTTGTTTTTTTACTATAGAACTGAAGAACTTTGCTAGAAGCGGACTGGAGGACATGAGTCATTTCTTAGTTAAGATGCAAACCCTTGACGAGGTGGTGACTGACTTAACTCCACCTATTTACGATTCGTTTATTACATTGTATTCTACCACGTTTGTTCACGAAGCTATTATTGTTTAAAATAAAAGGCGTTGTCATGTAAAGTATTGTGTCATATGATATCATGGGTCTCTTCGAACGTAACCAGGTCTTTCTGCAAAGTCTCTTACGGGAAGCCAATGCCAAACAACGAAACGTCATTTTGGATCTCGCGAACAAAGACCAAATTAACGCCATCAGTGAAATGGTACTTAATTTAATAAAACGCAAGATTCCCATTCGGTCTGGGACCCATCATAAGTTAAAACGATATAAGAATGTGTCACGAGCATTGAGTAAACGCAGAAACTCATTGAAACGACCGAGAGAACACGACATCTCAAAAGCCAGACAGGTAGTGGATTTTGGCAAGAATTAAACGAATGCTACAAATGTGTTCGCTGAAAGGGAGAGATGCGCAAGGGTATCCACAGGAAGTTATTGACGAATGTGGTCCTTATCCGCCAACTCTGAAAGAAGTTGTCGCTAAATCCAATGCCAGAGAGACACGAGGCAACGACACGTTGGCGAGACTCGTACAACTCCTTCATGCAGCCAACCAGCGTGAAGACAATTGGAAAGATATGACTGATACTTTGGAACGAAAATGCAATGCCTTGTACCAAGACTACATGGCTTTATATTACAGTGACATCTGCGTTTCGTGTCAAAAGGAATAAGATTCCACACCAGCCGGTGAGATCATTACGTTATGTCACTACTGCGGCGAGGGTAAAAAACCCCTCAAGAGTCTTAAACTAGAATTGGAAAAGGTGCGGGAAGAGACAAGATATTGGCAAGACTGTTACGAAACCGCAATAAAACAAATAACAAATGGATGAAGTAATGATGGTTCCAGTCGACGAATTTAACCAGCTCTCTAACTATTATCAAGGGAAAATAACGGAAAGTGCTTTGTTAGATAAAGCTAGACGCTTGGCAGCTGAACAACAACTAATTTTACAAGATTAAAATATTCCTGATAGTATGGCAGTCCAAATCGTAAAACCCATGGCGTTGCAGCAGGGACGTTTGGTCAAACGTGTACGAACAGGGACGGCGGCTCCTTTCCAATATATGGGAGTGGAAGAATCTGAAGGGATGGCGGACGCACCAACTGAGAGAATGTTCAAAGAGATTATAAAAAGCGTTCAACAACCTCAAGTCATCGTAATTACCGACGACACGCCTGTGAAAACAGTTAAAAAAGAACGCACCACACCCAAAACATCAATTAAGAAAGCAAGTGTCAAGAAAAAAAAACCTGTTAGAAAAAGCGGACTTTACCCGCTACACTGACACCCGGCCTGTCAGGAATAAAAACTATACCAAAATCAATATCGGACAAAGCCAAGCAAGTTTTAAGAGATTTGGGTTGAATAGAGGGTCAAGATAGCCCTAAAGGAGCAGCCAAATCTTATAATAAACAAAAGAAAACCGAAGGAGAAACACTCAAAGAGGGTTGGGAACCTTGGACAAAACCACCGAAGAGAGGACCCCGTGATATGACACGGACGGGGAAGGTTAAACGGCGACGACAGAGGGGAAAAGGTCTCGATATCCAGAAATGGTTGGGAAAGACTGGGATCGAGTTTCATTGGCCTGGTCACCAATACATGGGGCCTGGAGCCAAGTTGAAGAAACGACTAGCTAGAGGTGATCCAGGCATTAACTGATTAAATAAAATCGCCAAACAACACGATAATCGATTATGCCAGAGCCAAGAATTAAGGCAAGTGGAAAGCCGACACAAAGATGATTACTAGATGCCCTTGTTAGTCTCGTTGAATCAAGTGTTCCTTACAAGACAAAGAAGCAAACCCTTGCTCAAGACGGTGGCGGATTTATACAACAAATGAATAAAGGGGGCAAGTTTCTAAAGAAACTGTGGTGCTGCGTCGGTGGGAGTATTGCAAGATAATTTGGCTTTATCAACTGGGTTGATAATGTGAATTGTCCACCGTAAAGAGATTCGGAAGCTGACGTTTCGAGCGTTAGCCCTTCGTCGGAGCGAATCAAGGAATTGTGGGTTGTGTGTGGTTTATATACAGAAATGTGGAGCTACGCTATTGGTTGGTGCCTGGCAACGTGAAAAACAACAGAATGAATTAGTTGAATGAAAAGCGTTCGTTGATACCGTGAGGATTAAGAGTGCCGATTTGAAAAATAAATCTTTGTTCAAGAGTTTTACGGCTTTCTGTGCCTCCTTGATGTAGGGAGAGGCCGCAGACTGCCATATGTTGCTTAGAATGATTCGGCAGATTAAAGTGTCTAGCAACCGGTTTAGAAGCGTCTTTATCGTCTTTCTCTACGTCGCGAAGGTGTTCTCGGAAACGGTCGCCTAGTCGTCTACCTGTTTCACCGATATATAACTTTTTGCAAAGAGTGCAAGTTATACAGTAGATGACATTGGCTGAGGTACAGGTAAATTGATCTGTGATCTTAATGGATCGCTTGGGTCCCGACAATTTCTCAACGTTGTAAATGAAAGGACATGTTTTAGATCGCGCGCGTGCGCATTTAAAAGTTCCAGGTTGTTCAGTCGTTTTGAATGCACTTCTAACTAAAAAGTTACCTATGTTTTTGTCGCGTTTGAATGAAATTAATGGCGGTTGCGAAAAGATTCTACCAGTATCGGGATCATTTTGAAGTAATTTAAAGTTTTTGAGAATGATGGATTTTACTGCGTGATTGTGAGGGTGAAATGTGAGGGTGAATGGAATTCTATTATTATTCTCCTTCTGAGACGTTTGTAGTGCTGACTGCCGATCAATTTGTTGGGCACGATGATGGCCTGCTTGAACAACAGAGGCAGGATATCCACGTTTGTCGAAAAAAATTGCACATTTCCTCCGATTTAAAGGAAAAATCAGAGTCCTCACTACAAAGGCGACGAAGTCTAAGAAACTGAGAATAAGGAATAGAATTCTTGACGTGTGATGGATGTGAAGATGAATACAACAAATAGCTATGAGAATCTGTGGGTTTGTAGTGCACACTGGTGCATAAACCGTTGCCTTCGACAGAAACTTTGATATCTAGAAATGCCAAAGAAGTATTGGAAATTTCCCAGGTATACTTAAGAGCCGGATGAAACGAATTAACAGCAGTTATAAATTGATTGAGTTCCTCTCTGGTAGAGGAAGTGGCGCCGACACAATCGTCAATGTAGCGACGGTATAGCTCAGGTTTAGGGCCGTTGTATTGATTAAAAAATTCGTGTTCAATGTAGCCTACGAAAAGATTGGCGTAGCTGGGTCCCATTTTGGTGCCCATGGCCACACCATTGATTTGTTTATAATAACTGGTAGCGAATGAAAAACAATTTAGTGTTAAAACTAGTTCAGCCAGGCGGAGCAGTGTTTCCGAGCTTGGTTCCTTAACAGTGCGTAAATCAAAAAAATGTTTGAGGGCTAGAAGACCTTCGCCATTAGGGATGACGGTGTAAAGGGATGTAATGTCCATAGTAAAAATAAGTTTGTCTTCACCCAGGAAATTGAAATCGCGAAAAATTTGAAGGGCGTGTTGACTGTCTTTAACATAAGACGGTAAAGATCTGACGATAGGTGCCATAATTTTGTCTAAATAGCTAGAAATGAGTTCGGTAGGGCAACTACACGCAGAGACGATAGGTCGGCCTGGGTTGTTAGGTTTGTGAATTTTAGGCAAAAAGTAAATACATGAAGTTCTAGGAGTGGTGATGATGAGATTTGTAGCAGTAGCCGGTAAATCTTGTTTAACTATAAGTTCGTTAATGGTGCTCTTGACAATTTGTTGGTTAGTGGAAGTGAGATCTTTATCAACTTTGGCATAAAAAGAGGTGTCGGAAAGTTGCCGCAAAGCTTCTTTTTGGTAGAGGTCGGCCCGCCAAACAACCAAAGCGCCGCCTTTGTCGGCCGCTTTCACAATTATGTCTTTGCGCTTACTAAGATTTTTAAGCGCCGCCCTCTCTTCCGAAGAAAGGTTTGAAAATTTGGTGTTACGATTGAAATTTAGTTTGTTGATGTCATGACGGCATTTGTTGATGAAAAAATCTAAAGAGGCGAACTGGCCCTCTGGGGGAGTCCACTTCGATTTTCGAGTCTGAAGCGTCTCGAAAATATCTTTGTCCGAGGTGTTAGAATCATCCTCTTTGTCATGGAAAAAGGCTTTAAGTTGAACGCGGCGAAGAAATTTTTCAACATCTTGCTTAACCGAGAATTCGTCAAGGTTTTTGGATATAGGAACAAAATTCAAGCCCTTGCTAAGGACGGATTTCTCTGCATCGGAAAGCGAAAGATTTTCTGGAATAGTAACTACGGTGCTAAGGCTTTCAAGTGACGAGTCACAAGAAATAGGAGGACCTGTTAATTGTTCAAGTTTATGGGCCTTAATTTGGTGTAAATGGTTAAAAAGTTTAGAATTGACCTCCTGAATTTTGGTGCGAATAGATTGATTATACAACGAATAGATTGAATATACAACATTTGCTAATCCCAGTTCTAACTAGCATAGGGTCCCTAATGTTATAAAACGTGCAACCTAGTCTGTAGTATAATCAGTCGGTTCTTGACGTTAACGAGTGCTGGTCAATATTAACAGAAAAGTCAACTGGGATGAAGAGGCAGAGAGTGATTATGAAGACACCAACGCAAGTGAAAACGACGAAAGCGATAACGAAGAACCTCGAATTAAAGATGTTTTAGAACGTCTTTCCCAACTCGTTTCTCGACAAAAGGCCTCCGATCTATTTCACAGCATGGCGGCTTCCAAAGATATCTTGTTTTGGACACCTCGCGGACAGTTACTCCGAAACCAGCGAATAATACCAGTGACGGCGAACATTTCAGAGCTGGCTAATATGTGTTACTCCCCCATAACGACGATACTGTTAAACCCCGCGCCCTCAAAACATTTATAGAAGGGAATCAATAAGCGTTTGATACAGAATAAGAGAATTTTGGCAGAACTATTGGAAAAAGAACAAGCCTATCACGATAAAGACAGTGAGGCTGGTGATAAAGAAATGGTCTCGGAAAGCAGTGATAACGAAGATGACACAGAGACAGCCTCTGAAAGTAGTGATCACGAATCGGAAAACCCAGATCTGGAACCTGAAGGAAATTCAGATGTTCCGTATTCTGAAGAAACCGCAAATTCAGAGGTTTTGCCTTAAAGTAAAAGGTCCTTGCTACTATTGCAACGGAGATAACGGTTACGAAAGAGCAGTAGTCAAATGCCCTAGATGTTTCTGGCAAGATGGTTATAGGATTTGTCCGATATGTGCACATCAAATTCCTGTTGAACGTAAACACTTGACAGATGGATTTATTTGGTGCGCTGACTGCCACGCGGTGAAACACATTGATTCAAAAACTTTAAAAATGACTCCTTTAAAAATCCTCCAAGTGAAGATGGAGACGATTGATTGCATCCTAATTTGGGTGTATTCATTTCAAATGTGTGTATTTTTTTGTATTCGCTATTAACAAGCAATAAAGTCTCTTAAGAAAACGCGTTGTTCAAAATATTTATTGTCGCGTGTTGACAATGAATTAGCGCTCTGAACTTCTATTGTTGTAATTTCAATGGTAGAGCTGTCCCATGGGCTTTTCCGTTGGAGTTTGGATGCAAATGTAGGGTTGAAAGTGGAGTTCAGTGCGTGACTAACGGAGCGGAGCAGTTAGCTAAGATTCACGGACTGATACGCAAGCGCTCAAAGCAGTTTGAAGATCAACAGTATTGGTGAAAAAAAAAACATATTCAAGGGAATGAACGTTTCGAAATTCGAACAAAGTTTTCAAATTTCCTGCGAGTTGAAGTTGAATAAAGGAATGACGCTTTCGAAATCTACTCGCTTTTATTTTAAATATGTAATAGACTCTACATGAGCCAATCGGGTTTAAAAGAGATCGGGCAAGTCTGGGCAGGTGTATTGTTTTCATTGTACTAGAGTGACGCTCATTAGTAAACCTATACCGAATTAGTATGCAGGAAATCCACATTAGTATGCAGGAAGACACTTTATTAGTATGCAGGAAGACAGGGAAGACAGTAACCCGGCTAATTCCTAACATCATCTACTACTTAGGACTAATTATTGACTGCTTCCTGTCATGGCATTAATAGTGAAATTACATATTTTCGCAAAACTAAAACGACATGTGAGATCTCTGATAAGTATTTTGTATATCCCCGCTATCATTTTCTATTCTTGCGTACTGTGGGGCTCCATTATCATAATAGGCCATTTTACAGTTGTGTGCTTAGTTACCTGGCCATGAATGCAAGCGAGGCTGGAGGTGACCTTGCTTTGATACAGACCTTCAAGCTTTTCTCATGTAAATGTAAACTAGTTAGCATGAGAACAACTTGATTTGCACAATAAAAGCAGAGAGGTCTGTATCAAAACAAGGTCAACTCCAGCCTCGCTGCCAGTCAGAGGCCAGCTCAATTTGCCAACAACTGTAAAATGGTCTATTGGCGAGACTACAAAACTACGTTGTTAGAATCATCCGCGATAATATTTCAATTATGTAAACCTCGGCCCCATTTTAGCTTCCTGCCATTGTTAAACAAGAAGATCTTTTAGATCTTATAACCGCGCTTTTAAAATTGAACTGTTTCCTTCGCACCACAGCCGTAAAGCAGTGGACATTCCAAAGCAGTCCTTGATGATTCACTGATTATTGTAGACAGCACATCCCTTGATCAACACAAACTGTAATATCGCGCGACTCTTGCATTTTCCGAAATAAACACCGAAACATCTACCTTCACGTCTCTTGTCTGCAAGCAGTCCTTGTTGATTCACTGTTGACAGTCGTAGCCGTTGTGAAATCTCCGATGACGTAATTGTCTTAATCTGGGATGTGTATGGGCATGAACTATACGAACGGTCCTATAATAACACTATTAACAACAGCTTTTTTCTTAAAAGTCACCATTAAATTTAAGTAAAGCGCTAGCAAAGTCACAACAGTCACATAATTCAAGAATCACTCTATCCACGGCTATCTTTAGTATGGTGGTTATTTCCCTACCAATGACATAATCCTTGCACGTTCTGACACGTTCTTTGCTTAGCTTGCAAATATTTAATTTTCCTTCCGATCTTTTAACTCGCTTCAAAAAACAACACGACAATACTTTTCTTGTCTAAAACTACGAAAAATACTCCCAAAATTACAGTTACATCAATCACGGTCGCCCCTCGCGAAATTAAAGTTCAAAACAAGCACAATCGTATTCAACACGCTGCCCAAAGTTGGAACGTCGACTCATTCCATTAATGACGTATTTGCTTTTTATGCATTTAACACTCGCTTCGAATCAAGCTCTTCAATAACACAAAAAGGCAATATATTTTGCACAAAATAAAGAGTAGAGTATTCATAAATTTTCAGTACATTAACGTCTTAACAGCTTTTGAATAAACATCGTAAGTTGCGTCATTCGAAGTCTGGCCGAGAGAAGTTTGGGTCTGGTCACCGACAAAACGGCGAAAAATAATAAACCCCGTGCAGAGCAAGAACCGCGCTCGGCCCATGGCCGCGCGGTTAATAAATGTTCGATGCAAAAAATGCACGAGGAAGGCCTATCCAAAATGGTTCAGTCGCGAACTGGCGTACGAGTGACAAGATTGGGAATAGAGAAATATTGCGCAGATTGAGTGGTAGTTTTACAGCGCCGAAACTAAAATTAATTACGCTGCTTCCCAGAGATTTTGTTTTGCCCCTGTAATATCATTAATTTAAACGATCTGAATGATTTGAGGATAATCAGTGGCTGGCCTGGAACACGCAGTTCGCAAACCGGAGAGCAACCATTGTTTTGAAATTTTCCATCGAGCATTCATAATATACTAAGCGATCAATTTGCGACGGAAATCTTTGTAAGTTAAATGCAGTTCTTGCGAAAAGCTGCTGTATATTTCCGTTGAGAGTCAAAACATAAATACAAAGTCAAATATTGCTCCCGTGCCCTACCCCTCGAAAACTCAGTTTTACTCGATGACCGAACTGCAACGGAGATTAGTTACCAGTCTTATGCTGCGTGTTATCAGATAGAAGACATGATATGATTGGCTCAGTATATCCCATTACGTCAGAGAACATGTCTGCCACATAGGACAGAACTGCAATGATACAGGCGGCGAGCCAACCTCGTTCCCAGGCTCTCTCTCGTCTGCTCGGGGGCAGAGGAGAGAGAGCCTGGGAACGAGGTTGGCGACGAGCGGGATCCGGTAGAGACCCCGCTCGTCGCCCGCTCGCTTTTTCGATCGTCCCCACTGATCGAGAGCCTGAAACAGGCTATGAAAGAAGAGAGAGAGGAGAGAGGTGGAAAGATCCCAAAGTGGAGGTGGAAAGTCTTTGTACCAGCTTTGTTCCTTCCTCAAACCTTACCTTCGCTTATTCACACTTATTTTAGTTACATACATTTCAGTTGATTAGCAACAACAAAAATCAGAAAAAATAAGAAATGCAAAACAGCAAAGATATAGTGACGTCATCTATTGTTATTAATAACTGTATTCCAACAGGGTTATATTCTCCTCTGCAGCCGACAGGCCGATCTGCAGCCGTTATTACGGTCGTCACGCAACGCTTCTTGGGGAGAAGCGTTGCGTGACGACCCTAATAACGGCTGCGGAGGAGACCAACAGTAGTAGTAGTAAACTTTGTTTCAACTCGGATTAAAGAGAAGCGCATAAGCGCTAATATCTCCGAGAAATAAAAAAAGACAATAAAGATATATGTACAATAACTGGTATATACATGCTAATAAAATTATATGTTGAATATAGTAAAAAAAAAATCAGATTAATTAATCTAACTAGTAACAAAGGCAAGACAGTTGTTTTTAAAATAGGTAACATTGGTGGTAGTTCTAAGTTCATCACTTAATGTATTCCATAATTTGGGGGCAAGAAATTTGAAAGATTTTTTCCCGAAGGATGTAGTGTTGACACGTGGTATTTGCAGTTTGTTTGTACCTCTAAGCTCATTAATGTTGGTTCTTGGTAACAGGGTTAGCCCGAATTTTGATTGTGAATTTGCAACTTTTTGGTGAGTTTTCCTGTTTGTATTCGTTCCGTTTTGAGTTTGAATAATCTCAAACAACACAAAACATACTTTTTAGTAAGCAGTCAAAGACATTTTCAGGATTATAGAGTAGAATACTGAGAACTTTATCTTCGAGTGTTGAAAAATATTTTTCAACACGAGAAGATAAATTTCTTATGTGCAAGCGACCATGTAATCTTCTTTTTGTTGTATAAAATATTTTGGCGATTTTCCGAAGATTGCCGACCACTTTCCGAAGATTTCCGTAGATTTTCCTCCAAAGGCCAGAACGTTTCTGAACATTTTCCGAAGATTTCCTAAGATTTCCGAATATAACCAATGATTGCCAAAGACTTCCGAAGATCCGAAGATATTTCAATCATACGCCAACGAATTTAAGGTAATTTCCTTGAAATTTCTCTACTATCAAACTTTTTTTGAAACTTGGCATCTCTATTATTAGGTTTTATACGCGCACGCGCTCATGTGCGCGCGTTAATGACGCGAAAATCGGGCGCAGTAGGGATGCGCAATGCAATACCAAGGAATTACCTTAAGTGCAGTTCAAGGGACAAAAATTTTATCAAAAATTATATTCTCGCGTGTGGATAAAAATATCCTAAAGATAAAATACCGTAATTCCTCAAATTAGCGCCTTCCCTCAAATAAGCACCCTCTTCAAAGCGCCCCTTCTATTGGCCAAGATTTAAAATAAGCGTGTCCTCTCAAATAAGCGCCCCCTCTCTTCCCCCTGTTTCATGGAAGAGTATTAAGACAACAGAGGATGTGTAGTTTGGTCGTGTTCAATCACAACCAAGTGGTTATCAACTCATTCAAGCACTGCAAATTGGTCATCGTAACTGATGGTAGTGAAGATCTGCTGACTTATTGCCTAAAGCCCAACCAACCTTGTACAGCTGAGGTCTCAACCGACTATGCTGCCATGTGTCTGTTCAGTAATAGATCACAGATGCCAAAATGTGGTAAGAACATCAGTGACACACTCGGCTATTGCCTTGTGTGCCACTTGTTTGTTCTTACCACATTTTGACATCATCTGTGATCTAGCACTGCACAGATGCACAGCAACATGGAATCCAGCGCCGTAGCTAGTAACAGGCCAACCAAGGCACTTGCCTTGTCATTTCTTTGGCTTTTGTTGTTTATAGTACCTAATACCTAGGAAGAGAACTCAACCATGGAGTGATTGCCCCAGTCATAAGTTATTCATAGACATTGCCTCAGTCAAAATGTTTTTCTGGCTACGGCCCTGGAACCTATTTGTTAAATAGCAGTTAGGAAAATCCATGTAACATGATGAGGGGTGCAAGGAAACAGAGATATTGAGGAAAGGAGGTTGGAAATTTTCTTGACCGATATAGGTGGGGGGCTGTAAAAGCAAGTCAGGGTGTAGGGAGTGCTAATTCTTCACTAGTAACATTATCCAAGAGCCCATTGTATGTGTATAAAATCTCAGTAATCACTACAATATCGTTTATTGTCCTTCAAACCATATCCTTTATTTAGCAATACTCAAACTTTCCATTAAATCTAAAAACTTTGAATTACAATTAGACCAAGTTTAAAATAATATAAAAAGAATAATGCTTGGTCTTACTTTTAATTTGTAACTCGGCGAAATTAAAAATAACCAGTATGGTCATGAATTAAATGAAAGGTGTTGGCAAATATATGATTATAATTTGCTCATTTAACAGCTGGATGGAAAAGGTACACAAAGCAATCCTACACAAGAACAAAAATTGCCTATGAGAAGGGTCTTAGTGAAGAAAGAAAGTAGGAAAGGAAAAAGGGAAGAAGAGCCTGCCCTCATCACTTAGAATTCTGAATGACACCTCTAAGAAACCCTGCTGATGCAACGCAGAGTGAGTTGTCAAAAACCAGCCAATGAATGTGTGGCACCGGTTGAGGATGTAAATATTGTCCACAACTGCTGCCAAATTTTGGTGGAGCAAATTGTCCTTCAGGACATTCAGAGTTCATTGCTCAAGCCCATCTGAAACAAAACTTAGCTGAAATTACGCCGACCACGACTCCTCCTAGTTAAACCAGGAGTTTATGCAGCTGAAAAACTCATGTTTCTGGCTTCTGAAATCTAGAAATCGAGAATGCTCTCTAAAGGCCAGAAATTAATGTGGCATTCAATTTCGGCCACAATATCAAGGATTGGAAAATAAAAGTTTTCCCAAGTCCTGTGGGTGAGACAGCAAGAAAATTATTTCTTTCTAGTGGGGAGGCCACCCCATTGCATTGCTCGACCTTCAAATTCAAATGAAATTAAAATATTCTGAAATTTTGGCACAAGTGGCTCTGAAATTTATCACTGCAGGCCATCATTTTGCCGTTCTAAACAAAAGCCGATACAGTTGGATAACACATTAATCTCAGCCAATCAGTATTTTGCGTCCAAATGTGGACACACCAATTCAAAATTCAAAGCAGTGTGTGCAGGCTCTTCTTCCCCTTTCCTCTCCTTCATCCTTGCCACGCAAAGAGCCTGCTTGCAGGCTAGAAGAAAATGAAAAAAGTGATCAGATCATGGATTTGATTACCCTGGATAAATTAAGTGTTAAAAGTGAAACAGCAAATTGTGTCAATCATTCCAATGGTAATATTAAACCACAACACATACTCTGTATTCTAGTATCTTCTAATAATCAAATAAAACTCAAGCCATACCCAGACAATACCTACTAGATTAATCTCTTCTAGGGATCCAAGTCACATTTTCTGACAACTTTCCCAATACTTTGATATAAGAGCTCCTCCCAAATGAGCAATACATTAATCTCCTGAATATATATATTAATTTTTTACTTCACTGTGTTAATAACAAGTATTTCTTTTAAATACTAATTGCCATACACTTGGTGTATAAACTGAAAATATAGGTAATAAATTAGCATGACAACTACTCGCAATTTTAGCTAAACCCTACTACTTCATGAAAAATGAGCGCATACAATTTTAATTCAAAAGTTCTCATCCTGTGCTCACACATTCTTTTCTGATAAACATCAATGAGTGAATACATTTTCCATGATGTAGTCTATTTTTTTGTTGGTACTGAGATTTCTCCAACTTATGCCATGATTATGACAAGTGAAATCTACTAAAAGACACTCTTGACTGTGTTCCCGTCAGTAATGATTGTGTAAATGTATCTATCTATAGGAACTTCTATTCTAAAAGTCACAGACACACAGAGAAACAGCTATAGAGAAACAGCTATTTAAACCACAAAACAGCAGATCCATGGAACATTAGTGTTAGAACCACATTCCACTGCTGTGGCATAACCCCTAAAATATAATAACACTACAGTAATTAAACTGCTGTTATTTACAAATTATATTAGATACTGGTATGTTGCTCCTCCAGGTAATAAATTATATGTGGAAGGTATTCCATGTCTTGGTTCAATAGCTAACCTGGAAAAGGAAAACAACTGAATTAAAATAGACTGAAAAAATTGAATTATAGTATTATTAGCTTAAAAAGTTTCAGTTGAGCATTAAAAAAGCCATCAAAGATATCTCAAACCAATTATTAAATTTGCACTTCACTGAAGAACATGGCCTTGATTTCTTCAATATTTATATAGTCTATAATAATTAATATAAAAAACTAGGGTTTATAGGACCCTTTATAACATTAGGACCACAAGAGAAAATGTGTGCTGTACCACTGATCATCCACACTTACCAGTACATAAATTTCAAACAACCATATACGGTAAAATTGTTCCCAGTCTTTTGCAATGCTACTGAGCTTTGTGTTTACAAGATGGCAGATGCAGGACACCAAAAGAGGACTTAGACAAAGAAAGTACTCAAAACAAGATTTTATACATTTTATATACTAATTTACTCGTGGTACTCAAGGTAGTCAGGAATAAACCTTTTCATAAATACTAGACAAATATATAGTTCAATGTGGAATGATTGTACATGTGTAACCTAAACATCACTTGTTCCCCTTTACCGCGTGATTGCCAGCCAAATCAAGCTGGCTAATTTCGTTGACAGCCAGCTCTTAGCGAAAACCCTGTATGACACATTCCACTCACCCACATGTCATGTGTATCTGTGTGGATACAGGTCCTTCAGGGCTTTTTTGGCCTCCTCCACACCTTTGTCTGATGCCATTTTAAGAAGTGGTTCGAATTCACTAAAAACACAAGAAATATACATCGTAAATATCATGTACTTCAAATGACATTATGGCTACCATTCGCACATGACCTTCAGAACTTAGGTTGGATGCAATGTAAGATTTGCAATGCAAGATTTGGTAGATGTCAATGAGCTTGTGCATGGTTTAAATGTAGGTAACAAAATTACATGTTTTATAAATTTTCATAACTGAAGTGGAAAACACTTCACAACAATTTCTCCTACAGTCAAAATATTGCAATGAGAAAATTCAGTCGAAGCTCTCACAAGTGACCACGTCAGGAAACATTTAAACGTGGTCACCAGTAGAACTGTTCACTTACAAGAATGCGTGCCCCTGTAAGCAACCCCAAGGCCCCTTATCAGAGATTTCAACATAACATATTCAACCTCAGGCTAAGAGCAAGGCTCTCCCTCTGGCACTCGACAATTATCATCTTGATCTGTTATTCAAAATCTTTGTCAATAAGAATCTTAGGCAAATTATGTTAAGAAAACTAAACAAGCCCCAACTGTGCTCTGTTCTGTTGTAAAGCATGCAGGAAGCAGTAGAGCACGAAAGAAGTGTAGGTGAAAGCATACTTTCAGTTCCAGTGGCTTTCGAGAGAAGAATGGTTCCTTCAAAGTTTGCTTTCTAGTTTAATTTTTAAATAGGGATCTAAAGGTTTCTAGACCAGAGAAATCCTGCCGCATTGTGGCTCATGAAAACGTGCACTTTTCCAATGGAAATTACGAAACAAGGAGCTCAAAGCTTGCGGATGAATATACGAAATGCTGAGTCGTATTTGAAAGGAGCTACATGTACAGTTACTTACAGCTTGCAGCCGCTTGCAGCAAGATTGCCTGAACTAGCATCAAAGTTGGAAAGACTAGAATGCTTCCACTGGTTCTACTCCGAGTACAGGAGAGAAGATCAGAGCAAGTTTTCAACTGATTACTCATCAGTAGAGTGATGATACGAAATTGTTGAGCTCACTTGAGTTGAGCTGAGTGGAGGACAAGTGTTACTACAATTCATGTAAGTATTGTCTGAGAATTTTTTGCAAAACTAAAGCTTCTCATCATAAACAGAGACAGCTCAATTGGTATTTTCTGTTGTTATTTTATGTGCATAGTACTAGTGGTAATCAAACATTATGAGAGTGTGTTTGACGCTGTCACTTTATTATATAAACCTTAAATGATTTCACTAGCTGACTTTCAATCTCTGTCTTTTGCTAAAATCAACATTTTTCATAAACAACCGTGGTTTTTGCTATGCATGGTGTCAAACTCCATGCCTGTGAAGAGGTCCCCTGTATAAACAACAATTTGTTAATACGTTGCATGACGGCAGCCTTCAAATTTCATGCTCAATATTCTCACAGCGTAAAAGCTAATCAAAAGTATATATTTTTTACGTACATTATTCTAAGCCGGAAACACAAATACAAGTAGACATTTGCAGTCGTGTGCTCGTTTATTCTAAAAAAACTCTGTGTGACTGATTTAAGTATTTCCTCTGATGAATATAGCAGACAGTATTTATGTAATATGCTGTTCCTTGGTTCAGGCTCACTCTTATGGATCTTGCTTTCAGAATGCTTTTCCACTGATTCCAAATAATATTCAACCGGATAAAGACAGCTATCTGTCGCGACCGTAACTAATAAACAAATGCAATAACAATATAGCTGTTTCCAAAGCCAAGGCGATTCAAAGTCGTTCATTAGCAAATAAAACAACCAACCACACCAAACACAAAAAGAATAAGGTCAAACTCGACAAGCAAGCACACCAAATGCGAGGTAAAACATGAAATTTGACTCCCGCTAGAAACAAAGCACATGGTCAATGGAAATGACGTCATTCACCTCTGAATAATTTTTCAGGGGGACCAAATTGGTGTCCAGGAAAATCTCGATTTCGACTGCATTAGGAAGGTGTTCTTTTTGAATGCAATAATTTCTGCCTTAGTATCAGATATAATGCAGTGCTTTCAGGAAGATTTCAAGAAGGTGGCTACCTCAAAACAGCACACCCTGAAGTAATATGATAAGCCCAGGAGAATTTCTCTCTGGAGAACTTTTAAAAGTTAAATATACCCGCCGACTTTCAACAGAATACCCCCCGGAGCTCCGGTGGGTGCCAGGTCCTATTGAAAGCACTGTAAAGTATTTTATCGAAGAATTCGCTAGGTTGAGAATTTGTTTATTTTGCTACATGTTTTGTCGGAACCTAGCAAAACCTGTTATTTTTAGTACAGTTTTAACACTGCTGTTGTTAACAACAGTCTCTGTGCAGCCAAATTTACTGCAGACCAAAAGCTGATTTCCATTGCGTTTGTCCGTGCCACAAGGGAAGTTTAATTTGGGTCAAATCTGTGGAAATTCTGAAGCAAAAATTTGAAAGCCAGCTTACTGTGATCAACCTGTGCTCTGTTCCCTGATAAAGCTCACTGTTTCCACCAATCAGAGCACATGTTATATGGAAACTTTATTATAAAGAAGGGTAAATGTGTAAGACTAAAGAGAAGTATAAAATTGTGTTCTCTAATTCATGTGTTGACTGATACAACTCAGAATCTTTTAGTGGTCAGGTACAAGAGTCTAAAAACAAACAATCTATCTATCTATCTCTTTGTATCTAGTAAAACTGATAGAGTACTTACTGTTCCTCAACATCTGTATCATAACCCTGTAAATGTCCAGCAACCAGATTGTAAGCACCATGCCCATGTCCATTCTTTGTTGCTTCCCTGGAGACAAAAGGACAAAAAGATAGTCTCCATTTTTTGAGATGTCACACAATGCTCCCGCAAAGAAATGGCTGCTTCTATCCAAGCCACACTCCTTTCCTATTATATCTGTGGTTTGCTTGTGGTCTGTTGAACAGACCAATTACATAACAACAAAGTGCGAATGATGAGAGCTTTCATGCAACAGGATGTGGTAGATAATCTAGCTCATGTACTGATCATAATAGAGAAAACATCACAAAAATTGTGAATGAAAGCCTATAGTGCTTCACATTCTCGTTGCTGTTCCCTGATAATGAAAGACTAAATAGTTTTCCAGGAAATTAGTCATAATCTCGCTAACATTATAAAATCTGCGCTTTACATGTATTAACCTCTAATGGCATATTTACACTTCTACAATATGTACACAAAGAAATCATCATGTTGTAAATTTCTTATAGTAATAGAAATGTGTAACTTTCTTATTGAAGACTAACCTAAACCAGTAAAAAGCCATTTTTTCGTCTTTCTTTACTCCATGTCCTGAAGAAAAATATCAGACAAAATGATGAGTGAAGATTCACAGTAGGGGCACTTTGTATTCTCCATTCTTGAAACATGTTTGTTTTCTTGACTTGCCTTTTTTGCCAACTCAAATTTCAAAATCTTGATCTTGTTTTCACGAAACCTGCCCAGTATTACATGTATATCACTTAAAGTAAGCAAGCATTGTGCAAATCTCGACCTTTATTTTTATTACCCTTGATGTATTTTACAATTTTCAATTTACGTATACTACCGGTATACAATTTTCAATATGTTTTACAACCCAAGTCTTAGTCTGCAACAGAATGCCATATATAGCTTGACCATTCAGGGCTCAAAATTGCCACTCACTGGTCACCAATATGATCAAAAATTGAGTGTTGGCAACCAGATATCAAGGACTGGTCCATCCTCCTCAAATCAAGGAGGATAAACATCAAAGTCTTTCCCTTACAATCGTATATGGCTATAATCATCTCATATCCAACAAGCGCGAGTGGAATAATTGTTTTATTAAAAACGCCCCCAAAAGATAAAGAACTAGACTACAATGAAAACAAAAAGGCCCAAAAAATCACGCATACGCGCGCCATTTTTGTAGAGCATGGTATAATGGCTCATATACCATGATGGCTAAGCCAATGAAAAGTCTCGAATTGCATTATCCAATGATCCAGTTTTTAATAAAAGCTTAAATACAGCTTAAAGTGCCAGTTCGACGAAAATCGACATCTTTTTTTTCTGGCATTTTTTGACACAGAATAGCTAGTTTTAGTGTAAATCATCCCTTGATGTAAATAAAATTGAATATAACGACTGTTAAGACAATAAAAAATTGCGATAAACGTACGATTTTTTCATCCGCCATTACAAGAAACCGGTTCCAGTTGCGTATTCTCATGGCCGGTGACTATATGGTGTGCTAAAAACATGAAGCATTTGCCGCAAGCAGCCGCAGATTTGTGTGCCAGTCGGCCTGATTGTAACGCCATAGAAGTCGGGATACGTTTCTCACTAGAGAAGGCATTCATTATTCAAGAAAACGGATTTACAATTGCAAAAACATATCAGATTAACGAAGGGGAAAATTTGCGTCTTCGAACATTAAATTTAGCGCCAAAAATGGGTCGCACGCCTTCGGCAACGCGCTCTTCGATCGCTGTCTCCGGGTAGGAAAATAGTAGTGTCATTTACAACACAATAAGAAAAAGACTGTTATCGTGTCATTTCGAAAGGACAGCTCGGTTTGACTGCTTGCATGTACTGTGGGCAAAGCCACCATTTTTTGGCATTTTTTTTCTATTTTTGAGTCGGGAGGTATATGACATTCGTCTCGGGGAAAATTGAGGGTCTCGGGAAAACACAACTCACTGTTCCCTTGGGACCAGTAATTAAGTGCTTTTTCATTTCTTCTCCTATGCTATTGTCCAAGCGCGATGGATTCTCTGAAATATATCTTATCATGATCTTGACTTTTCAGATAACTGACCTATGGTTCTCGTCTTATTTCACCTGCGGGATTCGTCGTTATCTTAGGGACCGTTCATTTTTTATGGGGTAGGGGGGGCTGGTGGGATTTGGTAGATAGTCTCTGTAGCATATGATGGCCCCCCCTCTTAACCGGATATTTTTTCCCTGGCCCCCCCTCATAAACCTAAATTTTTTTGATGACCCCCCCCCCAAAAAAAAAAAAGAAGTCAAAAGCAAAGCAAAAAGAATGATCAAGTAAACTCTACCTTATAAGTTAAACACAAAAACTGCAGTTTCAAAAAGTTCTTTCTGAATCACCGTTTTCGCCTATGGGATATGTCCTTTGTGTAATCTAACTATTTTTAAGGCGGGGGTACACATGAAAGCCGTATTTTGGCTGGGTATTATGTTTTTTATGCAAATATCTTGTTTACGTTTCAAGCAATCAAGAATCTCTCTGCTCATCTCACATATCTATGTTTTGGAAATTTTTGTGTGATTTTTAGTTATATTTGGAGAGAAATAGGGATTAGTAAAATTGATGGAAATAGGAAATTTTGAAGATTTGGTGTTGTTTTAAAATTAGAGTTTGAAATTAAAAATTGGTACATACACTCCAAACAGTTGCCCAACAACCTGGGGTGCCATTGTGCGGTCGGGCAACTGTCTGGTGGTGTTCCATAACCCTTTTTTTCCCTTTCAACCTCTCTTTAAACTTACCAAAATTTCACTTCAATTCACCTTTACCCCCGCCTTTACCCAACAAGTGCCCTAACTAGGGGGGTTCGGGGGCATTCTCCCCCGAGAAAATTTAGAATTTCAGAACTTCAGAAACGCTATTTTACGCCATTCTGGCAAACTTTTTGTAACATTTGTAGATTTACTGCAGTTTAAATTGAAAGTAGTAGAAATAATTTTTAAATATTTAAATGTGCACTGGCCATGGTAATCTGTCTTTTCCTTTGATAAACAAGGTACTGTTTGTTGTTGGGAGTGAACATTCTCAAGTAGTTTTGAATTGATATTGTTCCATCCACTACAAACTAGGGGAGTCCAGGGGGCATGCTCCCCCGGGAAAGTTTAGATTTTTAGAACCTCAGAAATGCAATTTTAGGGCATTTTGGTAGAAAATTTTGCATCATCATAGATGCTGTTCTTACAATATTTTAGGGTAATTTTTTGAGTGACCCCCCCTTACAGACGATATTTTTTTTGATGGTCCCCCCTTTAAGACCAGTTTTTTTTTCATGGCCCCCCCCTCAATCCCACCAGCCCCCCCTATCTCATAAAAAATGAACGGTCCCTTAGCGGTGAGTCTTATTTTATAGCTTTCCCTTGTCAAAACAAATTAGTCCCAATCGCTTGTATTTAGTTAATTTTAGCTGTCAAAAAGGTAAGAGATAAAGTTTCTAAATTTTTCGTTTAGCCAAGTGATGACGTTTTCCCCTTCCCCATCACGACCGAATAAACAGGTTCAAGCACATGACAAGCTAAAAAAAGCTGAACTAAACAAAATAATGTTACTTCGAAAGTCTTACAACACCGCAAGTTACTTATACCAGCTGTTTAGCAAGTAAATTAACCGCCCTGAAGCTGATTGGTTTAAAAAACTCTTATTTTCCACTAATTCACTTGCCAAGTTGTTATGGGACAGTTTGTTATTGGACAGTTTGTTATTGGACAGTTTGTTATCAGACAGTTCAATAAGCCAATCACATTGAAAGTTGTAGTTTAAATCAGCCAATCTCAATTTGAGAGCAACATGTAAATTCTCCCTTTCTTTTATAACTTGGCTGTTCTTCTTTTCTCAGAAATTGTAATTTTTATCATTAATTGGTAATAAGACTTCGTGTCGTTCAATTTGATCTGTAATCATACTCGTGATAAACACATTGGACTCCCGCTGCGCGGTCGTTCGATTTTGTTAACAGAGCGAATTGGACTCCACTCAGTCCTATTACCATTACTTATGCCAGGTCTTTCGCGTCCGGCTTTGAAAACTGTACTATTTTTTTGTATATTGTTCTTATTGTATCTGTGGACAGTTTTGGTTAATTGCATTTCAATGTAAAGCAAAGGATAAGGAAAAACTGGTATCTTTGATTAATAATACACATGACAAAATTACTTGATTCTGATTGGCTGAGAGCAGTGCAATTCAAGTGTAACACCAGTGCAAAAAGTGTAACACCAGTGCAAATTACACATCGTAATTCTGGATAATGATTGGCAGAAAGACAATGAGAAACTTTTAGGCCAATGATATCATATAAAGCAGTGACAAAAATTTTGTATGGAAACTCTGAAAAAAGTGTTCTCCAATGCGAAAAAAAGGGCTTCAAGAAACATCTTACGGCATTTTTTCTGTGCCAATTTTTTCATGTTTGTATTATTAATAAGTAATCATACAATTTTTCTCATTCAATTTGGAATTAATTTGCACTTGTGAGTTTTTCAAAAAACTGAAATTGCACGAGCCACTTTGGCCTTTTTGAAAAACTCACTCGCGCAAATTAATTCCAAATTGAACTCAAAACCGTATGATTACCTATACAATTACAATCCGTTTCCTTTTATTACTTCCATTACAGCTGCAGTCACGTTTTTACAGTAAGGTTTTAAAATTGCCGTTCATTCACTCTCTCTTCCCTTTTTTATATTAATTCTAATTTCCTCGTCATAATGTTAGTTAACAGGCTTTCAGAATCCTCATTTTTGGGTTGAAAAAAAATCTATTTCAGTTAATTTTTTAAGCTGAAATATCTCAAGAACAGTCAGTTGAAGAGTTCATAGAAATGTTTAACTTGTGATAGGTTGAACTGATTGTTTAGAACTAATTCAGTGTGCGCAGTAACTGATGCTGGTAACAATAATACAGCGCTTAAATGCTCTAAACAATTCTGGTAAAACAAGAAACAGTCAGCCTATTGACTTTAATGTGTTCACTTCTTTCACTTAGCAACTGATCATGAGAAGGATGAATTACGAGGAGGCGAGGTTCCCTGAACGTCTTTAGAAAAAGTTTGTTTAATCTGAAGCAAAAAAGGAAAAATAAAACATTCAATCCATGATGAAGGGTATTTAGAAAAAAATCCGAGTTCCCAGAATGAGTTGAACCAATGATCGTCTAAGCAACTGGAGACTCCCTGTAGCTGGGCCACAGAACAAGGTTCATATGTGACGGACTAAAAATGACCATTGGAGATTATTTAAGCTGCTCCCTTGGGGATTAGAGGACTGGATTTTATTCCAATTCATTTTATTAGGGGACTGCAGAAAGTTTGGGGGATTAAAATTTATGCTCTAAACAATCTTGACTTGTTAGAAAGTGGAATACTTACAAGTATTACAAGGAATTCAATACTTATGCCCAATAGACTCTTTCATAAACAGCTGTTAATTTAAAATTCTTTTGTATGCATTTAAATTAGCCTTGCCAACCTAGTTTCAGAGTAAAAATTATTTTCAATTGCCAACTTCAAAATGAGGTTGGTAAGGCTAATTTTAATGCTTTGAAAATAATTTATGACTGGCCGCCATTTATGAAAGTGGTCTATGTTTTCAGGAAAGAAGGAACACTTTGTATGGGAATTTAATTCCCTTCCACAACCCTCTCTAGAAGAATAGAGGGGTATCAAACTCCCTTGCTCAATTTTCTGCCTTGGTGGAGGGCAGGAATTGCATCAGAAGCCTTTCACCCAGAATGGTGTTATCATATTATTAGCTTCTGCTTTAATAATGGGAGTGCTGATAGAAGTGAACAAAACTTACTTGAAAAAGTAGAGAACAAGACAAGTTCATCAGCATTCACTTTTTAGGTTCTGCAGCATATTTGTTTTACTGTTTACATGTTTTAGCTAACATTTATTAAGGAAGGTTTTAAAAGCTAATTATTGGACTCCAGTCTTTTATTTGCTCTTAGGCCCTTCCGTTACATCAGTGAAGTTTACTTTCGTCAACTGCAAAAGTCATGTTCCTTTTTTTCTTCTTCCGTACTTCTTGTACATCATTTTAATATCATATATATGATCATGCATTGCTATCAGGATGGAAAGATGACCAATTGATTTTTTGTTAAGTTTATTGAGTGTTTATCAAAAACGTTTGTGCACTTGTCTTGAAGCTATTTTCTTTTCCTAATGTGCTGCCATTGTTCACATTCTTGACCATTCCTCAGCCCCCCTACCTGTTGATAAAATCAAATATAAACAGTACATTAGAACATGTCCATGAGAATACTATAAGCCAACTTGACTTTGTGCTAGGTAATGCATCGTGATTGTCGTTCACTTTTACTTGTGCAGTGTCAGAAACTCAATAGTAATTTTTTATTTCGATATTCATTCAGTTTCCGTCGTCCAGTGTTATATTGATTGTCCAGTGTCAGAAGGCACTGCAACTATTAATTCTCCTTACTGATTGTCACTATTTTTTATCTTGCCCAGTATTAGAAATATAGTAATCCTCTACTGCATTTTCATCTTCTCTAGTGTCAGAACTAAAATAGTAATCCTCCATACTTATGGTCATTCACTTTTATCTTCTCTGGTGTCAGAACACAAACAGTAATTCCCCATACTGATTGTCATTCAGTTTCATATTGTCCAGTGACAAAAGTGAAATCCTCCATACTGATTGCTGTTCCCTTTTTTCTTCCGAGTAACAGAACAGAGAATTCTCCATATTGCTTGTCATTCCATTTATCTTTTCCAGTGATATTCTATTTTATTTTGAAGTGTTAATTTCTGCACTTGTCTCGTAGCCAGATCAAATATTAATAAGAAGCAAATGTTGATGATACATTACAAATCAACTAGGATATGCAGCCTCCCCGACCTCACCCTCGGTAAATGTAACATATACATTGATTAGTACTTACTTTTACCTTGTTTGATGGTGGAACTGATATCAATAGTAAATCTTCCACACTGATTGCCATTCATTGTGTATCTTGTCCAGTATGGGAACATACTTTGTAATTCTTGTCAACAACTCATATTGTAATCAGTCATATTGTAATCAGCCATACTGGTGCAGGTGTAAATTAACCCTCCATGCTGATTGCCACTCATTTCTATCTTGTTCAGTGTTTTGTCATCGTTCATTTTTATCTTCTGCAGACAGAACTGAAATAGTAATTCTCCATACCGATTGTCATTTAATTTTATCTTGTCCATTATGAGAAGTGAAGTGGTAATTCTCCATACTGGTTGTCCTTCAGTTTTATGTTCCCCGTTCCCCAGTGTCACAACTGATATTGTAACTCTCCATACTGATTGCCATTCAGGGTTATCTTGTCCAATGTCAAATGATATTTTAATTCTCCATACTTGTTGCCATTCAGTTTTGTCTTGTCTAGTGTCAGATGATATTGTAATTCTTCGTACTAATTGCCATCATTTGTATCTTGTCCAGCGTCACAATTGCTATTTCAATTCTCCATACTTGTTGCCATTCAGTTGTTGTGTCGGAACTGAAATTGTAATCCACCATACTGAATGCCAGTAAGTTTATCTTTTTCAGTGTCAGAAGAGATATAATTATAATTCTCTATACTGACTGCCATCATTTTTATCTTGTCTAGTGTCAGAACTGAAATTGTACTCCACCATACATAATGCCAGTCAGTTGTACCTTGTCCACTGTCACAACTGATATCATTGTAATTCTGCATACGTGCGTGTCTTTTGTTGATTTTGTAGTGCCGATGATCTTTCGCTGAATTTAACTTCTGAAAGAATCTTCTCTGAAAGGTTATCTGGATAACCCCTCCCTCGAAACTTTCGTTTGAATTGCCTAATGTTATCTTCAAATGTTTTCTTTGAAGAGTTAGTTCTAAGAAGTCTTTAAGCTTCACCTTTAATGAACCCTTTCCTGACTCCCAGAGGGTGACAGGAGGGAATTCTGTGTTTTGGAAAGATTCCGTTGGTTTGAAATGTTTTCGCACGTCAAGGATAGATTCTCTTTCAAATCTGTAGCCCTTATAGATACATGTACATGTATTTCTGGATTTGTTCGATCTTATCAGCATGTTCTTTAGCTGACAGTAGCCTATTCTTAATCAGTGCAACATCAGTGCTTTTTCGTGATTTGAGCTGCTCGCGTTTTCTTAGATTGACAGTGTATCTTTCGCTTGTGGATCATTGTATTCTGTTTTCTCTTTTCTTGGTGAAGGTTTGTGCGGTCAATCGTCTTGGTGCCTTTTTGGGGGATCTGGCAACCGTTGCTTTTGAGCGCTCGTTATTTCATCTTCACTGTCAGTTTGTAAGATGGAATCTTCGTCAGCAGCTGGTTCATTTTCTTGAAGCACTGAGGGATCGGCTAATAGGCCTTCGTTATTTATTATTCTGTTATCTGCCATTATGTTCTCTCTCAAGCAAGACTACGTAGTTTCGAACCTCTAGTGGATCTCATCAGCTGCTACTATGTTGCAATCTAGGGGAATGCAAGTCTAGTGAAGACTATTGTCATTCCGTTGAGTTTGGGCTGTGCTAAGGTTTATATACTCGTTTAGTGGATCGAAGGTGGAGCAATGTTATTGGCTGATTCAAAACAGCCAATGTGGTTCTAGTATTTGATCCTAACTCGTAGTTGTGTTTCTTGAGAAGGTCGTTTGGCAGTTTTTCTAGCTGATAAAGTGTATATTCATATTTTGGGTGTTTTGAGATACTTTGCCATGACATATCCTTTAATGTCTATAGCGGAGAATCTTTGTCCAAGTTTTTCACGTAAGTAATTTTAAGTTTTTTATTTAGATCTAGTTTTTAGATCTATTGTTCGATGCTATGACCTTTGGGACGGGGCTCTGTCCAGTGTCGCAATTGGTATTTTAATTCTCCATACTTGTTGCCATTCAGTTTTGTCTTGTGTCGGAACTGAAATTGTAATCCACCATACTGAATGCCAGTCAGTTTGATCTTTTTCAGTGTCACAACTGATGTCATTGTAGTTCTGCATACTGTTTGCCATTCATTGTTACCTTGTCCAGAGTCAACTGATCTTGTAGTTATCCATACTGATGTAAATTTTTAATTTTCTTGTTTTAATTATTAGGCTTGATCCAATGCTTTAATTTGCTCTTTATTATTTTAGAGTGTCTCATATTTTAGTTTTTTGTAAATTTGAGAATCTGTATTATTAATTTTTAATAGCTCACCTTTTTATTCTGTACATATTGAAATGAGGGACACTGGTTCTTCAGTTACTTCTGTTCTGTGTTATCCTCAGTCAATATAGTTGGTTATGATTATTATGATTATTATTATTATACTCCCAGTCCATTTGGGAGGATTGGGCATAGCAAACCCTTCCAGTGATGCTAATTTCGATTATACCTCATCAGTCAAAGTGACAGCGCCCCTTGTTGAGCAGATTGTGTCACAGGTGCATCAACTGCCGGAAGACTCCCTGATAAGATCGGCACAGCAGAAAGTGAGAGCAGAACGAGCCAAAAACTGGGAAAAAAGAGCGGAGAGGCTGAAGGAAGCTGCGCCACAGTAAACCCAACATGCAGTAGATCTTGCCACCGAAAAAGGTTCGTCTATGTGGTTAACGTCACTTCCTCTAAAGGAGATGGGGCTCAACCTGAACAAGAGGGAGTTTAGGGATGGACTCAGTCGATATTTCATGTACATGTCCTTGTGGAGAGCCCTGTACAGTAGATCACGCCATGATTTGTACGAGAGGTGGATTTGTAATTCAGAGACATAACAAGCTCCTGGACCTGGAAAGCAGAGCTCCTGAACATGGTTTGCAAAGATCTAGTTACTGAACCGGTACTCCAAGATGTTGAAGGAGAACAGTTGAGACAAGGGTCGAATAAAGCGCAGGATGCAAGACTGGATATACATGCATATGGGTTTTGGGAGTTTGTCACCCAAATGCTAAATCCTATAGGGACCTCGAGCCGCAGCAAATATATCGTCTACACAAGAATGAGAAAAAGCGTCAATACTCAAGCAGAGTGCTCAATATCGAACATGGAACATTCACCCCTCTGATTTTTACAACAACGGGTGAAATGGGAAAGGAGTGCTTGAACTACCACAGCAGACTAGCAGAGCTGATTGCTATCAAGAGAGGAGAGGACTACACCAAAACAATCTCATGGATACGAGCAAGAACCTCCTTTGCACTTCTGAGATCCGTATTAATCTGTCTCAGAGGAACTAGATCCACTGTAAGGAAATCATGGGACTTTTGCAATACTGATATAGAAATTGAGAACACTGAAGAAGCTATTTTTTGACATTTTGACTATGCATTTTTTAATAATTG
>OZ026601.1:13138358-13203358 GCA_964020085.1 Micromussa lordhowensis | reverse complement strand
CTACCCATTTTTTTGGTTATTGTTAATCATTGGGCATTGCTTTGTTTTACTCTGTCACCTTGATACATCTTTTAATTTGCAACCTGAATAACCCTTTATTGTATTATTCGTATTGTATTCTTCCAGTATCACAAAAGCCCTATAATTGGTGTCTACAAAGTCTACAAATCTGGATCTAGAAAGAGCTCTAAGTCAAGAACCTATAATTGCTAATATATTTCTTACTGTAATTATAATAGTAATACTATTATAATACTTCATTTAGTTGATCAAAATACATATCAAGTGCTACATTTAATAAAAAATAAAATGATTAAAAATATGTCTAAAAAGCGTTTGTATTACAAATTTGAAAAGGGTAAAATGATAAAAAGGTAAGACTATATTGCTAATTTATACTTAAAACATAACCTACCCCCCTGTTGATGAATGTATTTTCAAAACACTCAGTGTTTATATGAAGAAGCTCAGGCTGCTTCTACATCTTTTACGTTAGCCTTGGAGATGTTTCTTTTACTCAAGGTGAGAAATTGTGATAGAAATTTAGTTAGTCACACAATACACCATGATCTGATTAGCTCTGATAATTCTCTTAAAAATGCTTGTCAGACCTTGAGAAGACATTTGTTATCTAAGTGACCAATGTCTAAAGTAACTGAAAATTTAGTTATATCCAGCTAACACTAAGATAAATGACATTGGCAGTACTGTTTGGGTAAGAGTTGTATTATGCTGTTCAGTTTAATGATACTTTTCGACATATAAGCTAAGAAAGAAAGCAAAAATATGGTGGGATAGTAGCAGGGGAAAACTTAATTTCCATTCTGGTGCCACTAAAGAAATAAACCTAAATTGTGTATTTCATAAAAATAATATGATTTGCTGAAACAACTTTACAAAAAAAATTGAAAAAGGAAAAGAGGTTGCTCCAGAACAACTGATTTTAATATCTGATCCCTATGACCAATCCAAACCAAGACAAGCAGTCATCCCATTGGCAAAAAGGAACAGCATGTTACAGGAGGCTTATGGCACACACTTCGGCCCAATTGGAAAACAGAAAAAAAAACCAGTGAAAATTGTTAAGCAGATCCTCAAGACTGGAAAATGCAACATGAAGAAGCTGTTCTCACATATATAGACACACCCCCAAAACATTCTTTGAAGGTTGCATCCAGCTGTGCCCCTACCACCGGATGTTCTTGTCCAATGATCTTGCATGAAGCAAGTGACTGTCAACATACTACCCACTGTTGATCACTACCCACAGTAATCAAACTGACAAAGGCTGTGCTGCTCTCCTCCACACCCCAAGGATCTCAGCTAAACAACCTTGGCAATCCAACAGAATCTAGAAACAGCCCTGAACCAAAGGCAGCACCATTCCAAATACATTAGTGTCCAGTCAACCAAGCCCAATGATATTAAATTGTAAAGGAACAGCGACTCGCCTTCAGTCTTGTTCAATTACCCAGTTAGGCCTGAAGTAAACATAACTTAACCAAGATCATAGGAGACTATGTCCAAACCATTAGTGTGCCTACACCTGTGAACTACTATTTCAGTCATCCATGGCAGACTTGCAACTTTTCATGTTCACTAATGTTATGGCTTCAGGAGAGCTATTTGTGAGCTTTCATATATTGTTGCTGTATTTATTTTGCTCTACAACAATAAATTACTTTTCACAAAAAATACAGGTGTCAGATATGCAGTGAATCTTGGTTGTTAAAATATAAGACTGAAAAAGTTTTATGCTTTACATCACATCAATTTTGATGAGGCTAAATATCATGTAGGTAAAGCGAGACTTCAACCAATGCAGCCAGCGGTTTTTCCCTCAACAGTATGTGACCTGTGGGGTGGCTCAGGGGATTTGCAGGGCTCTTTTCTCTCACTGCAGTACGAGAGTAGTTCAGTTAGCTGATCTTTGCGGATCATTTGCACAGCTCTTGCTAGTGAATCTTTGAGGATTCTAATGCTCCCTCTCCTCCCTCCCTCTTGGTTTGCTGGTCTCTCGGTAAGTATTCGCTCAAGTTATTTCCAACGATATCTTTCAGTCTGATGGTGCCAGTTAGTGGCCGCTTCTTGGGGTGGTTCCCACTTCCAGGCTTTCCCTGGATACCTCCCTTCAGCATATGGCATTTGGCACTCTGCTAACCTTTTAGGCCCCAGTTCCCAAGGTCATCTATTTGCTGGTTCCCTGTCACTCCAGGAACTTAACTGTAGAGGAATCCATCTTGAAGTTTGTTGTACAATTGACTTTTATATTTTTACTGGAGGACAGCCCATACCAGTAAAAATGTCATCAAAATTTCTCATGTTTGCCAAAGGAGAGGTTCATAATATCTTTATTATTGTTTACTATTCCATGAACTTAATAGGACTGATCAGGTCCTTATAGAGATCTTTATCCTCGTTTGATGCTTAATGTTCAGCTTAGTTGTGGAATCCAAACCTGACACCTTAAAAAACATGTTTCTGTGGCATAAAATGGTTGCTTAATTGAGGAAGACAGAATCTTTTATAGTGTTCCTTATATCTGCATCAGTTAAGATAGCAATATTCATTACTTTCACACAAGCCAAAGTGCAGCCCAGCCCATCCAGATTGTACTGGTAACAACATTAATGGCTCATTTGTTTTCATCCATAATCAGAGTAATTTTCAAATTCTATTTTGTCTCTGAATTTGTTTTCTGTTTGGATTTAGGCATAATGTAAGATTGTTGTTTTTCTGAAAAGTAATGTCATCAGGTTATTTGAAAACTACCATTACTTGCACTGAGGCCTTGCATTCATGTATTCAAGCATACATGTATAATGTATGGTTAGCTGTACATTTGCGTAATCTGTGTGATCCCTTCTTTGCAGAGGACTTTGTACAGCTTTAGACTATGTGGCCTAACCATTCCTCATAATTTAACTTTCATGCAAGCCTGGAAATTTATTAAAGGCCTCAATAGGCAACACTTTTAAATGTGGATGTAAAGTCATTTTGAGTCAATAACAGATTCATGATCATGCAGAGAGAATTTTTGCTTGAAAAATAATTCTCTTAAGTAGGATAGATTGTCTGCCCATGTTTAGAGCTGCAAGAATAATTTTATTACGGTAATTATTTGAGGTGATTATACTTACATGTAATTGTGCCTCCTTCACTAGGTTGTTACATGTAAATAATTTTTTTTTTGTCCCCAAATGTGTTTTCTTTTTGGATTTAGGCATGATGTAAGATTGTTGTTTTTCTTAAATGTCATCAGGTTATTTGAAATCTACCATTCCTTGCACTGAGGCCTTGCTTTCATGTATTCAACCATTGTAAATAGTTGCTGAAAAGCCTGTATAGGAGTAATTATTAAAGTTCATCATCATCATCATCATGTAATGTACGTTTGCACACTCTCTGTGATCCCTGCTTTGCAGAGGACTTTGTACAGTTTTAGACTCTATGGCCAAACCATTCCTTATATTTCTCTTTCATGCAACCTTGCAATTGATGAAAGGCCTCAATTGGCAACACTTTAAGTCTCAATGTAAAGTCAATACAATAACAGATTCATGATCATGCAGAGAGTATTTTTGTTTGAAAAACAAATCTTTTAATTAGGCTAGATTCCTTGCCCATGTGTAGAGCTGCAAGAAGAATTTCGTTAATTATTTGATGTACAGTACCAGTCAAAGGTAAGTTGACAGTCTCGACTCGAAACTCGATCCTCGATGCTCTCGAGAATCAAGGCTCGAGTTTCAAGTTTTGAGTTTCAAGGCGCTCGAAGAATTTTTCGAGAAAACAATTTATATCTCGAATTCATAACAATAGAGCAAACAACACCTCACTTCGTGTGGCTTCCTTTATTCGTGCAAGAGTACATATCTTTCATATTAACGTCCAAATCGTTGGTCTGTAATTGTGCATGCTTCTTTAGCTTGTTACGCTGTATAAGTTCAATTTTGTTTAAATACCCATTGTAACTGACAAAGAGGTAGCATAGAAACATGTACATCTAACTATGAACTATTACGAATCACAAACACTTGTGATCGTTTTCAAAACACTGCATTCATTTTAGAAATACATTTACATGCACTTTGATTCAAACCTTATATCAATGATATTAACTTACAGTTCATTGAATTGCGCTAACTCTTGGATCAGTTTAAGAGCATTACAGTTTGAAGAGCAGTGTGTAATGACTCATGACAAAGAAAAACAAGACACTGCAAATTGATGACTTGATCATTTAAGGCAAATACACATTAGCAATATAAATGCAAGAAAATGAATGTCACCAAGTTGCAATTGGTTTTCCCTGCTGGGCAACTAATTGCTCATAAAAGTGAAATGATAACATGGATGATAAAGTACCTTACTTTGAAATAAATACTCTATTGTCTCTCTACACACATTTCAAGACAAATAGATTATGGGGCATTTTTATCATCCAATCCTTATAATGACCTTGTAAACATATGTTTGTGCCTTTTTAAAGTAACAATTACCTTTTTTGAATGATCAAGTAAAGGGGTAAATTTTAGCACCTGGTGCACTGCAGGTGTTCAAATACATCCCTTAGAAACCTGTTATCAAAGAAAAGGAAAAAGCAAAATGAACTAAACTGACACCATTAACTTCATCTTACTTGCAATGTAATCTACCTCAACCCAAACCATGTATTCACACCCTGTATTCTGACATGACACACAGTGTTACATGGGGCTTAGCTCCAAAGGACTAGTGATTCATTTTGTATCAACTTGAAGCTGTTGTACTGTCCTGCCAGTCCACAAGCTCCACTAACACTTGCAGTCTTCTTATACCATCGCCACTGATCCCATCCTGTGTAGTTGAATTCCTCAAGCTTCATATACACTGTAGTTGTCATGAATCATACCTGTCTTAGAATACCTCAAAGAATACTTCACATTAAGTTCCATGTTCCATACTAAAATGCAAAGTATTAACATGTGTCACAATAAGCAAATGTCTGCAATAAAAAATTAATAACAACTTTTGACAGGGCAGGGGGGATTATCCATCCTGGTAGCTTTTTTTTCACTTTTTGAATTTCAAAGCTGGAACAAGTTGAAAGGCAGAACTTGTTCTTTAGCACATGCTGTAAGATTATACACTGACAAAATATGTCGACTGAGAAATAACTATTGTTTCGCTTTTTGAGTAATGCAAAATTCAGGTTGGTATGACATTGCAAGTCATGAGAGGTAGTTAATGGAACTCCTCAAGATGCAGTAACCAACCACAGCTCTGATTTCAAATTGCATTCCTCACTCAATAATATCACCATGTTAAGTGATTAACCTGATCAAGAACAGACTTTGATTATGAGCAAAGTATCCACCAAAACAATACATGTAAATCTGGATTGCGCAAACTTCAAGTTTGACTGGTTTAGTGATTTTCTGTTTCTCACTGCTATCCATAACGTAAATCCACCCAATGAAGCGAAGATTGCTAAAACATTGACTTTAAATTTTAGGTACATGTATGACCAACAAAGCTGCTTGGAGACTCTTTAATATGTACATGTATAAGGACATGGCCTATAAGTTATGTCTTTTTCACATTCATTAATGCTTCCCAAGCGATTTTGTGGTGACAAAATATTGTTTTTAACATTGCTCATAGTCTAATTAGCATTCATGAACTTCTAAAGAGAATTCAAGGTCTAAATGGTAAATCTGCACGACTATTATTCCGGAAAAAAAATACTTTTGAGAATTTTCAAGGCCTTTTCAAGCATCTTGCAGAAGTACCATCATTGGGTATACAGTGTACCAGACAAATAAATTGGGAAAGGACTATACTTGCGCCTTCCCTACCAGTAAGTCCCAAGTCAATTCATTTCCGGCTGAGCTAATGTAGCATCAATCAACTACATGTACAAAGGCAGCTTAAATTTGGCTGCTTGAATATCCAAATTTTTGTATGGCCTGGCTTTATTAAGATATTGAATCAGAATTCTTCTCATTATTTCAAGGTGTCATCACAAGTGTGTACTGTAAACAATACCCTTTTTACCAATGTTTGGTTGGAGAAGTGGGGGGATGTGTGGGGTTGGGGAGGTGATGGCCTATTGGTTGGTCTCTTGGACTCTGCATCAATAGGCCCAAAATAGAGTCCAAGCTAGAGTTGCTGTGTCATCTTCTCAGGCAAGACACCCGACTCTCCCAGTACCTCTCCCCTCCAAGGAGTGGAAATGGTACTGGCCGATTGTAAGGGCAACCTGACAAAAGACAAGGGGTAACCTGTGATAGACTAGAATCCCATCCAGAGAGAGAGTGACAATACCCCTGGACACTACATGTTACAGAGATCAGAGGTAAGCCCCAGCACTTATGAGCCATCTGGCTTCTCCATATCTCTAAGGGGTGGAACCGACTTCCCTGCCCTGGAGCCAGTGGAATAATCACTAGAGTGTTCTCGTTCTGAGCCACTGAGACCAGAAGAGGAATTCAATGTCCTGTTTAAAACAAACCTTTTGCCATAAAAGTTTAACCCCCTTGACTGGATGTACCATCAAAACTTTCAAGTGAGGGAGGGACAAGGTCATTCGTTGACATGCACTTTAAACAGACAGCTACACAGCAGATGGCTGGAAATGTAGAATGACAGGTTGGAACTAGGGCAATGGTGCATCATGGAACAAGGAGGGGAAATTGGAGAGTAATGCTCCTCGAGTGAGGTTGTACAGTTAAGATGATTCAAAGAACCCACAATGAAGGACAATCCCCCGGTGGCGATGTGCTCAGCATGTGGTGTTGCGGTAACCAAGGCTGCGATTCAGATTTCTGAAGGAGTCATTATTTATTATAGGAAAAAGACAGGCAGCCTTTGTAACAACAGTTATTCCTTTTGATATTTAAATGACACATCTGATAAGGATGAAACTCAACTTTTGATTTTTGTTCAAAATTAGGAAAATAGTGCATTCCACGCCCAGTAAGAAATAATGTTACATGTTCCAGGCCATAATGACAGTAGGTGGAATGGAGAGCAAGTCATGGTAAGTGATCTTTCCTTCATCTCAGAGACATTTCTGTCCTTCAGGCATTCAGTTCAAGATGCTCAAGTGTATCTCTTGCAGGAACAACAGTGCAAGAATTTTCTGGCTGTGGTGAAGCAAAATTGTCCATGCATTCAGGAGAAGTACCAGGTGATGAGCTGACACATCTTGATGAAGAAGCAGCTAACTGCAATTGTATGAACTGAGGAGGATTCAGGTTGTCTGCCCAAAAGTGTCATGGCAACAAAGATGTCGCACATGCACCCCTGCCCCGCGCGCCACAACCTTTGCCTCCAACCATGCGCTCCACCGCGCCATCACCACATCTGCATTGCCTCCACCTTTGCTACTGCTACACCTTTGCGCAAAAGCGTGGTGAATCCTCTCCAGCTCATGCAACTTATGTAAGCTGCTTCTTCGTCAAGGTGTGACAGTTCAGTGCTTGAGACATCTCCTAAATGCATGGAAGATGAAGCTTCGTCTCAACTAGAAAATCCTTGCATTGTAATCCTGCAAGAAAGACACTTGAACACCTTGGGCTAAATGCCAAAAGGATGGAGAAGTCTCTGATATGAGAAACGGATTGCCAACCATGATGTACTTTCCACCCCATTTGCTGATCTGTTATGGCATAAAACATGTGACATCATCTCAACTAAGCAAGCAATACATCATTTTCCCAACTTTCAACAGTCAATCAGAAGCCGGGCATCATCCAAATAAGGTGTGTCACCTGAATATCAAGCACAAATAACTGTTGTTTTATAACCCATCTTTTTCCTATAACAAAACAATTCATTCGGAGGCCTGAATCCTAACCTTGGTGACCACTAACATGTGCTAACCATATCACTACTGAAGAATTGTCCTTCTGACAGTCGATTCCTGAATTAACCTTACTGTACAACCAAACTCAAGGGGTACCATTCCCTGATTTCCCCACCCCATTACATAATCCACTATTGCCCTGGTCCCATTCTGCCATTCCACATTTTCAGTCATCTATTGCATAACTGCTTGCTAGAAGTGCTTGTTGACAAATGTCCTTTCCCTCCCCCACTTAAAAGGTTGGTGGTATATCCAGTGAAGGGTGTTGGACTTAAATAGCGAAAGGTTTGTTTCACACAAGACACCAAATCCCCCTCCAGTCTTTGTGGCTAAGAATGGGCACATTCCAGTGATGTTTCACTGGCTACTGGGCAAGCAAGTCAGTTCCATTCCTAAGGGATCAGAGAAGCCAAATAGTTCATCAGTACTGGTGCTCAACTCCAGTTTCTGTGACATGACATGTCCAGGAGTGTTTTCCCTCCCCTTGGATGGGATGCTAGTCCATTGCAGGTGACCCCCAGCAATTGTCAGGTTGCCCTCACTAATTGGCCAGTACCATTTACACTCTTGGGTAGAGAGAGACATTGCGAGGGTAAGGTGCCGTGCCTGAGAACATGACACAGCGACCCCAGTTTGGCTCCATTTTGGACCAATTGATGCAGAGTCTAACAGACTAACCATGACACCATCAACTCCCCACCTCAACACAACCTCCGACTAACCCCTCCCAACATTGGCCAAAAAGGTATCGTTAACAGTACAGGGTTAGGGTTAGGGTTAGGTTTACACACCTGCAACGAGACCTTCAACTTATGAAGAAGTCTGATTTAGCATATCAAAGACGAGGCATACATCAATTTGGACATTCAAGCATCCAAATTAAACCTGCCTTGATGCATGTAGTTAATTAATATTAGCAGTGATTGAACTTAGGACTTACCGGTAAGTAATGCATGTGGATTATTCTTGTTTCTCTTTTTTGCTGCATGGTTAATTTTTGGCAGAATAACCAGTAACATGTTCTTTCTAGAGAGAACAACTTGTTAGCCACGTATAGCAAAGATATCCGTGACGTCACATATTGTTATTAATATGTCAACCAGAGAACTATTGGCTGGTGAAACAAATAATTTTCTTGTTTAACGTTTTGGACATTTAAATAAACAAAAAAATGTCTGTAAACAAATATCTTCCCTATACAGCAACGTGTAGTATACAGGTATTCTAAATCAAGGTTTACGTGTACTTTAGAGCAAACAAAGTATACTATTAAACAAATTGTCTTTCTCCTGATAACCCTCTTCTTTCACCTTCACCTATCTCTTTAGTGACTAGGTGTCACATAGGCCTCACTCCTCTTCATTGCTGTAACTTGCGTACAAAAACATTTTTATTCTGTTCCGCAACAATATCCAACAATCAGAGTGCACGTGCAAAGGACAACAAACATGCACACACACTCGAGGCTAGACTTGCCACAAGTCGACCTCTTGAATTTTAATTTTTTTTATGTTAGACCGAAAAGCGGGGTAGGGTAGAGCGGTAGGGTAGAATATGTTAGGGCGCGAAGCGGCCGACCGACCGACGATAAACAAGACGAAGGACTTTTCTGAAAGTCTAACTCGAGGCAGGAGAGAATGTTTTGCAAATCCACGAAAATGCAAGCAACAGCAGTGAAATGCAGCAAGAGAACTAGGAACTTTAGAAAAAAAAAACATTCAAGCACTGGCAAAACAAATATCTACTGTCCATGATGGATACTTCACTGAGACTAAAGTTTGCCTTTCACTCAAGTTTACCGAATTGACTAGCTCACCATTTAGTTGACAGTTTATCATGGGAACATAATTTTCAAAGGAATGAAGCACGGCTTTTTTGCACACGTATCCGTTTTCACTAGTTTATAGCCATAGCGTACACAACTAGCAACACCAGTTTGTGAGTTTACCTTGCAATACCAAGCACAACGTGGGCTTCTCGCTGCTTTTTTCCGACGAGCGTTGCAAGCGCTGTAAACAAGTCTAACAGGCTTCAACAGAAGCTAGTGACCTGGGGAAACGCAGACATCAAAGCTTGACTCCGTCAGATTTACCGTAAACTAAATATTACCAAAAGCACGATTTAAATGGAACTGTATCTTCAAAAAGCCCCGCGCAGTCCCGCGCCGCATGGAGGCATTTTGCCTGCGCATGCTCCGCGGAAGCCACTGTTAATGAGAAAAACCGCTGGTATGCGCCGGCTTCGCGCGTACGCATCCATTTTCCCGCCAATTTTCGAGTACCCGAAATCCCCGAAATGTAAAGCAGAAATAACAGAATGGCGTTTTTCTATGGCACTTAACAATGTGGGATATGGTTAATCCATACAATTTTTGTGAGCTAACCATCTTCAAGTCAGTGGTATTTAGGCTAACTGAAGCACGATCTTATCTGTCACGTAGCGAAAGTATAAGCTGAAGAATTGGTACATTTCATGGCTGACGCAAAACCTTTTTAGCTTATGTAAACTAACTAACTTTGCCGTGAAAAAGAGTTTCTGGCGAGCACTGGGTTTAATATTTTTTCGCGAAAACTTTCGAGACCAAATTAATTACCGTAGCTTCTGACGAAGTAAACAAGATAGTTCGCCAAAGAATTCACTTCAATTGCTTAAACCCACAAGGAATACTCGCAAAATTGCAAATAAATTAATGACTGTCTATTCTATACCACTTATTAACCGAGAGTGAGGTCATTATAGGGAAATCTCAGACCGAGGCCTTGATGTATTGACCGAGCGACAGCGAGGTCAATACATCAAGGCTGAGGTCTGAGATTTCCCTATAATGACCGAACGGACGAGGTTAATAAGTTGTTTATTATATGACCTTTTTAGCGCTGAAAAAAAAAACCGTAAGCGCTTTCCAATATCCGTTTGCGCCCGCGAGAGATCATTCGAGGCCATGTTCACTGAACAGAGAAAACCCTGGCCGTGCGATCGAAACCAGAAGGGACAGTAAAAACAATAAAAAACAGTAAAAAATGAGACAATTTTTGCCTTTATTACGCCAAGATCTAGGTCAAATTTAACATTGAAATTTTTTTTTTATAATGCCCGGTCATTACAAGAAAATAATGCCCGCTCAGCAGCCAATCAGAGCGCACGTACTATTGTAGCCATATAATAAAGCGAAATAAACTTGCGAAGTTAGCACGATCTTATTTGTCACGTAGCGAAAGTGAAAAAGCATTGCTGACGCAATACCTTTTTTACCTCACGTAATATTCTCTTCGAATCCAACGCTTCGATAAAACGAGAAGAAAATATATTTTACATACAATAAAGAAAACAATATCCGTAATGATGTTCCAACAGCTTCTGGCGAATAAACATCTCGAAGTTGCGTCATTCGAAGTCTTGCTGAGAGAAGTTTGGGTCTGGTCTCCGACAAAACAACGGAAAAAAAACCCGGGTATTACACAGGCAAGGGGCTCATTAGGCCGGAGCTTATCCCGGTTTCAGAAGCATGAAGCGATTAGGAATATTTCAATTCCCCCTGGATGGGATGCTAGTCCATCGCAGGGTTACCCCCAGCGTTAAATTCGCCGGTACCCATTTACACACTTGGGTGGAGAGAGGCACCGTGAGAGTAAAGTACCTTGCCTAAGACCACAACACAATGACCCTGGGCAGGACTCGAACCTGGACCGCTCGGTCCGGAGTCGAGCGCACTAACCATGAGGCCACCGCACCTCCCACGTTAAATTACATACTTGCCAAATATTGTATGATTACATTATAAATAGGTCAAAATTTCATCCTAAAATTAAAGAAAATTTAATTCAATAACTTATAATAATTTAGTGTAACTATACCTTGCTATCTCCATTTCCTCTTACTGTAATTATTACAAACTGCCGTAATTCAACATGAAGTAGAGAATCCAATAAATAAATAAATAAATAAATAAGTAAATAAATGGATACACAAACAAGATATAAAGTAAATAAAGTTAAATAATTCGTATAGCTAAAATACTATAGACCTTTTCTTCTGATATTTGGTGAAAGGTGTTCCTATATACCTGGTATTCAAACTGCCAATTTTGGACTGGTTTGGTTAAATAATGGCCAAGAAATTCGCAAATATGTGCAACGTGCCCATACATTCTCTGTAATAGCGTTTTCCATACATGCTCTGTAATTAAACAAATAATTTGTGCAGTTTGAGTATTAGAACTATTGATCTGAAATTTAGCAGACTTCATCTCTGTATCATGGACTTTAAAACACCGGTTTTGTTTTTGGATTGCAGACTTCATCTCTGTATCTAATAACGAAAGTTTTAGAGAAACATTTAAGAATAAAAAGTAGCGATATTAATACATGACGTTTCGGCGACGACATGTCACCATTATCAAATGTAAATAACTATTAGTTCAATGGCGTTATATAAAGGAAAGGAGGTGTGAAAATACATTAGAATAAAGTGGAAGCGGAGATAAACAAAAGAATCAACATAATTAAGTAAAAAGTTTCGCTGGTATGGAGTCTTTTTGAGTGTTCAGAGTTGGTTTCTTTTTCCTTATTAATAGCATCTCATAAATAAGGCACTCAAACTTTCCGCGGCATTTCTTAAGGATTTTAAATTGTTCTTGAAGATTGTTCGGTGTCTGGTTGTGTTCGTCCTTTAGATGTTTTCCGATGACGGAATATTTATGTTCATCAATGCGTAGATGGAGATGTCGGCTCGTGTAGCCTATATAATTCGAATCGCACGAATTACATTGAAATTCATAAACAACGCATTGTTGGTTCACAAGTGATGGTTTGCTTCCGTTACTTTTAAATCTTCAGAGATTTTCCTACTTGTAAATACTGGCTGTATTACGCGATCGATTTTCTTTCCAAGGTCGCTTAATTGCCTACGAACGGAATCGGCGGATTTCTGGTCTTTGTAAGGCAAAGTGATTCGTACAGGGCTGTCGGCTGGCTCGATACGGTTTTGGTTCTTGTCTTGGGCAGCGAGAAATCTCTTGAAAGTGGAATCAATAAGTTTCGCAGGATATTTCAGTTTCAGAAACATTTTTTTCAGGTCCTGGCATTCTTTGGAGAAGAGGTCCGGTGAGGATGACAGTCGTTTAGCGCGATCAAGCATCTCTGTATCATGGACTTTAAAACACCGGTTTTGTTTTTGGATTGAATTACTCATGGCTGAATAACAACAATTTTGTAAAGCGTCTCTAGATCTATGCATAATGGCATCACTTAGTGCGACGCTTCAATAGCTAACTTGGTGGGACGTTGGAGTGCCCTATTTGTCCACCGTCTTGGGGTCACTGGTTCGAATCCGATACAAATTATTTTTTTATCTTGCTTCGCCCGAGTTACAAAGTGACTCTGTATCAAAACGGGTCTTCGTGCGAAACCATTCATGTGAAAATGTGCTTTGCCAAAGGGTTCATTTTCATGCCAATCAAACTCATTTTCAAATGAAAAGAAAGACTCGTTTTGAAACAGAGGCACAAGGTAACTCGGAAATTCGCTACTTGCACATGACCCATAATCCCTTGCGTTTTTGGGGGGTAACCAGTAGAAGAAATGTATGGTATCACGACAAAAATTAGTTCGGTGAGCTCGCAAAACCAGCTACTAATGCTTAAAAATGCACCAGAATTTACCAAAATCATGATAGGAGAAATTTGTACTAGTTTATAACTAAATGTAGAGAAATGTTTTTTTTTGTCCATACATCGTCTGTAAAATTACAAGACGATGTATGGACAAAAAAAACAAATTCTCTACATTTAGTTATAAACTAGTACAAATTTCTCCTATCATGATTTTGGTAAATTCTGGTGCATTTTTAAGCATTAGTAGCTGGTTTTGCGAGCTCACCGAACTAATTTTTGTCATGATACTATACATTTCTTCTACTGGTTACCCCCCCCACCCAAAAAACGCAAAGGATTATGGTTATGTGCAAGTAGCGAATGGGCTATTTCCTCAGCAAGAAGACGCCATGCATGAAATAACAGGTTGGAAATTTATACCTGATAATAAGTACATCTGGGCCGGGTTGTTCGAAAGCTGTTTAACGCTAACCCAGGATGAAAAGTTAACCGAAGTATTAATTTTCTTTTTCACTGCTTATGTTTTGTGTAGTTTGAGATTATTCAAGCTCAAAACTAAAGGACAAACAATACAACAGGAAAACCTCAGCGAAAAGTTACAAAGCTCCAATTAAAATTCTCGCTAATCCTGGGTTAGCATTATGGGGCTTTGAACAACCCAGCCCTGGGAACTAAAGTAGATTAGCACTGTACATATAATGAAATGGTGCATTATTAGAGCTAGGGTTAAAAGTGCCTAAAGTTGAAATTGAGTGCAAAAAGTTCAAATTAAATTAACAAGTACTGAAATGATTTTCTCGTGCAACTTGGAATAAAAAAGCACCCCTAAACTTTATAAGACTACAAATTCTCTTTGAAAAATTCACTTGAGCTCATTCATTCCAAACTGTACTTTAAATCATTTGATTACCTATTCTGACAATATACTTGAAGTTAGACTAATTAGGGCCTGTTTACATGGAGGTGGGGGACCCCAGGTAGGTGAGGTAACCCGCCTAGCCGTGGTCGAAAAATGGCCAGCGTTTACATGCAAACTTACAACCCCGGGGTCCTGGGGTGACTTTACTTGACGTTGTTGCGTGGTCGCTAGGCATGTAAACATTGAAAATGGCAGACGAACGACGCATTTTGGCGGTCAGTGTTATTTTATATTTATTTTCTGCTCTCGCTGCAGCATTTCAATGCTGTGGCGTTTTACTGTTACTTTTGATGATACAAAGCCTCCGCCAGAGGCAGTTAACGGCCATATTGTTCTAGTTCAAATTTTTACGCGCTTTGGCGCGCTTGCAAATGTAACATGAACTCGACCCCGGCTAGGCGGGTTACCCCACCTTGAGCCGTTTACATGGCAAAATGCGACCCCGGCTAGGCGGGTTACCCTACCTGGCAGACTGGGCAACCCGCCTAGGCGGGTTACCCCACCTATCATGTAAACATGATCAAATAAAAATGAGAGATTATATGGAGAGGCGGGTTACCCCACCTAGGCGGGTTACCTCACCTACCTGGGGTCCCCCACCTCCATGTAAACAGGCCCTTAACGCCATATACAATTAATTGTTTACTTAGGCCAGCTGTAGCCTGTGTTACAACACTGAGCTGGGAGCGAGTGCTGATTATTTACGTTGCTGGCTTGGTTTCATAGCTTGACGCATTTAACCTATTTGATTCTATTGTTTATGAAACAAACAATAGCGAGTAAATGATTTCTGCAGAATTTCTTTGAAAGTTTTGGAATCTTTTTCGAAAGAAGTTTCCAGAATAAATTTTTCGGCCGAATAACGACTTCAGTGTTCAATACTAAATTTGACACTTTCACGTAACTCCGTCGATATCTTTCGTGAAATTTGGGCATCAGTCAATATCTGCTTACCCAAGTCTGTGATTACTTTATTCTCCCGCGAATGCTTGGGAATGTGCCGAACCGTGAAACTCTTCCTTTAATTTTCTATTAGATGAATAGAAACCCATTTTAGTGGGATCAGTTAGCATTTGACTTTTTTGAAGAGGCTAACTTTAGCTTTAAACCGGTCGCAGTGGCAGGTTTCACGGCTAATCCTTCCACTTTTTCTTTATAAACTTTTTTCTTTGTCTCTTCGTAAATGTCTTTGGCAATAACTTGTTGTTCCTTCCTCCAGAATAGTAAGAAATCAGAACTAAAGTGGGTCCAATGCTCAAAGAATTCTTGTGGTGGAGTGCATGTAGCTGAGGGTTTAACACTGAAGTATCTCCATAGACTTGAGTACCTGTGAAATGAATTGACAAAAGAAAACAACGCAATTTATGAACACCATAAGCCACAGCAAGTGTACTGACAACATCACAACAGTAGGTTTCAATACTGAATGACTCGGCAAAGTTTTTACGGTAAGGTAAATCCTGCGGTCTTGACAGGAGGGTCCGAGCACAGCGATGCTCGTACATAAAAAGACCAAGGGCTGATCAGATATTTGTATGAAAATGTTCAGAAAATATCTGACAAACACGGACAGGAAAGACACCATAAACATCAAAGCGCAAACCTTGTTAAGAGTCGATTTAGCGGGCACGAATGACCTTTTCAAAAAAAGAAGAATCTTTTACATGCGAGTTAATTTTATCAACTTTTATCCACTGCAAGATGATTTGGTGGGGTACCAAGTTCAAAACTAGCAAAAAAATGAACGATAATATAGCCGCGGTCTGATTAGCTTATTGATGTTATTGATCTACTAAACTACCTTAGTGGTATAACAACAGTTGCCACTCTTTGGAAACCGTTAAGTAAAGGTCTTTTTCGTTTGACAGTATATATACTTACGAATTAAAATACCCTAAAATTCTGAGTGATTGCCTTTGAAAAGAACTGGTAGTTCAAATGAACCCTAATAAGTTACAGCTTGCCACAACTCTTATTAGTAGAATTCTACTAGTATACTAATGCAAATGCTGCAATCTGATTGGCTGAGCTACTCGTATACTATCAGCCATTAGAGTACACTTGGCCACCGGTCGTCCAAGAAATGCGATGTTTTTATAGTTTTTCCGAAGTTTTGGAAGGACTTTTAGATGTAATCGGGTAATTAAATTCCTGAGAAGACTAAAAGAAGCACTTTTAAGGTTTCTTGACTTTAAAAAATTGAAAATATTGAAAAAGCGGGTACGCGCGTAAACAACTGCAAATTTGCCAAGGACAGTTCGATACGTTCAACTTTGGTTATGGGTAAAGTTCAATAATGCGTGGGAAAATCATTGGAAACCGTTATTTGCGTTAATTTCAGTTAGAATTCTACTAAAACAATTAGATTATTCGCTCTCGATTTCTATGAGGCGATAGTTGATTCGGCCTTCGGCCTCATCAACTATCACCTCATAGAAATCTCGAGCTCATAATCTAATTGTTAATTAGTGAGTGAAAAGTGACAAAGAACAGGTCAATGGACGTGCGTTACAAAAGTATGTCAAAAATAGTACTGATGAAATAAATCAGATTATAGACCATTTCCACTGTCATGCAATAAAAACTAAATCGGAAAACCATTCAGTGGACGAATCCGAAGTTGTAGGAGATAACTATAGCACCTCTTTTGCCTGATGAGGATAAAAACGTTAAGGCCTGTTTAGTTTTCGATTTTCGATTTCGATGACGTTACGTGAAAACGATCTATACGCAATATACAAATAAATATATCACAAAACATTCTACTAAACAAGAGAAGCTAATGACGCAAAAAACTTTACCCTTAACACAAAAACAAGAACTAAAATAATGGTTCCTGTGCGTACCATTACGGGATTTTGTGAAGTCATGTGATCAGCCTTTAGTTGTACAATAACTGTGCCATTGTTTCTGATAGAAGCGACAACCATGTATTTGTGAAATAGATGTTCCAAAATGGTGGTAGGCAGAAAATTTAACTCTCAAAATAACGTATATTTATAATCTCTCCCTGCAATATAATTCGCAAAAACAATTTGAATGGTAAGTTGTTCCCACAGTAAAACACCTCACCTTTTCTTACATTCTGTTAGTGCTTGATCCAGTGCTGTTATCTCATTTTGACTCTTTTCCAGAAAGGAACTCATCACATTACTGAATGGCTGGTGCAGCTTTTCCTCACTATCTTTTAATACCTTTGAGAGCTTTCTATCACATGTATCCACTTGCTTTCTCAGGGTGTTAATTTCTGCCTCAGTGTCTTCAAAGGTCACTTGAGATGCTGCCTTGAGGTCAGATGGTTCTGGCAGTGGAAACTTGGAATTTACAGTCCCTGCACTCTAGAAAAAGGGATAAAAAGACAATCCCGCTCACTACCTTGTACCCAGCTAATCACATCAACTTAAAAGTAACAAGCCCTGCAACTGAGCAACCGTGATCTTAAAAATCTACAAAGCAGTCAATTTGTACTTGGTCAGGTCAGCAATACTTTCATCAGTCCAGCAGCATGTTAGGAGAAACAATGTAACGCTACAATTCTATTGATAATTTGACATGAATTCGGGAAGATTGAAAAACTTGGCAAGAACAAGAGCCCGGGAAAATGAATTACGAGAGGTCACTGAACTGAGTTCATTTTATTCCACAGGTCATGTGGTCCATTCCCGGGGGATTCAAGCCATGGTTCTTTTATTCATTTACTGACACATTATTCAATAATAGAGTGTGGGTGGCACAGACATCACTAGGAGTGTTTCTCAGTACTCTAGTCCAAAATGCCAAGAACATTTTGTCTAGTCAAGTTAATTGTCCAGATCAGTTAAAGAATTGTTATTATTATCAGAGTCAAAAAAAAGATACTGAAGGGATAATTAAGTATGCTGCTGCAAAGGACTGGAATGATCTGTACAGCCCCCGAAATGATCCCGACCCCGAAATGATCCCCAACCCTGAAATGATCCCCAAATCGACCCCGAAATGATCCCGACCCCGAAATGATCCCCACTTTTCTTCTCGTTGACCCCGAAATGATTCCCAAGGAATTATGGAATGGCGGGGAAGCATGGGACTGTGGATTGCTCAGTAATTAAGGAACTTAAAGCCATTTTGGCATAAACAGTATATTAACTTACGGCGCCGATATTAACAACTAAAAGGGAATAAAGTAAACTAAGAATATGGGAAATTTGTAGAAACGTTTGTAACTGAAGCTAATAAGTGTTATTATACATGTAAATGTTCATCCGCCGAAAGATAGACTACAACTGACATGATGCAACCACATAACAGGATCGACTTTAATTCTCAATAGGTATGCATAGCTTACAAACCAAATTGATCATATGACAAACATCAAACAATAGAAACAGATACGAAAATATGAATTTGGCTGAATTTCTCGGTGTATGATCGAAACATATTCGGATCTTCTTCGGTCGTCCTCGGCAATCTTCGGTAATCTTCAGAAAATCTTCGGAAATGGTTGAAAAATGTCCGGAAACGTTCGTCTGGCCTTCGGAACAATTTTTAAAAATCTTCGGAAATCTTCGGAAAGTGATCGGAAATCTTCGGAAATTCGTCAAAAATGGCGTCATCAGCACGTCTATATAATAAAAAGAACATTACACGTTGGCGCGAAGATATGTTCTCGTGGCAAGAACTATATCTCACTCGTTCGCTGCGCTCACTCGTAAGATATAGTTCTTGCCACTCCAACATAAAATCCATATCTTCTCGCCACCGTGTAATATCCTCTATAAATGGGATAAGATTGGCCCATTATATCTCTTAAGAATGGTGACGTATCATTTTTATTTTATTATTTTTATTATTTATTTTTATTTTTATTATTTTTAATTTCGAAATATGTATTATGACATTCACCACTATATAATATTGTAATTTCATTTTTATAAGTTAGTAACATCTATACCTGAAGAAGGCTGGTTTGGCAGCCGAAATATTGTCTTTAATATATTACGTTGTGTCAGCCTTGCAGTAGTCTTTGACTTCTCACCGTTTTTCATTTTTATTGTTTTTTTTTTCGAAACAGTGCTTAGTACAAAACTTTCAGGGAAAGTTTCAAAAAAATTAATCGGTAAATTATATTTCTGAGTAATCACCTTAAGTGAAACTTAGTAATAATAAAAAGAAATGTCAGGATTGAGCATTTCAACAAAGAACGAAAAATCAATCCACAGTCCCATGCTTCCCCGCCATTCCATAATTATTTGGGGATCATTTCGGGGTCAACGAGAAGAAAAGTGGGGATCATTTCGGGGTCGATTTGGGGATCATTTCAGGGTTGGGGATCATTTCGGGGTCGGGATCATTTCGGGGGCTGTACAGATCTTCCCAAAGAGTTAAGGGAACTCAGCTCAATACATACATACATACATACATACATTACTTTTCTTTACCCTCGGATTTTAAGAGTAGCTTATGCAGCTAATTTCTCCGAGCATTTAACCATTAGATGAGAGATAGACCACTACACCGGGAACTACGTCTCCTACACTTTTCGAACAGTGTGTAGGTTCTTTTACGTCCCACAGAATTAATTATGAAGAGTTGTGAGACGGGGCCTACGGTTTATCGTCCTTATCCGAGAAGACTAGAAAGTCTAACCATTTGCAGATGTCATTACAAAGGCAGCACTTTCTCCTCAGTTATTTAAAGACCCTGAGTGTTGGTCCGGCCGGGGTTTGAACCCGCGACCTCCCGCTCGCTAGTCCGGAACTCTACCTACTGAGCTAACCGGTTGGCGGTCAATAAGATTTTTAATGATAAAATTTTTACCCCTTGATTTTTAGGTTTACCACATAGAATTCTACGAAAGATTAAAAACGCCGTTTACCGTTTAGAATTTTCTGCATTGGTTCAAGAGATATTTGAGTTTGAAAAAAATGAGTAAAATATGCAAATGAGATCGCTGATGACATCATGCACTCAACCAAATATTACATAAAGTATATAAATAGCGCTATCTCGGTCAATTTTGCAGCAGAAACCATTGAAACTTGGTAGGCTAATAGTTCTAAATGCAAAACATCTATAGCCATAACAATTTACAAGAATTTACGTTCCCATGGCAACCCACTCTTTTCCAGTCCCCTCTAGCCTGATATCAATATTTTAGTGATTTTAAGCTTCGAAAATATTAAACAAGGCTATGAACTCAACCTAACATATTTATATGCTTGCTGGATGATGCAGATGAGGCACCATTGGCAAGTATCGATATAGAACCCTAAAAGTGGTCCGAAAAGCCTTTAATATTGTGGAGGTCTGGAACCTAGTATGTTGCCATGGTAACAAAAACTGTAACGCTCATATTGCGGAGCACCTCTAGTAGAATCTTACTGTAAAAATTCAAACATTTATTATACAAATTGACTGAGATATCCTTGTCTATCATATTTGATCAAAATGACGTCATCAATTGGTTAATTTGCATATTTTAAAAACTTGAATATCTCTGGAACGAAAAGAGATATTTGAAAGCAGTAAACAGCATTTTTACTCTTGTGCAGACTACTTGCTTATGTCTTAAAATGGCTCAGATTTGAAGGACGCGATTTGTCATAGTGGCACTTTAAGTATTTCTTAGACATAAATCTCAAAGAACATAATTCTACTGTTTGTTAATTGGTTATACATATTTTTCTGATTTTTAATATTCTTCTGATATTATTTTGTGGATGTATTTTTAGATGAATAATATATTTTATATTGGTGATCACCGGTTTATACCAGCTGCTCCCTTAGGTCCAGCTGCTCATTTTTTATCAGGATAAATAGAGATTTTATTATTTTATTATAACTGCACTATTCCATTGCGTCCATAAATTGAATAGTAACACCACTGCCCAATGTCTGAACAAATCCAGAAATGATGACACCAAAACAAACCACTTGGTGAGTAAATCGTATCATCTCCACCTCAACAATCTTATTAACTCAAAAACAGCAACGGGTAACTAAACTCAATTCAATGTTGAACTTTGCTACGACTTCAGTACTAGCTAGTACTCAGAACTAAAAAAGGAAAAAAAATAGTACTCAGAACTCGCCTGAGCCTCCTGTGTAATTTTAAATAACCAGATGGTTCAATACCTACCCTTTTCATAAATGATAATGTCTTCTATTTATTTTAATTGAGAGTGGACATGGCAATGATGCCTAATAAAAATAGTGTCCATACATTATCCCCAATGTTCCATACATGTTTTCCATTTTCAGACTCAACTTTTTATACATTCCAAATGCAGTACAGTGTTAGGGTTGCCTTATAATGAGATGCACATTTCTAACCATGACAAAAACTAAGACTTCAGACGGATAGTCTTACCTTATCAAACTTTTTAATATAAATGGTTACAAGATAATGCAGCAGGTTGGTGGAATTGTCTTTGCATTTGACATCCTTAAGTTTAGGAAGGATCTCCAACTCAAAACCATCTGCTTGTCCGCGAGCAACATTTCCACCGTTCATATAATTTCCAAAGGCAAGCACCAGACCCAGAACATTGGTGACTTCTTTGCTTGACTTGAGCATCTATAAATTATAGATAGAGTCACTGAAATTAAGAGGGAACTACTGCACTACATTTACCATTGTGATCAAAATATACACCACTATGAATTTATTGTCAAGAATGTTAATTTACACCAGAATGACTACTCATTGCAACATGGGCAGGGAAACCAAAAGCCATAAAATCAGTTCTATATTTGGGTTTACATTTGTCTTTACTTGATATTCTTTTGAGCACCTCCAATCGGATAGTCTGTCTGACTGATATCTGCAAAGACATGCTCAGAGAAATTTCACATGTCACTGACCAGTACATGTAGTTTTGATACACTTTGATTCATGAACTAAAACAGAATGTTTCACGTCAATCAACCTTTACTTTCAAGGAATTCTGGCTTAAAAGTGAAACTTTCGCATTATGCTTTTACATCAATTAACACGTGGAAACCCATGCAATTGAATTACTCTGTGCTGACAAATCACAGAAACGAATGCATGGCTCTCATCGCTCCTTGCAACCAACTCATCAAAAGAAGATATTCTACTCTCATCAAGGCGGTTTGAAATGAATGTAGCATTAATGAACATGGCAAAGCTTGACTTGTTACAGAACATTCCCTAGCTCAAAAACTCTCAATGGAGCAGAATTTGCTAGAACTGGAAATGTACTATAGGTACCTTGCAAACCAATCTAAAGTTGGTGAGCTTCTGTCCAATCTCCAACAGGCTGTCTGTCACCGTTGTTTTTAACATCATACAGCACAGCCGTTCCTCATAGCAGCTGATTCTTGATAAGTCCATCAGAAATTGCTCTGGTCTGTCAAGTACAGCATCAGAATTTTTCTGACTGAAAGAAATAATCTTTTGAAGTTCCTCTTCTGTGGGCCTCTACATAAAAAAAACAAAACAAAACAAAACAAAACAATGACTTTTCAGGAAATGACCCTTTTGAGGAAATTGAAATCTTGTTCAACACGGCCATGGTAATTTGAAATATTGAATTAGCTTGAATTGCATTAATTTTGTTAACTTGTTACAAACCTCAAAACTGACCACAACCACAACATCATCAACAAAATTACCATTCTTATTGATTTTACTTGTACTTTATACCTTTAATAATAGAGTATATGGCTCTACAAGATGTTTAAGACACTCTCCGTTTAAGACAGCGATGATAATAAAAATAATAATATTTACTGAGCTCATATAGATGTTAACATTTGACTTTTACACTTAATATGGTTTAGATAGATATTGTATTTGTGGTCAGTTAGTAAGGCTGCGAGCTGGGGAGCTACGTGAACTGGTAGGTTTCCTAGTTAGCTCCATGTATGATTTAAGCTATGAATAGAAAGCAGGTAATTACACAGTAAACATTACAACAATAAATAAATGACTTATGAATTTACAAACTCAGCTTGGTGGAAAATTAGTTCAGTTTTTGTTCTGGAGGTGACATTTTATATACTTCGGAAATGCAAACACACTTAAGTCTTTTAAAGAAGATGGAAGGTATTTCCAGATATCGATTGCAATGAAAGAAACTGATTGCTTCCCTACTTCAGTTTTATCTGTTTGGCTGTATATCCCGTGTTGTATCTATGAATATTTCTAGCATACCGGTATTGAAATATATTGTCAAATACTTCAGGGAGAAGGCCATTATGCCATGAATGTGAGAATTTCAATACTTCCAGACGATAAAAAAAAATTAATGTTATCTACTGTCAGAATGTCTAGTGAATTTTACAAGGGTTTGGCACTCTCTGCTTCTCTACCAAACGTTCTAGAATAAAATTTTAATCGCCCTATATGGTTTTGTTTTGCTTGGATTTTCTTTATATGTGTCTTGTATACCATGCTAACATACTATAAGAGATGTACGGTTAAATTAAATTATACTAAATTTGTTTTAACTGCTGTATAGGTAACACCTTAGTTTCAATATAATTCCGATATTTTGAGATATACGAGAACAAACAAATGCGATGTGATGTTTCCAAGTTAAAAATTTGTCAATCATGACTCCTAGATATTTTACGTTTTCACTCCAATGTGTGGGAGGAGCCATCACTGTTACTTATGTTAACACTAATTTCCATATCTTTTTTTCTTACAGATGTGAAGTTTGTTTTGCCCATATTGATTGACAATTTGTAAATATCACACCATTTTTTAACTTTGGCTAGTTTGGAGTTCATTAAGTGTTCAAGTGATTTTAGATCCCTTGCAGAAGTGAAGACATTGGTATCATCTGCAAAGATTTTTAAGCATAGTTTTTCTGAGCACCAGTTTGACACCAATGGGACATGTACACATTGTGTAAGTGCCTGTACTATCCAGGCTCACAGACATATACAAAACAGACACACTCTTTATCGATGTAAAGACTAAAGCATACAATTGAAATGTAACTGAAATGAAATGTAACAATGTTTAGTGCCTTGAGTTTAATCTGACACTCATTCAAATACACTCTAATGTCTCACACTAAAATTAAAGTTCTCTTGTAAAGTTCAAATTATGAAACAGTGCAAGGGACATTAACTTTGCAAGCATGTCACTCAGGTCACAGAAAATATAACATATTAAATAGTACCCTGGCATATGAAGTGTTAGAAAAAATATATGAACTTCTTGTTGGAAAAATAAAAATAAGTGAATAAAGATGGTGAATTTGAAGCTTGGAAATGAAATGTGAAAGGTGAATTGATCAACATGACACAAGCATCCCATGCTTGGGTGGCCAGCAGAGTAATCAAGTTTTAGTAAATTCTCAGCTCCAACTATTGCATTTTTAGCTTTTTGATTGGCTAAAAAAGTCTGACCATGAGCCAATAGTCAGAGTTTTACGTCATATGGAAAATAGTGCGCCAAGTTTTAAAATTTTCCGCACGAAGTTTTCAACTTCAGCCCTCTATAATGGCCGAAATAAAAATCGATGGGAAAACCCGGTTTGAGAATTTACTAAGACAATTATTCCATTCTCCCTTGCTGGATATGAAGTGATTATAACCAACTCGCGCTACGCGCTCGTTGGTTATTTTATCACTTCATATCCAACTCGGGCTCATGGAATAAAATTGTTATATAAGAATCCCATAGTCACTTTAGGCCAAAAAGTGTGCATATCTAAGGGAATAATTGAGTTATGGTTTAAGACAGAGAGGCTTGAAAAAGCCTTGAGACAGTGTTCAACTACACTGTATACAATACACCATACCGGTATACAGTTCTTCCATACAGCCTCAGCAATCATAGATATTGAATAGGTATGACAGCTGTTGTTGTTACTTTGTTATCCCTTGCAGAACTTAGATGGCAACAACAACCATGTCCAACATGTCAACAACTTTGGCAGTCAAAAACTTAGTGTCTGTTTTTCACAAAGTACATGTACATGTAGTTAATGCCACCTTGCATGAAATTTAGTTACAAGAGAAAATATTCCATTGCGAGGTCATTATTCAACTGATCTTAATAACATCAGATATTAAATTCATTTCTTTCAGATGGTTTTTGTTTTCAATAGATTGAGGTCAAGAAATTGTTTTTCCTCAAGATAATTGAGGCTATTAAGTCCTGGTGCTCTTGTTTGTTAACTGTACTAGTGTGATAGGTGGGAAGTTGACAATAATTACATAGTACTAGTGCTGCTTTTACATTTAGCAGTAATACAGGCTGTTTGTAACAAAACTTTAAAAACAGGTCAGCCATGCGAACTTGTGTCAACAATTTCCTCAACTGGGAATTGATAGTTTATATGCAGATATTATTATGCCCTGAGAAATTTCTTGTGATTGATGTAATTGTAAGTTCTAAAAGATAGAAATCACTGGTTTATGAATACCCTCTTCCCAACTCCTTCTATGAAACAGTGTCAGAGAGCAAAATATGTCTTGATCTCTAGTCCTCTCTTCCTCTCTTCGACTCAGAACTTATGTGTCATGAAGGGACAGTTGTTGTGATACTGCATAAATTAGCATGCATTTCTGTATCATGTGACTTATTGTAAAGTAATCAGAACTTGTGGTCTTTGCTCACTGCCATTAAAGTTGCCGAGTTGTGTTTATGCTTGGTGTCCTTACATTGATTGTAATAATGCTATATTCGTGGTCTTGGGGTCTTCCTGTTCATGCAATTTGTCACGAGAGGAGAATTTGTTGAAACTATTAGAGCATGACGTCACATTTTGCTGTATATGAAGTAGTTAGCTATCTTTTTAATTGCTTTTACACTGTGTCTAGTGCTTTCGCACTAGACACAATAACCCCTCTTTTAAAAGTAAATAGCTGAAATCCTTATTCGCAACATTTTGAGAAGCAAGCCCGAACCAAAATGTGTTTAATTTGCCCCTTTTTGTTTAGTTACATGACTGTTTTACAATAAATAGTATTGTTATACATATTCTTCATTAACATACTCACAATTTCATAGAGAGATTGCAAGTTTTCTTGATCCAAAATAGAGGTGTTCACATTATACAGTGAATCTTCTATTTCATCCATGTTGACATGAAGACTGCTGAGGAAGATTCCCACAGTCTGTGATCTCTTGTTATCCAGCAAATGAACAACTTCTTGTTTTGTTCTGTGCCTGCATCGAGAAGAGAGAAGCTTCCCTCCTGCCTTTCTCCCCACTTTTGCAAACATTTCAGCAAAGTGATCAACATTGATAACTGGTTCTTCAAGTGTTGCCCACACTGTTTCACTTGCTTTTATCTCCGGGTTACAGCCTGGCACTTGATTTAGCTGTATACGCTTCCAAAAGAGTGGCTTCATTGGGGATGCTGTGCCAAAAACAATGTTTAAAATGATCAACAGACAAATCAACTAATAACAATCCACTATTTGAAATACTCATAGCCCATTGCAATACATGTAGCTAGTTCAGGATGTCACAAATTTGGAATAGTGTTTTCTGACAACTTATATGACACCAGCCGCAGCTTCTTTCTTTACCTTCTAAGCCTTTTACTGAATGAGGGCCTTTGGCAAACTCACATGTTCCCTGAACAAAGATCAATAATTCCTCTCAGTGTGTTTCAATGATAAGTTATATTAGTGGATATTATATAAGAGTTGACTCGATCTGTGAGTCTGCCAGAGCATGAATATTTTCAAAGTGTTGAAAAAATTGAAAATAATTTGTAGTGTTCCCAGTTTCTAAAATACAGTACCACCTGAAACTATGGACCCATCAGGTTGCGGCAAAACCTCGTCTTTGCCGCGGGGTCCCACCTCGCGTTCACCGCAGGTGAAAATATGTGGCACCGCGGTAAAAATGAGTGCGACCGCAATTATACCACGGCAAAATAGATGAGGCAATACCTCGGAATGTATGTGTATCGAGTAGAGTGGCATATTTTCATCAACCTTTCATGTAAACTCCATCATAATCTGGAAAATCAAGAAACACACTCAATGAAAAGTCAAACGGTTTGCATGCAAATGCGTATTAAAATTAAAATGTTGAAGCTCAACCCGCCAAGAAGCTTGACTTCGCGAAGCCTCAATAGTGGCCGGAATGGAAGCAGCCTTTTAAGCGGTTCAGATGTGCTACGAAACTCAACAAAGAAGACAAGGTTCTTCAGATAAATGCCCTTATCATTTAATGCATTTTCCCCTTCCTTTTCATCGGCCGAGAGCCCACCACATGACCTGCAAATAACTGCCTACAAATAATGGTCTGCTCATCGTAGTACCGTCTATATGTGTTTTGTTGCAAATAATATTCTGCTCATGCGTAATCGAAACCACGCTCTTGTGTGAAAAATGGCAGATCGCTTCGATGAGCTATCAGAGAGTGATTTAAACATGAAAACAAAACTGGTAATCGAATGAGAAAACAATTATTGAACCCGGTTATCGCAAATTATTATTCAACAAATTGTAACACTACCCAAATATGGTCATGATGCTCTCGATATCCGTAACAGATATCCGGCGGTATACGTAGCTTCGTACGTGGGAAGAAAAAGTGAAGTGAGAAAATGTCGACAGAGAGATTTACAAGGATTAAGGCTATTTTGTTATCAATTTGTTGAATAATAAAACAATTATCCTGCTCAATCTCGCGGAATATCGTCTGATTTTAGCCGACTTGGCCGTAGGCCAAGTCGGCTAAGTATCAGACGATATTCCGCGCGATTTCGCAGGATAATTGTTAAATATCGTGATTTGTCAATGTCTCGCATATCAATTATTTAATAATTGATCTGCTCGCCACTGACAAATCACAATATTTTTCTCAACCTCGTCCAATAATTGTTAATTATTTACACCATGGGAAAAGAGGCAGAACACGTTTTCAAAGCATTCACATTTGCCGAGGGCGATGAAAAGAAGTACACAAAGGCCATTGAGAAATTTGACAAGCACTTCGTACCGAAGAAAAATATTGTTCACGAGTGAGCATGTTTTCATCGCCACGTGCAAAGAGAAGGAGAAACCATGGAAGCCTTCATTCGAAATCTGTACGAGTTGGCCGAACATTATGACTTTGGACCACAGAGAGATGAGCAAATTAGGGACAGAATTGTTATTGGAATTCTGGACAAATCACTCTCACAAAAACTGCAAATGAAATCGGATTAGAATCTCGACACTGCAATACAAATGGCGCGTCAGTCCTAGCTGGTAAAATTTCAAGTTGCAGGCCAGTCAGATACCAAGCACCTCGGAGAAGTACATCAAAAGAAAGGAAAACCCCATTCAGCAAGAAGACCAGTTCGCAATATGAGCAACAAAAAACCCAAGAACAGTCTGCCGGTTCAACCATGCTCAAGGTGCAATTGTGTGCATAAACAAGATGAAGTCTGCCCAGAGAGAGGGAAAAGATGCCGAAATGTCAATAATCAGGTCATTTTGCTGTTGTTTGCCATTCCATGAGAGAAGTAACATCAAATCCGGAACGAAATAATCGTGAATTCTTCCTTGGAGCTGTTAATTCCTGTGATGAATTTGAAGAGCCATGGAGTGTTGTGTTACACGTCAACAAGAAGCCCATCAAGTTCAAAATTGACACAGGTGCTGATATCTCAGTAATGTTGGTATCTACTTATGAAGCCCCCCCTCAGCGTCCTAAGCTAAAGTCCTCGAATGCCATGCTGTCTAGTCCAGGTGGGGTGCTTAATTGTAAAGGCCAGTTTACAGCGGAAATTTCTCTTAAGAACAAACTGTACTTTATCGATATTTATGTCATTGATGGAGCCTGTGTAAACAACTTTTAAGTCGTCATACAGCATGCCAAATGGGTCTAGTCCAACGCGTAGAAGAATCTACTACCAATGTGTTTGGAGATGTTGGTTTAATGAACTCACCGATGATGCAAAGCCGTATTGTGTTAATACTGCCAGGAAAATTCCGTTTCCTTTACTTCCCAAGGTGAAAGATGAGTTAAATCGCATGCTGGAAGCAGGCATCATAGAGGAAATTACAGAACCAACCGTCTGGTGTGCTCCTATGGTTCCTGTTGTAAAGCCCAATGGTAAAATCAGAATTTGTGTTGACCTAAGGAAATTGAACAAAGCCGTTACGAGAGAAAGGTAGGTTCTTCCTACCTTAGAAGATGTTTCCCCCGAAACTGGCAGGAGCCAAAGTGTTTTCCAAATTGGATGCCTCAAGCAGTTATTGGCAAATACCCTCGCACCCTGAAAGCTCAAGGCTGACAACTTTTATCACACCCAGTGGTCGTTTCTGTTTTCGCCGACTCCCATTTGGGATAACATCTGCTCCAGAAATTTTCCAGAAACGAATGACTAACCTACTAAAGGACCAGGAAGGTGTGGCCGTGATTGAAGATGACATCATTGTCTATGGGGGAACTGTAGCAGAACATGATGCAAGGCTTCAGTAAGTGTTTGAGACGATTGCAAGGTCTGGATTGAAGCTTAATGAGAAGAAATGTGAAATCTGCAAGCCTAAGATATGCTACTTTGGAAGTCATTAGTAAAGAAGGAGTTAGCCCAGATCCAGAGAAAGCTAAAGCAATTCAGGAACTTCCTGCACCACAGAATGTATCGGAATTGCGTCAAGTACTTGGAATGATCAATTATCTTGGAAAGTTCTTACCGAAACCTGTCTCGTGATAAGTCCAATGAGTGAATTGCTGAAATCTGATAGTACCTGGATTTGGTCCCATCGCCAACCGGAAGCCTTTAAAAAGGTCAAAGCCATGGTAAACACAGCACCTGTACTAGCCTTCTACGATGTGAACAAGCCGACAGTGGTTAGTGCAGATGCTAGCAGTTATGGGTTGGGTGGTGTCCTTCTACAGAAACATGGTGGTCAACTTCATCCTGTTGCGTTTGCTTCTTGTACTCTGACTGATTCAGAGAAGAAGTATACCCAAATCGAAAAAGAGTGTTTAGCTTCAGTGTGGGCATGTGAGAAATTTTTCAGTTACCTTTGTGGTCTTGAGTCATTTGAACTGATGACAGACCATAAGCCATTGGTGCCATCGATCAACCATCAAGATCTGGATAGAGTACCCTTAAGATGTCAACGTCTTCTTATGCGCATGATGAGATTTAAAGTCAAGGCTGAACATGTGCCTGGAAAGGAACTAGTAGTTGCTGATACACTCTCAAGGAATCCTCTCGCAGTCTCATTGCAAACATCTGACACAGAAGATGAAGTGAAAGCCTATGTTGATACTGCTCAAATGGTTCATCCAGCATCACATGAGAAATTAGAACAGATCAAGCACTCTACTTCATCTGATCCTCAGCTACGGCGTGTTCTTGAGTATACTGTCAATGGTTGGCCAAAGTATGCTAAAGATGTACCCGAGCAAATCCATCCATACTATGCAGTCGTGGTGACCTCTCAGTAGCAGATGGCAAGATCATCTATCACAACCGTCTAGTAATACCTTCCACATTACAGTCTGAAATGTTGGAACGTATCCATGACGGTCATCAGGGCGTGACCAAATGTCACGAAAGAGCCAAAATGTCAGTTTGGTGGCCTGCCATTAGCTGTGACATTCAAAGCAAAGTTTCAAATTGCGAAGAGAAAAGAACCACTTATAACTACATCTCTTCCAGAAAGAGTGTGGACGAAGATTGGTGCAGACCTGTGTGAACATGAGGGAAAACAGTTTCTGGTGGTCATTGACTATTATTAAAGATTTCCAGAGGTTACGTACATGTCCAGTACCACAAGCAATACTGTAATCAACAAGCTCAAGGACATCTTTGTCAGATGGGGAGTACCAGACGAAATTGTGAGCAATAGCGGACCACAATTCTCCTGTGATCAGTTCTGCAAGTTTAGCCGGGAGTATGACTTCAAGCATACCACTACAAGCCTTTATTACCCACAAGCGAACGGAGAAGCCAAAAGTGGAGTAAGAAGATACTGAGGCAGCATGATCCCTTTCTCGCGCTTATTTCCTATAGAGCAACACCCCATACTGCCACAGGTGCAAGCCCTTGTCAGCTGATGATGGGAAGAGAAATTTGCACCCTTTTACCTACATTGGAATCCAACTTGAAGCCAGTTGTTCCAAACCAAGAAGCAGTCACCAGCAAGGATGAGAAAACCAAAACTACCTACCGTCAATACTTCGACAAGAGGCATGGAGTGAAACCACTTCTTGACCTACAGCCAGGGGACGTAGTTAGTGTTAAGCTAGATCAGCAAAAAGGATGGAAGATGCCTGGGAAAGTCATTGCAAGAAGCTATACTCCTAGGTCATATGTCATCCAGACTCCATCTAGTGTGATGCGTAGAAACCCCAGACACCTGCGTTTAGTGACAAGTCCCAATAGAGTTGAGATACCTGATGAGCCAGAGCTGGATCTAGAGCTAGAGTCACAAGCATAAGATCTAAGTGCAGAATCTCCAGATGCTGAACCAAACGCACCACAATAGGTTGCAAAACCTTCTAGAGCAATGATGGAGGGAGCCTCCTCAGCAAGTGTGCAGCCCAGTCTACCAGAAGTGAGAACATCGAGTGGACGTGTTGCGAGGAAGCCAGCACGATTTAGAGACTTTGTTTCCTGATGTGCTTTTAGAACATTACTATCTAGACACATGGACTGATCGAAATTCAAAATATGTTGAGCTAGTGTTTTATGTACCAGTTTTCAATATAGTTCTGTTATGTTGAGTCTGTTAAGAGCTCAAGGAGGGAGATGTCATGACGTCAGCGCATATAAACAGAGAAGTACAGATGATATTATGGCAACAAAATAAATCGGAGTTGAATTTAAATGTATTACCCCGGTTTCTTTTCGATGTGTGGACATGATGTCAGATCATGAGCGAACTCATGATATCGCGTTCTTCTTGGCATAAGGGAATTTAAGAACTGAGACATACATACATGTACCGCCATATTTTATACCAAGTTAAAGATATTTTTGATGAAGCTCACATAATGTAGCTACCAAATTTTCTTTGTGTTCTCAATCTTGTAACTGACATGGATGATCGACTTTATCAAATGCTTCTTTGTGATAAAAATGCGGAGATTCAAGCTGAGCATTCAACCACGTTTTGTCACGAAGAAACAAAAATAAAATGCTATTCAAACTTGACGCGTCTTTTTTACCGAGGTAATACCTCGTCCAAACTGCTGCCGCGGTGGGACGAATAGTGTCCTCGGGTTTACTTAGGTAAAGACGAGGTTGAGTGCTGGAATACCGTATCATTGACGGGTGGAAGCCCCGCGGCGGGAATGAGGGAAATGGGTCAATATCTTCGGGTGGTACTGTATTTCTCTTTGGCTACAAAGCCAAAATAGTGATTGAAAATTGCTTGACATTTCTAAATAAAGATCAACTATTCAGAGAACTAGTATTACATGAAATATTTTGTGGACATCCTGTGAGAATTCCAGGCTGCTGGGTAACTCATTTTTGGAGTGAATTTTTTTTTGGTAAAAAAAAGCTCTTAGTCAACAGGTCTGGGCTATGTTATGAGCAGATGAGCGGATGAGTGGGTGCGTGAGGGATGTATGTATGCCACACCGATCAGATTGGGGCTACTGTAAACAACCAATCAAATTGTCGCTTGTAAAGGTGTATCATGTGTGTGAAGATTTCAACCCAATTTTAGAACTGCCATGTTTGTTTTTCAGCAAACATATACAGGTATTCTGACTTGTATTGGCCTTATTCTGACATTTCCGATGCTGCGTTTAAGTATGGTTAAGCCCAGGACTTTGAAGATGGGTTTCAAAAGAGTTCAGAATTTGATAATCAGTGAAGGAATCATAGTCTTTGGCATAGATTAACATGTCATCAAGGCTTTGCTTTTCGCATTACATGAAATTTGGAATGAATTTAGGAAGGATTGCTTTAGTGCATAATGCACTATTGGGGTGGTGAGGAGGCTTTCTTCTGTGATGGTATTCCCCAGGTTCCCATTGGTATCATTTGAATTATGTACAGTTCAGGAAAAAAGAATCAAGTCCAAACCATTTATCTTTGTTTCATTTATCAACGTCTCAGTTTACAGATTGAGAGTAACACTGTCAACTCGTTGAAATGTTTTTTTGGAAATTGATACTTAGATACTCATTTAAAGTGGTTTTCTCTAGAGCTGTCAAAACCAAAGAAAATACAGATGGCTAGTTATGAATTAGGCTTAACTTCCACCGCTCTCTCATATCTGGTCTTTGTTCCTCCCTGAAAAGGGGAGGGATGAGGGCTTGAACAGCAGCTGGAAATCAAACTACCGGTAAGTTATGAATGAGAACACTGTCAAGTTTTGAAATTTGTTTTTGCTGTACATGTACATGTAGGTAAATGTAGCAAGATATTTTTATTTGGGCTTCCGCTTTACTCACAAGCTGTTCTTGGTCACCAAAAGGGGGGTCATGGTCCCAAGCTTTCCTAGTGTAGAGCATGGAAACTAGGGATGAGAGTGCGACAGCTTGAGTTATCATGTGCTCTCTCTCCCTGAACAACATAATTTACAGAATGCTGTGTTTTGTGAAAAAAGTTTTAGAAAGAATCACGCCTTATACATTCATCTCACATACAAAGGTGTCAATCATTTTCGGAACAGCAATATCAAATGAAAGTTTCCACTATCCCAAAAGTGTTAAAAACTATGTTCTATCTTAGCAATATCAAACTTAAGTTCGACAATTTTCTAGCTCTTTACTTTAGTAATCCGTCCTTCTACTCCTATGGTTTTTTTTTATGTCCACTCAAATGAGATGGAGGCTAACTCGATAACCTCGCAGTTCTATTAGCCTCCATGCACAAACTATGTACCATTGTCACCTTTAATTGATATGTATCTTTTTTTCTAAGCTAATATTGTAATTTCAAAAAATTAAGTGCAAATAAAGTGAAGTTGAAGTTGGAACTTCAATTATTTCTAAAACCAAACCTAAATTGAAGGAGTGGCGAATGGTCCTTCAAAAACTCTGGGCCTCGCAGTCTAATTTTTTTCAGCAGTTATGTGCATCTCGCAGTCTCGTTTTTTATACGAAGGTGTCTTGGAGTCTTGATTTGTTGCAAGGCTAAGGGTCTCGAAGTCCCGATTCATTAGTTCGTTTTTTAAAATGACCTCTTCTTGTCACTTGATATTAACTTTCATTAAAGTAACTTTCAATTTCCGAGAAAAAGTCAACCCTAATATTCCTAAATTCTCTGAATTCTGCAAAAAGCTAGAAAACTTACCGCAACGTCATTTTGGTACCACAAAAAAAGTTATTTTGTGCTAGGACATCATAACGCACACACTGAAACCCACACACTGACCCACGATACATGTAGCTTATGATGAAACCCACAAAGTCGGAGAACTTATCTCTTGCCCCCCTGTGGAACTGTGTAAAAGCACAAGCATTCCCTGTGAAACAAACAAGTTAATACTACTAACCTAACAGTGCCTCATACATGTACATCAACAATTATTGAATAAGATATTTCCATCACTCATCACATAATTTGTTTGATGGTCATCTGGAACCCTTCTAATTAGTTTTAATTGTTCCCTGTTTTCAATCCGGCGAGTTCTGAGACTGAGTGTTAACGTCTAGATATAGCTAGTTGCTTATGTCTTTTAATACATAATCTGCAGTGCATTCATCATTTTCTCTTTTTGCATCTTTTTATGCCACTTGACTATGATAAAATGTAAAGCATATATTATGTTACTTCTGTTTTATGGTTTGTTTTGTTTGTCTTTTTTTCTTGCCTTTTTGCCTTATGGTTTTGGGGAAGTTATTCTTGTAATCTATATGGCAGAAAAAGAGAACGCCCTCTAGATGTATGGCCAATGGACGCTGATTCTGTTTGCGCAGGTGAAGGTTCCGTTGTTGTAACTCGGCTGAGCTGCATCACACACTTATGATAAACCTCTTCATTCAATTCTAATTCAAATTCACCTTCAAGATAAGTAATGCTTTCATCACCTTTTAGCTGGCAAACGACCTTATCCAACTTCACAATACCGTTGAATTCATAGTGTAGGAGCAAACAGTCCTCTGAATCAGGTGCGTAAATGTGGACTTTCGCAGTGTCCATCAACATCCAGGGCTTACAGTAATAGAATCGAAGCTGGATGATACGAATGATGAACCCACAGGACTTGACTGGCCAAGCGTGGTGTGGTTGTTTTTGTGAGGCCGGAATTGAAGTTTTACTGGTAGACTAATAGCAAATTATCGGCACACTGATAAAGACCAACATTTATGGAATACTTCTGTGATTCGTGCTTTCGCTTCCGATGAGAAGAAAAAGACCTTATGCCCATTTTGGTCTCCTTCATTGCTTTGAACGCTTCCACCTCAACTGAGTTCAAATAGGCCATGCGTTCTTTTTGACGACTTCCAGACAACTTGAGTTGTAAGTAACAGCGCGTCAGTCAAAAAAATCAAAGGGACACGACCAAGCGCAACCTCCTTACTGGAGATTAGGTCATGGCCAGGAAAAAAATAGAATTTATTGACTGTTGACAGATTTCAGATCTGATGTTTCGTACAAGGGCTTACAACAAAAGCATCCTTTGTAAGACTTTTGTACAAGCTCATTCTAGCTCATTCTCATAGCTCTCAAATCTGGGGCTTGCCTTTTAAGAGTCTGAACGTCTCATGCTCGCACTCAAAACCCTTTGAAGTCTTGGTCTCGCAATCTAAAAAGTCAAAATGTCTTGGGCTCGCAAAGAAAACCACTAGCCTCACCGTCTCACAAAGTCTCACATTTACCATTCGCCACCCCTTATACAATCATTCAGTTACACTTTTTTTATATATGCATAACAAGCTAAACAATGGCACAAAATACCTGGTGTAATGGCTTTCTTTCTTGAAGCAGAGGGTTTTCTTTGGGCAGTAAGGCCTGACAATGGAGTGGTAAGAATTCCAGGGAGAGGCGGAGGTGGAGGAGGTGGGCCATGACAAGGTGGCATCCCAGGTTGTGGAGGCGGGGGAGGTGGTGGGGGTGGTGGAGGTAAAAAAGCTGAACAGTTGGAAGAAGGTACAGTAGCATCTTGCCCAGTGAGTGAAACTGGAAGAATAGACAGATGAAGGCCATTTGCTTCAACTGGGAGAGGTACTGGGGCAGCAGGAATTTTACACTCGGGTGAAAGTGACAGAGGAATTAACGAAGGCTGTGCTGGTGGACAAGGAAGTGGTGGAGGATAATGCATACAATTTTTTAAACCGGGGCTTGATGGTGGAGTGCGAGTAACTGACAGGCCTGCTCCAGAAAACATTGAACAGTTGGCTGACTTGCTTGATCAAAGCTAAATGATGATAAAGTTTCTGACATTTACCCTGAGGAGAACACAACAAAACATAATTACTAATATATTGTTAACAGTTATAATGGTAGCATGATTAACAGCACTTGAAATTAGCAAGTCATCCAAGACAACCAAAATGCAAGATACATGTAGGGTAGAACATGTTGGATATGATGACATCATTAAAATTAATAAATACATAATAAAGTGTCTTTGTTATAGAAGACAGATAGATTCCATGTTGTTGTGCAACTGTTCAGCAATAGATCACAGAAGATGTCAGAATGACACAAAAGATAGACTGCAAGCAGACTCTTTCCTCAAAGATCCGTGGGGAAGAACGCAAAACAAGTAAGCGTATGTGTGTGACTGTGAGCATGGCGTGTGAGCGGCAATACCTCAAGCTGCTAGTAGCGCTGGCGTCAAAAGACGGGTGAAAGAGAGACTGCAATGGTTTCATACAAAATTTTGAACGCTACTTTGATAGGTCGCATCAACGACACCTCCACCCTTCTTTGAATACACGACTTTCTGCTGTCAATTTTTGTTATGCAAATCGATCAAACTATATCTGTCAATTTTTTTTAAGCAAATCGATCAAAGCTATATCCGGTAAGATGTGAATGGTTTGACAGATTGCAGCTGAAACCAGGCCTATGACCTCTCAACAGTTTTCATACTGCTCATTCAAACGGCTCTACTCTGCTTTAAAGCCCTCTTAATACCACAGTCTTTCAAAAAAAGTGTGAAGCACAAAACCAATAAAAAGGTAGCAAGATCAAAATCCAAAATAGAGCATTACAACAGAGTTTAGCATGCGCTGTATGTCACTTATAAAGGCTACTGACAGATGTGCGTCATAACTTTGTAGACCAACCAATAGAATTAATAAATCACCAGAGTGCCAGGCATCCAAAATGTTGTATGAAACCACTGCAGTCTCTCTTTTCGCTAGTCTTCTGATGCCTGCACTACTAGCGGCTCATAGCATCAGCGTTCGCACGTTACGCTCTCAGTCATGCTCTTTTGTTTACTTGTTTTGCGTTCTTCCCCATGGATTTTTGAGGAAAGACACTACTCGCAGTCTAGTCTTAAGAAAGTTGTAGGTTGTTTACTAGAGACAATGTTGTTTCACTACAAGTGGTTTTGTTACAAATTGATATTGATTCGATACACATCTGAAGTTGATTTATTACAAACTGAAGTCGTTTTGTTGGCAAAAGTAAACTCAAGGAAATATAATTCCAATTAAAGTGTCTTTGTCTTTGTTCACTAAGTACATATGAGAAATGTTTCATGCGTAATAATAGTTCCATATATGGCAGTGATCAAAATAATTGTATTTACCGTTCACTTTTCCCATGGAGAAATAAAAACAAATTTTATTGAACTATTTAATTAATATAGACATTCACTGTTGCTCAGGACTATTTTATGGAGCCACTTTTGGCCTGTATCATGACATGCAATGTCAAACCTAATGAGTGCAATTTTTTCGATCTGGGAAGCTGCTGGGACATCAAGGTAAGAGCATGCCTTTGGGAGTTTCCTAGTGAAACTTAACTAAAGGTAAAAGGCGGTTGTATCGAATCGACTTCAGTTTGTATCAAATTGACTTAAGGTTCGTCCTAAATTGACTTTGATTTGTATCGAAACAACTTTGTATCGAAACTACCGAACAGCCATAAGAAAATGTGCCACTTTTTGGTTCTTACCACATTTTGATGTCATCTGTGATCAATATTACAGAACAGATGCATGTGCAGCAATATGGCATCTACAGTGTTTGCTGATTTGGCGTTTTCTCAATAAATCTGCTGACATTTTATGTAGGTGAAATCTGATCACCAGTCATATAAAAAATGAAATTAAAAAAAGATCACCAATCATTCTGCTGGCACAAACTAAATCCTAGGGAGTGAAAAATACACTTTCAAACCAAACTTCCCTTTCGATAAGAATTATTCACAGCTAGCTTTCAACCCGGTGTTGATAACTGGTTATCTTTCCAATCCTCGATGCGTATACATTGTATATCTATTCTACAATGTACATGTAATTCCTGTCTGTTTCAACAACAGAACTGTAATGTTTCAAATTGGAATAGTGGTCAGAGAGGAGGCCAAATGAAAGGTGGAATAAACGCTTTTGAAAAGTTTCAAACAAATCTCTACGGCAGCTAGTCGAGCACGTCAATTAGCATTTTCATTTTTCATCACGATCTAAGAATTTTATGAACTGTATTTTGGATCAACATGATCATCTCATTTATTTAGACTTTATACTAGCCTAGGTTAAATAGCTTGCCCAAGCCAGCAACAATGAAAAAGAGGCATGCTTGAAACAAGCTAAGATATTACTAACCTGACCACCAACAATGAGTGCAAAAGTGACAAGAAATATTTTCCGCAGATTTTATATGACAGCCGTCGACAGTCATTTATCCGGGACGTTTTGTGTAGGTTTACACGACGAACAAGTGATCAGCACCAGTCTGTTGAACTGGTCAGAACTTCATGCTAGCCTACATATAGAGCACTTTCCATATATGGGTAACCTGCATATAAAGCACTTTCCATATATGGGTAAGACGATATTCTTTCATGAACATTCATAAACGTTCATGGTCGTCCATGCATCTTCATGCCCCTTCATGCTCGTTCATGCAATTTCATACACCTTCAGGCATCTTCATGCACCTTCATGCACCATCATACACCTTCATGCACCATCATACACCTTCATGCACCTTCATACACCTTCATGCACCTCCATAAACCTTCATGCACTGTAATACACCCTCATGCACGTTCATACACCATCATACACCTTGATACACCTTCGTACACCTTCATACACCTTCATACACCTTCATACCTCTTCATAACCTGCATATAAAGCACTTTCCATATATGGGTATACCCCTTCATACCCCTTCATGCACCTTCACGCTCCCTCATGCACCTTCATACGCCTTGATACTCCTTCAGACGCCTTCATACACCTTCATACTCCTTGATACACCTTCATACTCCTTCATACGCCTTCATACTCCTTCATACGACTTCATACTCCTTCATACACCTTCAAACTCCTTCATACTCCTGCATACGCCTTCATACGCCTTCATACTCCTTCATGCACCTTCACGCACATTCATACACCTTCATTCTCTTTCATACACCTTCATACACCTTCATACTCCTTCATACACCTTCATACACCTTCATACACCTTCATACACCTTCATACACCTTCATGCACCTTCATACACCTTAATACACCTTCATGCACCTTCACGCACATTCATACACCTTCATTCTCTTTCATAAACCTTCATACACCTTCATACTCCTTCATACACCTTCATACACCTTCATGCACCTTCATACACCTTCATACGCCTCCATAAACCTTTATACCCGTTAATACACCTTCATGCACCTTCATACCCCTTCATACACCTTCATACTTCTTCATTCGCCTTCATGCACATTCATACACCTTCATACTTCTCCATAACCCTCCATACCCCTTAATACACCTTCATGCATCGTCATACACCTTCATACACCTTCATGCACCTTCATACACCTTCATACACCTTCATACACCTTCATACACCTTCACGCACCTTCATACTTCTTCATACCCCTTCATACACCTTCATACACCTTCATACACCTTAATACCCCTTCATACACCTTCATACACCTTCATGCACCTTCATACACCTTCATACCCCTTCATGCACCTTCATGCACCTTCATACACCTTCATACCCCTTCATGCACCTTCATACACCTTCATACACCTTCATGCATCTTCATACACCTTCATACACCTTCATGCGCCTTCATACCCCTTCATACACCTTCATACACCTTCATACACCTCCATACACCTTCATGCACCTTCATACACCTTCATGCACCTTCATACCCCTTCATACCCCTTCATACACCTTCATACACCTTCATACACCTTCATACCCCTTCATACTCCTTCATACCCCTTCATACACCTTCATACACCTTCATACACCTTCATACACCTTTATGCACCTTCATACACCTTCATACACCTTCATACCCCTTCATACCCCTTCATACACCTTCATATACCTTCATACCCCTTAATACACCTTCATACTTCTTCATACAACTTCATACGCCTTCATAATCCTTCATACACGTTCATACACCTTCATACTCCTTCATACACCTTCATACACCTTCATACTCCTTCATACACCTTCATATCCATTAATACACCTTCATACACCTTCATACACCTTCATACCCCTTCATGCACCTTCATACACCTTCATACACCTTCATACTCCTTCATACACCTTCATATCCATTAATACACCTTCATACGCCTTCATACTTCTTCATACACCTTCATGCACCTTCATACACCTTCACACCCTTCATGCACCTTCATACGCCTTCATACACCTTCATACCCCTTAATACACCTTCATACCCCTTCATACCCCTTCATACACCTTCATACACCTTCATATCCCTTAATACACCTTCATACTTCTTCATACACCTTCATACCTTCATACGCCTTCATAATCCTTCATACACGTTCATACACCTTCATACTCCTTCATACACCTTCATACACCTTCATACTCCTTCATACACCTTCATATCCATTAATACACCTTCATACGACTTCAAACTTCTTCATACACCTTCATGCACCTTCATACACCTTCATACCCCTTCATGCACTTTCATACTCCTTCGTACACCGTCATACTCCTTAATACACCTTCATACACCTTCATACACCTTCATGCACCTTCATACACCTTCATACACCTTCATACCCCTTCATACCCCTTCATACCCCTTCATACACCTTCATACACCTTCATACCCCTTAATACACCTTCATACTTCTTCATACACCTTCATACGCCTTCATAATCCTTCATACACGTTCATACACCTTCATACTCCTTCATACACCTTCATACACCTTCATACTCCTTCATACACCTTCATATCCATTAATACACCTTCATACACCTTCATACACCTTCATACTCCTTCATACACCTTCATATCCATTATAATACACCTTCATACGCCTTCATACTTCTTCATACACCTTCATGCACCTTCATACACCTTCACACCCTTCATGCACCTTCATACTCCTTCATACACCTTCATACCCCTTAATACCCCTTCATACCCCTTCATACACCTTCATACACCTTCATACACCTTCATATCCCTTAATACACCTTCATACTTCTTCATACACCTTCATACCTTCATACGCCTTCATAATCCTTCATACACGTTCATACACCTTCATACTCCTTCATACACCTTCATACACCTTCATACTCCTTCATACACCTTCATATCCATTAATACACCTTCATACGCCTTCATACTTCTTCATACACCTTCATGCACCTTCATACACCTTCATACCCCTTCATGCACCTTCATACTCCTTCATACACCGTCATACTCCTTCATACACCTGCATACACCTTCATACACCATCATACTCCTTCATACACCGTCATACTCCTTCATACACCTTCATGCACCTTCATACACCGTTATACACTTTCATATACCTTCGCACACCTTCATTAACCTTCATTTATCTTCATACACCTTCATACACGTTCATACACCTTATTTTTCCTTCATGCACCTTCATACACTTTCATATACCTTCAGACACCTTCATACACCTTCATACGCCTTTATTCACAATAAACGTAAATGAAACTAAATGAAGGGAAATGAAGGCGGATGAAGAAGTATGAAGGTGTATGAAGGTGTATGAAGGGGTATGAAGGAGCATGAAGGTGTATGAAGGAGCATGAAAGTGTATGAAGGTGTATGAAGGCGAATGAAGGAGTATGAAGGAGTATGAAGGTGTATGAAGGCGAATGAAAGAGTATGAAGGTGTATGAAGGTGTATGAAGGAGCATGAAAGTGTATGAAGGTGTATGAAGGCTTATGAAGGGGTATGAAGGTGTATGAAGGTGCATGAAGGGGTATTATGAAGGGGTATGAAGGTGTATGAAGGGGTATGAAGGTGTATGAAGGGGTATGAAGGTGTATGAAGGGGTATGAAGATGTATGAAGGAGTATGAAGGTGCATGAAGGTGTATGAAGGTGTATGAAGGTGCATGAAGGTGCATGAAGGTGTATGAAGGTGTATGAAAAGGTATGAAGGTGTATGAAGGTGTATGAAGGTGCATGAAGGTGTATGAAGGTGTATGAAGGTGTATGAAGGTGTATGAAGGTGTATGAAGGTGCATGAAGGTGTATGAAGGTGTATGAAGGTGCATGAAGGTGCATGAAGGTGTATGAAGGTTTATGAAGGGGTATGAAGGGGTATGAAGGTGCATGAATGTGTATGAAGGTGTATGAAGGTGTATGAAGGTGCATGAAGGTGTATGAAGGTGTATGAAGGTGTATGAAGGTGTATGAAAAGGTATGAAGGTGTATGAAGGTGTATGAAGGTGCATGAAGGTGTATGAAGGTGTATGAAGGTGTATGAAGGTGCATGAAGGTGTATGAAGGTGTATGAAGGTGCATGAAGGTGCATGAAGGTGTATGAAGGTGTATGAAGGGGTATGAAGGTGTATGAAGGTGCATGAAGGTGTATGAAGGTGTATGAAGGTGTATGAAGGTGTATGAAGGTGCATGAAGGTGTATGAAGGTGTATGAAGGTGCATGAAGTTGCATGAAGGGGTATGAAGGTGTATGAAGGTGTATGAAGGTGTATGAAGGGGTATGAAGGGGTATGAAGGGGTATGAAGGGGTATGAAGGTGTATGAAGGTGTATGAAGGTGCATGAAGGTGTATGAAGGGGTATGAAGGGGTATGAAGGTGTATGAAGGTGTATGAAGGTGTATGAAGGGGTATGAAGGGGTATGAAGGGGTATGAAGGGGTATGAAGGGGTATGAATTTGTATGAAGGTGCATGAAGGTGTATGAAGGGGTATGAAGGTGTATGAAGGGGTATGAAGGGGTATGAAGGTGTATGAAGGTGTATGAAGGTGTATGAAGGGGTGTGAAGGTGTATGAAGGGGTATGAAGGGGTATGAAGGTGTATGAAGGTGTATGAAGGTGCATGAAGGTGTATGAAGGGGTATGAAGGTGTATGAAGGGGTATGAAGGTGTATGAAGGTGCATGAAGGTGTATGAAGGCGTATGAAGGTGTGTGAAGGCGTATGAAGGTGTATGAAGGGTTATGAAGGTGTATGAAGGTGTATGAAGGTGCATGAAGGTGTATGAAGGGGTATGAAGGTGTATGAAGGTTTATGAAGGTGTATCAAGGGGTATGAAGGTGTATGAAGGGGTATGAAGGGGTATGAAGGTGTATGAAGGTGTATGAAGGTGCATGAAGGTGTATGAAGGGGTATGAAGGGGTATGAAGGTGTATGAAGGGGTATAAAAGGTGTATGAAGGTTAATGAAGGTGCATGAAGGTGTATGAAGGCGTATCATGGGAAGGTGTGTGAAGGCGTATGAAGGTGTATGAAGGGGTATGAAGGTGTATGAAGGGTTATGAAGGAGTATGAAGGTGCATGAACGTGTATGAAGGCGTCTGAAGGAGTATGAAGGTATATGAAGAGGTATGAAGGTGCATGAACGTGTATGAAGGCGTATGAAGGAGTATGAAGGCGTATGAAGGTGTATGAAGGAGTATGAAGGTGCATGAACGTGTATGAAGGCGTATGAAGGAGTATGAAGGCCTATGAAGTAGTATGAAGGCGTATGAAGGTGTATGAAGGTGTATGAAGGAGTATGAAGGCGTATGAAGGTGTATGAAGGCGTATGAAGGCGTATGAAGGAGTATAAAGGTGTATGAAGGGGTATGAAGGTGCATGAAGGTGTAGGAAGGGTTATGAACGTGTATGAAGGCGTATGAAAGAGTATAAAGGTGTATGAAGGCGTATGAAGGTGCATGGAGGTGTATGAAGGTGTATGAAGGTGTATGAAGGTGTATGAAGGTGCATGAAGGAGTATGAAGGAGTATGAAGTAGTATGAAGGTGTATGAAGGCGTATGAAGGAGTATAAAGGTGTATGAAGGGGTATGAAGGTGCATGAAGGTGTATGAAGGGGTATGAACGTGTATGAAGGGGTATGAAAGAGTATAAAGGTGTATGAAGGCGTATGAAGGTGCATGGAGGTGTATGAAGGTGTATGAAGGTGTATGAAGGGGTATGAAGGTGTATGAAGGTGTACGAAGGTGTACGAAGGTGTATCAAGGTGTATGATGGTGTATGAACGTGCATGAGGGTGTATTACAGTGCATGAAGGTTTATGGAGGTGCATGAAGGTGTATGAAGGTGCATGAAGGTGTAGGAAGGGTTATGAACGTGTATGAAGGCGTATGAAAGAGTATAAAGGTGTATGAAGGCGTATGAAGGTGCATGGAGGTGTATGAAGGTGTATGAAGGTGTATGAAGGTGTATGAAGGTGCATGAAGGAGTATGAAGGAGTATGAAGTAGTATGAAGGTGTATGAAGGCGTATGAAGGAGTATAAAGGTGTATGAAGGGGTATGAAGGTGCATGAAGGTGTATGAAGGGGTATGAACGTGTATGAAGGGGTATGAGAGAGTATAAAGGTGTATGAAGGCGTATGAAGGTGCATGGAGGTGTATGAAGGTGTATGAAGGTGTATGAAGGGGTATGAAGGTGTATGAAGGTGTATGAAGGTGTACGAAGGTGTATCAAAGTGTATGATGGTGTATGAACGTGCATGAGGGTGTATTACAGTGCATGAAGGTTTATGGAGATGCATGAAGGTGTATGAAGGTGCATGAGGGTGTATGATGGTGCATGAAGGTGTATGATGGTGCATGAAGGTGCATGAAGATGCCTGAAGGTGTATGAACGTGCATGAACGAGCATGAAGGATCATGAAGATGCATGAACGACCATGAACGTTTATGAATGTTCATGAAAGAATATCATCTTACCCATATATGGAAAGTGCTTTATATGCAGGTTACCCATATATGGAAAGTGCTCTATATGTAGGCTAGCATGAAGTTCTTGCCGTTGAACTGCACTCGTCCACATTTGTCATGTTAGACCTGTGCTCTGGAGTGCGAACATTTCAAAACGTTTTCAAAACGTGTAAAACTAAGTGAAAAACCGCAACGCAAACATTTCGTTATTTTGATATCTGTTTTATGGAACGACATCTGACGATCAGTAGTTTCAAGTCTTCCGAAAACAAAGTGTTCTGTTGAAAACATGGAAGAACTTCAGCAGCTCGAGCAACTTTCTCTGGTGTCTAAGATCTGCACTGAATTGGACAATCACTTGGGAATCAATGATAAAGATCTAGGTGAGTTAAACTTACACTTGATGTTCATTGTTTAAGCATATTTTTCATTGTTTACTCTTTATATAAGTGAATCTGTGAGCTTTCCAAACTTACATGATTTAACATGCGTTATGCAAGAATCGGAGCTTTTGATGGCTTTGATTTTATGTATTAAATAAAAGACACTCTATGACTGCGTGTGGCTACTGCGTTTAAAATTTCGTAGAAAAGCAGTGCCAGTGTATGAAGTGCAGAGAGGTAAACAAACAGCTCTAGTCAATGCCAAAATTGTTACAAAAGTAGTACTTGGTTAGAGCTGAGTTTGTTGGTTAATTGCCAACGAGCAGGCCGAGCGAAGACGCGAGGCTGGCGAGGCGACAGCATTATAGAGCCGTGCGAGAGTATTGTGTAGGCGGAAATAATCTCGAGTGATCGAGAGAAATGTTTGTAAGGTAACATTCCTGTTGTAAGGTAAGATTCCTGAGATTCCAATGACGTACATGTAGTGGAAAAGACTTGCAACGGGCCAATCGTAGCGCGCAGAGATTGTGACGTCAAGGCTGCATAGCTCTGAGCGTCGATGCTCACCAGCTTTGACATTCATTGAGCGGAGTTGAAATCAAGTTTGAAGACATTTGCCGGCGAATTTTTTTACCCGGCGAAGAATTAGAAATTAGATGCAGAGTGGCTATAATGTTCAAATTGAAGTCAGCGTTTGTAACCACGGGACGCGACACTCACAGTGATAAACTGGAAAAGATAAATATCTCGACCTTTCTGACTGTTGACGCCTATGAACATTGCGAGACCATAAGACATTTTAGGTGATAAGATCGAGTTTAAATTTTTTTCTTTATTTGTTTCCCGGGGTCTGAGTTTTTATGACACCCAAACGTAGATCCTGAAAACTCAGACCCCTGGAAATAGATAAAGAAAAAAAAAGGTTTAAACTCGTCTCAATCTTATCACCGAATCGAAAGTGTTTTATGGTAACACAATGTTCAAAGGCAACAGCCAGATATTTATCTTTTTCGGTTTATCGCTGTCGCGTCTGGTGGATACAAAACTGACTTCAATTTGAACAACATTATAGTGACTCTGTGTCTTTTATTTCGGTAAAAAATTCGCCAGCAAATGCCGTCAAAATATCGGCTGTTATTTTAAACCTTGCAAGCGATAAACCGGACAGCGATAAACCGGAGAAGATAAATATCTCGCTTCTTTCTGGCTGCTGCCTATGAACATTGCGTGACCATAAAACAAAACGTGATACGAGTAGGGAGACGAGTTTACAATATAGATATTTTCTTAAAAAAATAATTCGAGGGGCCTGAGGTTTCTGTTTCCTAATTTTTACCTGCTTTTGTAAGGTTTATTTGTTTTTATTTCCAATTCTAAGTGAGTGTACTTTAGTTAAGTGACATTGTCAGTGGTATATTCATCGAGCTAGCAAGCTCAACAATCGGCCAGCGAGCCAAAAGAGTACTCGGCCACCGTGCCAAACTCGTCCAGTGTGCCAAATCTAGACAAGGCAGCAGACATCAAGCAATCAAAGAACTAGACTGAATTAAATCAAACCAAAGCTAAAACAAACAACAACTGTAGCAAACTATCGGCCAGAGAGACCCACACCACACGAGAGTAAACTCGACATCGGCCAGTGAGCCAACTTTGTCACCGCAGCAAAAAGCAATCAAAGAAATATTTACATCACAATTTAAGACATTTGACGTGAATACTTGACTACAAAAAAGTGACGTGCACAAAGCATGACCCTGTTTTCAGCTCCAAATTAGTATTTGTTTTGAATGGTTACTCGTTGGCACTTAGCGAGAGCTACATCTAGTATAAAGGTGTATAGAATGGTAAAATCCGAGACTGCCCACAACCCCGAGACTCGAATTTAAAACTGCTATTTTCAAATCCGAGCTTAAGGTAATTCCTTAGTATTGCATTGCGCATCCCTACTGCACACGATTTTTGCGTCATTAGCGTGTGCGCGTACAAAACCTAAGAGATTTCCCTCAAACTAAGCTCGATAGCGAAATAAATGCTCCTTTTCTATTAAACGAGCTCGGTGACCCCTGTTTTTTTGGGGGGGTGGGGGTATTTGCTAAGAACAGTCTAATAAAGACAAAATTTGAAGGAAGGAGGAAAAAAGTTTGATAGTAGAACATGATTTTTTTTGCAAAATAGTTCCATACTGGGTGTATTTTGACCAACACGAGGACTTCAAGCTAACCAGGGAACTGTCCGAAAAAGTGCAATATTCCCGCAACCAGGCAATAAAAATTGGCTTAAATGAAGCAATACTACTTATGTCAATATAAGAAGCTTTACTTTCAAGATAAAACTTTGTGTCTTTCAAGCAATCAAGACTTAATTATGTATGAAGACTATTCAAATTTTTAACATGCAACCAGTAAAAATACCCCATTTTAACAGCCTGCTGAGGCGTAAACAAGCACGGTGACCCCAGTTTTTTATTGCATTTTTTTAATGGTCATATCATGAATGTTGACTATGCCAAGTTTCAAAAAAAGTTTGATAGTAGAACAATTTCAAGGGAATTACCTTAAGATGCCGCAATTCCAAAATCCGAGTGTGAGAGACTCCTTGAGCAATAAATCCGAGCATTGTCCTGTTACAGAAATCAGGCTAGGAATAAATGGGACCGGTTGGTTTCGTATTACAATTTTTACTTTAAGTGAATTAGACGATCTGTCACAGGTGACAGGTAACATGCAACGCAGAAGTTTTCGGATGTCTTCGGGAATCTTCGGATATGTTTGTGTCGTCTTCGAAAAACCTTGCACTCCCAGGATAAAAATATCATACCTATAACTCAGAAAAAGTAACTTGGCAGGTACAGTTGTATACAAAGGTACTTTGGTGATTATCCCACACTGGCAACACAAAGATGGCGGATTGCAAAATGACTTTAATTTATTATTTTCATATGCCTAATTCGTTAGGTATTAGGTTTCCTGTATAAATTTGTTTTGAAAATCGTGCGGGAAATTGTTTTTTATGTGGAAGTTCACAGACCTACTTACCACAGCATGACATACATGTACATGTACTGGCTTTGTGTTTCTTCCTAGAAGGAGGGCAATAGCCATAACAAAAGCCTTTCACGAGCTACATTGTATGTTTCTTTTCAAGGTGCAGTATTCATTAAAGTTCTTGACTTAAGGCCTGAACTTGTTGTTTTGCAACAAGTTGAAAGTAAATGCGAGGTTAAATGTGAGAATCAACAGTGTGAAGGATTGTGCTTTCTCTTCCTTTTTGTCCTTGCCTATGGCATTTTACAGTATACTGTAAGCAAAATATTATTGTTGTATCCATCCTTGCCAATTTTCAGCAACATTGCCTTCAAAGGACAGAGCTTTGGGCAAATGTAGCATATGTTCCATTGTGCTATTCTAACACTATGATTTGATAAGTGAATCAACTGTTTTATGCTCAGTTACAACTGAGTCCTGACGATTCACATGTTCTTGCACAACTAATTGATTAATATATGTACAGCTTTAAGTAACCTCACAGCAATATCATTGACAAAACAGCAGAAGTTACATTTTAGGTATTACCTGTAGCTCAGCAGTACATGTAACTGTAACAGGGTATTTGAGTATTTTTCTAGGTTTTATGGATTAGTAGACATATTTAATTAAAAAGTGCCTATGGTGTTGTAAAAACTTGTTGATGTTGTTGTTTTTGTCCATGTAGCTGAGTTCATAATCATGCTGGGAGAAAGAAACCCCACCTTTGACAAGTTTCAGGCAGCTTTAGAAGAAAATGGTGCTGAATTTCCAGTAAGTAAAACCATTTGCTTACACGTAGTTAAATTTTTGTCTTGAGTAAAACACATTGTCAATAAAGCAAACTAAAATGCCACAGTCTGCGTTTGTGTGTTATTTATATATATTTATATGTTACTTATATATTTTTATGTATTCACATTTGATGGCTGTAATGCCTGCTACATTGGTAAGACCACTCACCACAATTTGCACACGTCTGTTTGTACAATGGAAGTTCAAAAATTGTTCGTTTAAATGAAATATAACATGAAGGTTAAATAAAAACTGGTCACATGTAAACTAGTGGGCCAATCTATCAAATGTGGCTGTAGAATTGACATAGGGGACTTCCTGAAACAATCCCAGCTACATGTACATGTACAAGGGGCGACAAAAGTATAGTTGAGACACTTAAAAAAGGACACTTCACCATATTTAACTGCTTATTCTATTTCAAATGCATCTACATGTAGTTATGACTTTGTGATGCCCTCGGGCCCGTCAATTCAATGTTATGTCTTTTGGTCTGCACAGTCTTAGAAATAGAAAAATTAACATTGTTTGGTGGAAGTAAAAGGGGGGGGGGGAATGTTTCCAAGAAGATAGAAATAGAACTTTACTGCGAAGTGTGTCCACACTTTTGTTGCTGATTGTAGTCTTTGGACTGAGAATTGAAGCTGCAAGCTCAGATTTCAAGTCCAGTGTTCTAACCACTCAGCCACACTGTCTCCCGCCGTGCAGTCCAGAAATAACCTGATGATGAAATTTCTTTCTTTAGGAGTCATTTACTTCCAACTTGTTACGACTAATTCAGAAGATGAAACCTAAGCTGGACACATCAGATGATCAACCAGGTCTGAAGTCAGTTTGCTACTTAGTAATAATGTAGGGGTTAACAAGAACAGTATGGTGTCCTAGAAACAAGAAGATTTGGAGAGGCCCAGAAATAATTGCCATACAGGTCTTGATCGATTTTTTTGACTGGTGATACATGTACCTTTGAGCAACTAGAGAACCACTATGTTCATTAATCCAACAGAAAAACAATCAATACAGGTGTACTAGAGAAACGTGTAAGTTTCAGATGATGCTGTTATTGAAATCGGAGTTACCATAGCATGCTAATACACCAAATTCTTAAATGGCGGACCGCTTGGGTAAGCCTGAAAACATGAGAGCATGAAAATGAGGTGGGTGAGAATAGAATCACCAACCGGATATGGCGATAAGTGAAGTGGAGACCTCTGCAGCTCCAGTTTTACTAAAGGAAAGTGATATTTCTGAAGCTAGTCTTGCGGGAAGGAAGCCAGCAGACTTGGGAAAAGCTACTCTTTTGTTTTGACAGCCATTTAAGCGGAATCATGAAAGCACAGCACGTAAGACGACGGTATGTTTACACCGAACAAATGATCTTCTGGCAACAAAATAAGAAATTGCTATTTTCTGCTCACAATACAGATCCTAAGATCCAGTCTTTCATTTTCATGTTAAGTTGTTGTTGTTATACTTTACAAAATAAAATTAAAATTATTTGGAGTTTTGTGTTTTGTTGTTTGTGTACCTAAGCAGGAATAAGCTTATCCTATCCATAATTTGCACTTGCCTGGGACAACAAAAAGGGGATGGTTCTCAAATACATTGTATATAAACTCGGAATAGAACTTTTATTGGCATAAACACAAAGATTAACAGCACTCTGTATCATGTAAGGTGAACTGAATGGTAGACACAATAGGCATGCTACTGTACCATACAGTACATGTATTTGTTTAATTATGTCTATTTGTTGTACAGTAGCTTGTCTTCTCGAGTGCACTTGAAGCAAGGGGCCTAGCAATTTCAATTCTAGATAGCTTTTTAACTTCAGAAACATGCTTTTGCAGCTCTTTTTATGGTTGAGAGGCAATAACCTTATCAGTCATCTTGCTGCGAGCAGGCTTGATTTTCAGTATCGTTAATTTCATCATTCACTGGTAAGGGATGCAGTAAACCACCAATTTGAGGGTACACTCTAGCCTGAAATGTCAGTCATCTCCCACCCTCAGTCTTATCCCCGGGCGAGAGATGGGCGATGATTCACATTTCAGGCCAGGTACATGTACATTTAACATTTAAGAATTTTGATAATCAGTTTTGCTCCCAAACCATTTTTAACATTTAAGCTATTGTGAGGCCACAGTAACCAATTATACCTAGGGCATAAATTACGCAAACAGGTGACATCAGGTATTTTTCTTATTCTTCTAAAATTGATTTGTCACTTGGGTGACACAGTCATTTCGGTCATACATACAATGTTAAGGGTAACCTATTAGCATCTACATGACAGACATGTAGTAATGTCACATGAAGGGCATTATGTTTCTTATTCAATTCCTGTGATAGCACCACTGATTATTTCTTGTTTAGTCCTTTGCTTTTAAAAATCCTTCAAATATCCATCTCCAGCAGTCTCTATTCATTTAAAACCTACAGCATGAAACACAATAGTGTCTGCATGCACACTGTACTCTTTTTCTCCAGAGCAAATTTTGCGGATTTTAGATTTTACTAAGTTGTTAAAAATAAACTTCCTGGAAGAATGTCTAAATTATGCTAACCTAAAATTCTTATGTATAAAATTAAGACATAATATCTATCAGTATTGATTTCAGACTAAAAATCATCAGGAGCTTTTATCAAGCAAATGCTTCTGTATACTCCTGTAACATGCCTAATGAGAAAGCAAGAATCAGAAGGGAAATAGTATATTCCCTGGCTTGGTTTCGGCTTACATCATTGTGAATAGAGGGTGAAATATAAACTAGTCTCGGCACAACCTGCAAACCTACTTGACTCACTGGTAAAGATACAACAAGACAAAATAACACGAGAAACAATTTAGTTTAATTTAATAACATATTACAGCTGTTTGTCTGAAAGACAGCGAAAAAAAAGAGAAACATTCCAAGTTTACATAAAGCTTAGTTGTAGTTGCAAGATGATACATATCATTTTTTTTATATATAATTTTAAACAGGGTAGCCCATTCAGCTCTAAGGCTGGTCTCCATAGGGGCCCTGTATCTTAAAAATAGTTTACACTGTCTTAGAACTATTAAAATACCTAATAAAAATACTGCCAGAATTTTAAAAACTACATTACAAAGCAAAATAAAATACAAAATCACATTTCAAGGCTAAAACCAAAGTTAAGATAAAAAGAAATGCCTTGCTTGGCGGCAGAACGTTTGAATGTTTTTACTATTTACAATGTTCAACGGGAGTTTGTTAAAAATTTCTGCGCCAGTAAAAAGAAAGGTCCTTTTCCCAAAATTTCGTTTAACATTTGGTAGGGATAGCCTCATACTTTGCCGTGTGGAGTAATTGTGAATGTTCGAAAATCTAGTAAAATATAATGAAAAGTAACTAGGAACTAATGATTGAAGACAGAGAAAAACGAGTTTAGCCTTGTGATAAGAACGTCTGCTAGAAAGAGTCGGCCAGTGCAGCTGCTCTATTGCTTCAGATGAGCGAGAGCAATGTGTGATAATCCGTGCAGATCTATTCTGTAGGCCCTGTAGTTGATCTATATCATTCCATGTAAACATCAGAAAACATACCGTCTTCTTACGAGCTGTGCTTTCACGATCATGTTTAAATAGCTGTAGCCGTCTTTGTTAATCTACGGATACCAACACGACCTTTTAACGATTATCTCAACGTTACCGGCAAGAAGCTGTGTTCGTACACGGACATTCATTTGCATGGCTAGTTTCTATCAAGTGCTGGAAGCCTGCGGAAAATCTACTTGAAATGATTGCAAAGCGCCAAAATACTAGCGTGCAGCTGAGCGTGCCCTTTCATTGAGTGTGTGAGACAGTTACGATAATCTGTTTAAATCCCCATCGAGAAACTATAGTTTATTTCACTGTGAAAAAGATGAAGTGCTCATAGATCTACGAACGCGGAATGGATTAGCTATAGAAAAGCTGCATAGTAAAATAATTTGAAAATGTTGACGTTGCCGCACGTGAGAATGCAACAGTTCAAGTTGTACTTCTCGCTCAAAGGTATCCTGTTCAGTTCATTATTAGCTTTAATTGCATAATTAGCCGACACCGATTGGCTCTAAAGTAATTTTCACCTGATCTTCTGCTGATCTTTGAGTCCAAATCGGGACGCAAGCAAACAAAGGGAAAGGAATGTCCCCTTGGCTTCAGCAGACGTTCGTGGGAGAGGAAGATTGCGTGACGAGCCCAAAGAGCGTCTGCGTAGGAGGCTAAAATAGCTGCCAAAACAAAAGATTAGCTTTTCCTAACTCTGCTGGTTTCCTTCCCGCAAGACTAGCTTCAGGAATATCATTTTCCTTTGGTAAAACTATAGCTGGGGAGGTCTCTGCTTCACTTATTGCCATATCAGAGATAGAGATTCTATCCTCACTCACGTCGTTTTCATGCTCTCGTACTGAGGCTTACCCGAGTGGTCCACCATTTATGAATTTGGTGTATGCTTTTCATGGCAGGGTTATGTGGGAAAACAATCTCTGAGTCTCAGTCTACCTGATATAAAATGCAAATGCAACAAAAGAAAAACTGTCTTTGATAGTTTGATGAAATAACATGAAATCTCTTGAGGGAAATATTTCATTTGATATTCCAGAATTTGAACTACAGTAGTTTGGTCTATTATTTTGCTTTTTTTATCAAAAATTGACCCCACCACTTTGAAAGTGTACATGACATTTTTTATATTTCCTCTATGGAAACTACACAATATAGCGGAACCTTGATTTAACGAAGTGTTAAAGGACTGGGGAAATTGGTTCATTATATTGAGGGTTCGTTATATGGAAATCAAAACCTCGATATAATGAACTTGTCGAAAAACAACCAAAATGTTTGTTTTGTCGAGGTATAGTTAATAATTGTTTTTCTTTAATAGTGTTAATAGCACTAATAAGAGACAAAGAGAATAAAGTGGATTTTTACACTGTAGATGTGTCAGTGTCTGTTAAGTTGTTCTATCATTACAAGATGAAAAGATTTTCATTCTTGTTGGTCTGTTTCATATTTTTCTTTTGTCACATGTTGACATTTCTTTGTTATGTCGGGGTATAATTATACGTTTGTGCTTCTGGATTGTGTTTGTTATAACAAGGATTTGTTATATCAAGGTTCTTCTCCATACATCTTTGGCTAGGCTGGAGAATATTGTTCATTATACCCTAAGTCTTTGTTATATACAGTGTAGAGGTTCCAGGTTCCACTGTATTGTGATATGGAAATCTAAAATTAAAATTTGATATTCTTGTTTTTTTCACTGCATTTTAGCCATTTGAAAACATGATAATTATTTCACTTGTGGTTGGGTCAGAAACTGTGGTGGGTTAGGACCTGGGACTAGTCAAGAACATAGGCCTTGTTATCTTTCGTAAGTGTTTACAATTTTGAACCAAAATTGGGATTACACTTGATCTTTTTTTATTGTTATTAGCAATATCTATATTACCTTTACAATACGTACAAATAATACTTACAATACATTAGAATACAACAAAAGAAAAAAAATACAGTTACATTCTCTACTATGACTTGGAAAAAAAAAGTTGCATTAAATCCTACAAAGCACAAAGAAAAGTAATAGACAGCCCTCAGTTACAAACTCCTTGTCAATTAAAGGTTTCCATGTATTGAAATAACGTTCATTTGAATTAGTCCTAATTGATATTTGTTTTTCGATTTCGGCCTTGCTTATCACTATTGTTAGATAAGTACAAAAATACAAAGGTTCTTAACTAATGCTACAACAGTACATGTAGTATTTTGCAATTAGTAAGAGGTGATTAGTTAATTTTAAAAAGTGGTCATTTTTTTATAATACCATACAAGATTTTCACAGTTGATAATTCTAGTTTTGCTGCTGTTAGAGTCTCATACCATTCCAGAAAGATTTTCCAGAACTCTGTTACCACTGGACATAAAACAAGCATTATGCTTTAGATCTTGTTTTGTTTTTAAGCATATATAGCAAAGATCAGATCACTGCTTTCAACTTAAGCTATAAATAACTTGCTTTCAGTAAAAACTATATCATGTACATGTAAGGTCTTGTACTGGAACATAGTTAACTTTGTTTCTAAAGTGATGGAGAAGGCTAAGTTGAAGTATTTGCTTATTTGGTCTGGTGGTAACCCATTGGCAATAAAGCGTTGTTTTTTGGTGGGTTCTTCAAACATTATGCTTCACAAAACATTTACGAATGACTTTGGTTGTTAACATTTTCAAGTTCTCCCATGGTTGTGTAAGATGTTCTTGCAGGACACCTGTTTGTTTTATTGCTTTTTTATATAGGTCATAATACTGTAGGTCAAAAAATTTGTTTGCAACTGATATCGAAGTTGAAATTCTTCATAGGTGAGGAAATCTAGATTCTGGTCGACAAGGTCTTTTACGGTGTGAACGCCTTTATCAAAACCAAGTACGGAAAAAGATCATCTTGTTATCAATTTTGATGTCTTGGTTATTCCATATAGTTGTTTTCTTTGTGTATGACGTTTCATTACTCTGCAGATCCTTAAACTCAAACCAGTACTGTAACATTCTCTCATAAAAGATGGGTAGCTCTTTGATATTAAGATCCTTGCTGTTACAGTTACAGGTTGAGAGGAAGGTTAAGCCTCCCAAGTATGATGTGGCTTCATTGGGAATAACCGTCCATGCCGAGTTCTCGCTTAAGTGAAATCGCTTTATCCAAATGGACTTTAAGGCTTTGTTCATTAACGTAAAATCGATCATATTTAGGCCCCCCGTTTTTGCGTTCACCAATAGTTTTTTTTTTTTTTTTTTAGTTTTGGCTATTTTGTTGTCCCAGATAAAATTAAAGGTGACTTTGTTTACCTGATCACAGAAGTTTTTAGAGACTGGCAGTTCGGATGCATTATAAATGAGCTTTGAGAGGCCCACAGATTTAACAATGTTAATCTTTCCTAATTCGCTACTTGCACATGACCCTTAATCCCTTGCGTTTTGGGGGGGTAACCAGTAGAAGAAATGTATGGTATCATGACAAAAATTAGTTCGGTGAGCACGCAAAACCAGCTACTAATGCTTAAAAATGCACCAGAATTTACCAAAATCATGATAGGAGAAATTTGTACTAGTTTATAACTAAATGTAGAGAATTTTTTTTTTGTCCATACATCGTCTGTAAAATTACAAGACGATGTATGGACAAAAAAAAAATTCTCTACATTTAGTTATAAACTAGTACAAATTTCTCCTATCATGATTTTGGTAAATTCTGGTGCATTTTTAAGCATTAGTAGCTGGTTTTGCCAGCTCACCGAACTAATTTTTGTCATGATACTATACATTTCTTCTACTGGTTACCCCCCCAAAACGCAAAGGATTACGGTTATGTGCAAGTAGCGAATAGAGTTAGTTTCCGTCTCTTCCAATTGTTTAAGGTCTTTTCCAAAACATCCAATTTTCATAGAAGTTAAGATTTCCGCTAACCTTTTCCGAATTTGAGAAGTGTATTCCTAAAGCATAAACAGTCTTTCGGCCACTTAACGTTAAACAGGGTGTCTTCTCTGTTCTTCCATTTTCCCAACCACATTGCTTCTGACTTCGTGCAGTTACTTTTTAATCCCGAGCATCTTTTCGAACTTCTCCAGGAGGTCAAGCAAAACACTCATTGATTCAGGGTTTTTTAGGAAAACTTGTGTCATCCACAAACTGTGTGATTTTTTTTTTTCGCGCGCTCCGACTCTGATGTCTTTGATTTTCTAATTTTCTTAATCGCGAGTGTAAGAATTCAATACCAAGTACAAAGAGTGTGCCTGATAGTGGGCAACCCTGTCTGACGCCTCGCTCCAGATTGAAAAAATCAGAAGCATAACCATTGTTTGTGACACAGCTAGTAATGTTGCAATAGAATGTTTGTACCCAATTTTTGAAGTCAGGACCAAAATTAAGTATGTCAAGAGCTTTAAAAAGGAAGTTACATTCTATGGAATCAAATGCCTTTTCGAAGTCGAGGAAGATAGCACGACCGGGCAGGTTTTTTGCTGCGGTGTAACTACTAATGTCACTAATGAGTCTTACGTTTTCACCGATTTACCGTCCTTTGATGTAGCCGGTTTGATCAGCGTTTATCACAAGCGGCAGAACGGTTTCCAGTCTTTTTGCGATTGCTTTTGTGGCAATTTTGTAATCTGTGTTTAGAAGTGAAATAGGCCTTAGGTTGCCAAGGAGATTTGTTGGTTTGTCTTTTTTCGATTGCTTAATTCCTAGTATATATTTTTTTTGTTTTCATTTCTATTTGTTTGGTTAGGAATATAAGTAGACCTACGTTCTTGTTTTGACCTCACAGCCTGACTAGTCCTACGTCTTACCCCTCATGATAGTTTCTGACCCAGCCAGAAGTGAAATTTCACGTTTTCAGATGGCTAAAACCCAGTGAAAAAAACCCCATGATATCCACTTTTATTTTTCAATTTCCATATCGTGATATTGTGTAGATAATTCAATAAAGGAAAAAAATCTGTCATATACACTTTTAAGTTACATGTACACGTATAGCCAGGGTTTAAACAATACAAGCTCACCGTTACTGTCAGTTAATTGGGTAAAAATTATGACTACTGGACGACCTCAGCACAACTTGGAAACTGAATAAAAATATTATAGTATTCAGACACAGTACAAGAAAAAAGTAATATAGGCAAATAATATAATAAACACTACAGAGCTCAATTTGTTTCAGGAACATCTGTAGATGACAACAAAGAAAACAAAGTTACGGCAGTTGTTGAGAAAAAGAGAACAGCATTTCCTGGGCTTTGCATCCCAGATCAGCTGACTGAGGACACAAGTAAAGTAAGGGGAACAGAACTGTATACATCAGCTATATTGTATTCAAAGGCAAACAGATGACTTGAGAAGCTAACCTTTGCAACAAACTAATACAAGGCACTAGGTTTCCTGTAAGTGTTTCTATTAACATTTTAATAACTTTCATTTTAGAGCACTGAAGACGATGAAAAAGTGGCTTCATCAGCTCTTGGTGAGGTGAGCTGCATACTTTTGTTTTTAGTGTTACGTGTAATGGGGGTTGGGTACTGTACAAAATTTTATATGAGGAGGCTTCATCTTGATGTCAACCCGTTATCCTTTTGTATACCATTTTGACAGGAAAGTTATTCCTTTTGTGTACCTTTTATTGAGCCTCCCTGTATAGGGGAGTATCCTCCCCCCCCCCCTGCCTGACATGTAATACACTCACATGCAATTCCACCTCAATTGGGCCAAATTAACCATAACTTTGTAGCAAGAGTACATGTATATGGTAAACCTTTTGTTTAAAGAACATTTTCTTGTCTCTTATTGGCTGATATCCTGCTAACCAACATACCGGTACACTAAATTTTGGTAATGTTTTGCACACAATGTAAAAGTAGTTTTAAATGATTATTATTTCTCAAAACCTTGGACCAATTGAAATCTGCATGCAGTTTATCTACATTAAAAAGCTACAATGGGGTCAAAATGGTACTTTTTGGCTGACATGTTTTCAGAATTTTGTTCTCATTCTTCTAATAAATCTTATTCAGACATACATGTAACATTTTGCTCTTTGGGATGTACATAGATGGAAGTTTAATTGTATGAAGTTTTACGACGACTGGCTTTAAGAATGACAAGAAATAATAAGAAATCTAGCGCAAGACCTTTTTATTTACACAATTGGGTGCCAACTTTGTGCGCATGGCCTTTATCTTATTTCAGTGGATTTGATTATCATGACGTTTGTTTTGATTGTATTGATTGTATTAATATCACACCATTTTCATACTCTGTCTAGTTCAGAGTTCATGAAGTGTTTGAGTATAAACACTACATTGCCTTCATATGTTATTTTGGCTTTCAGTTGGAAGCTCTGATGTCCAAAGCAAAACATTCCTCATCAGATGCAGATAGGTAAAGTACTTAAGCATCTATAGCATAAGTAATTGTATGAATGCAAGTGCAATAATTTTAGGATTTACACTGAGTGATGTTTGAAAATTTTCTCAGAATAAAGGCAAGTGCAATATGAATAAATTTTCAAATATCACAAGTAATCAGTATAATGCTCAAGCTTTCATATGATTACTCATTTATTACATGACTGAGAAAATTGCAAATTTATGTGTGTTATCGGTAATTTGCACTGCAGTGCAAATTAAGAATCAGCGATAAATTGGTCTGCTCTTAGCCGATCACAATGAAGTAATTTTACTTAGTCATGTAACAAACATGGCTATCGTAGTCTCCTTTTCAGTTGTTTGTGGGTCATCATGTAACGCTTCTGCTGTCTTTCGGAACTCTTGCTAGAGACTAACGTTACTTGATGAACCAAATAATGCTATGAAGTCCTGTGAGAGAAGGTATGCTTATAACACAGAACTAGTGCAAGCTAGTGTGAGGAAAAATAAAAAAACAATTTGATCTTTATAATAAACAAACAATTTTCCATTTCTTTAAAAGGAAATTGTACAAATCTTCCTGCGTTTCTAATCAGGTAGAATACTGTCATGTCACTCAAGTGAAATACACCTTTAAGGCTCAAGTCCTTAAAGCAATTACTGTTCCCCTATATTTCCACTTGTGATCCTATAACTCAAAAGAAATGCAGACTGAAATGGTTTGTTATTTCCTGATTGGCAAGGTAACAGGAATTTTTGATCAACAGGCTGAGGATTATGTGTAAAAGTTGTGCAAAAACCTGTTGTTGGCGACTGATAATTTCAACCAAAGGCTAACTGTGAAAAATTTGTTTCACTTGGCTTTGAAGGTTTCTATCATTAGGGCTTGCCAATAGTGGTTTTTCTTAAGACTATTCTCATCTGAATGATTACATGGAAAAACAAAAAGTGATACTTCAGAGCTGAAACATCTTACACATAAGTATACAAGAAGTTAATCAAGAATCAAGTTTAGGTGGATTTAGAGAAAAATTAATTGTTCATACAAATATTTATATGACTTACCTTATACATTTCATCGCATTTTGCCATTTGTGACATTTGCAACAATTTTTACTGTTAGAAACATACTTATACTAATTTTTATTTTTTCCTCTCACTTGAAAATGACCTCAGAGAGGTCGAAACGTGACTTTTTATTGCTAGTTTTTATTTTATTTCTGAGAAATTACTCATTAAGATATAAACATTTTTAGCAAAAAAGAACACAGAAAAACAAGGCAACGCAGTAGAAGCAGAAGCAAAGAAAGGGGAAGGTAGGAGAATTAACTATTTTTCTTTATTCAACCAACTAAGGAAGGGTTCAATATTTCGCTCAAAATGTTTTTTTAAACTGGTGGCGATGTTGGACAAAACATTGCAAAGTGTACAAACGTTGCATACTGTGAAAAGAACAAACTGAACAAAAAGAACAAATGTTGTAGATTCTAAGTTATCAACTATCTTTTGTAATACAAATGAGGTCTCTCACCTTCTGAGAAATCTTAACCCACACAAGTCCCCGGGGCCCGACTACCTCCCGCCGCGTGTATTGAAAGAATGCGCGATCGAAATCGCTTCGCCTTTTTGTTTACTCCTAAACAGATCGTTTCTTGCTGGCGAAGTACCGTATGCCTGGAAGATAGCTAACATTGTTCCCGTCCATAAGAAGGGTAGAAAGGATTATAGAGAAAATTATGTTCAAATCTCGCGTACCTCTGTTGCAAGTAAAGTTAGCCAGGAGATTGTTAAAGATCGCGTAGTTAATTTCTGGCAAGCCCTAATGTCTTTATCCCAAATCAGTTTGGTTTCCTGGAAGGAACTTGACCGTTGCTGCGCTGCTTTGATGACTGGGCATTTTCACGAAATAAATCAAGACCCACCGACGCTATTTTTTTAGATTTCTCAAAAGCGTTTGACTCTGTGCCACACGAAAGGCTGTTGCTTAAATTAAAATGCCACGGGATCGACGGGTCATTACTACATTGGCTTAGAAGCTTCTTGACTAGTTGTTGTTATAGGCACCACTCATCCTGGTCTCGTGTAATGTCGGGGGTTCCCCAAGGTACGATCCTGGGCCCAATTTTATTTCTAATTTACGTCACTGATGTATCATCTAACATCTCTTCGACACTAAGGATGTTTGCTGACAACACCAAAGTATACAGAGAACTGTCAAATGTAGGTAAGGACAGTGAAGCCCTGCAACTTGATGTCGACCAGCTACTATTCTGGGCTCTAAATGGCAACTACGCTTTAATCCCGAAAAGTGTGAAGTCTTACGTATTACACATAAACGTGACTTCTCCCTCCCTACATACTCATTGGGCACGAGCCTTAAAAGCGTAAAACACGTCAAGGATTTGGGTGTTACGGTTTCTTCGGATTTATCCTGGAGCGATCAGGTTAACGTGACCGTCAATAAGGCTAACAAACTATTGGGTTTGGTTCACAGAACAGTGGGCTCGTCGAATTCCGGTGCGTTCTCTACGTTATACAAATCTCTCGTACGCCCGGTTCTAGAATATGCTGCCGCGGTCTGGAATCCTTATTTGGTTAAAGATGTGCTAGCGTTAGAAAGAGTTTAGTGAAGAGCCTCTCGGCTTGCTTTAGGTCAAAAGCGTGGTGAGATGGATTATGAAGATCGTTTAAGGAAGGTGAAGTGGCCTGCCCTCGAAACACGCAGACTGTTTCTTTCTTTAGTTGAATGCTACAAGATCGTATTTGACATGAACAAACTAAACATTGTTGATCTTTTTGAATTCACTAAGTGCATTTCAACCCGCGCTAACCATCCTTATAAGCTTTATCTTAAACCAGCAAAGTGTAATCCATCGTATAAATATTCTTTTTCTATCCGTATCGTACGGCACTGGAATAGTCTACCAGGTTCTTAAAGGATTTCTATTGTACATAATTTATACCTGTTGTTATCTTTTATTTCGGGGTAACATTATAGGGTCAACCTCCAGTTTTCCTTTTCAAGATGTTTTGTATTTTTTGTTCCTCCATCTTGAATTGAATAAACACGTTATGTTATGTGATGTTATGTTATGTTATGTTATGTTAACTCCTTGTACATCATGTAATGTAAATTACTGCAGTGGTATATGCATGTAGAACTTCCCATTACTGCTGCAACTTTTCTCACTGCTTGATTACAGTTACTTGATATGTTTGTTACCTGGTGCAACCGTGTTTCAAAGCACTACATCTCTTGCAGTAATTGGTCAATTGTAAGACAAGCTTGTGGACTAGTGCAGAAGTAATGACAGCAGTACAAGCTGTCTTGTGGTGATTGGTCAGTTGTATACCATATTTGTTGCTTGTTGCGGTGGTGACTCCCAACATTTTCAAACTTCATTCAAACTTGTAACATGTTTTAGGGCCTTTTGTGAAGAGGCATTTGCCCAGCATTATTTTCCGTTGCTGTAACTGAACCCACCAAAATATGGGGTACATGTTTTTAAGGCTGCCAGGGAACTTGCACTTGTTGAATTTGAGCATGATAGCAAGCTTAAGCTGTAGTGTATGCACTTGTTACAGAAGACGACCAAGATCACGATCACAAAGCCCAAAACGAGACCGAGACAGCAGGCGACGAAGCATGGATAGAAATAGCGAAAGGGATAGTTGTAGGAGACAAGAAAGAAGAAGGTACATGTATGTAAAAGCTTGCAGTTTTGAATTTGAGACACAATAATTAGTATCACTCACTTAAACACTGTACTGTGTATTGAATTAGTCTTCATAGCTCATGCAATTTTTAAGTCTCTGAAAAATGACAAGTGCTTATTTATTCCAAATTGCGCAAGAAAAGTCATTATTTTGATCACTTGTTAACAATGTACATGCAATTTAATTTCAACTTTATGCACTCAATTTCGACTTTTTGCACTGCTTGGGTTTAATTGACTTGCTTTTAACCAATCAGCATGCTGAGAGTTTTACATGTATGATATTACGCCAGAAAATGAAGGTTGTGCTTGTGCGGCCTGGAAAATTAAATTAGCTGGAGCTTCATACAGGTATATATTATTTGTACAATAGGAAAAGCAGAAGTAGGTCTAGAAGCAGAGAAAGAGGTCGCCCAAGAGACAAACATGGTACCAGCCGAGTGGAAAAAGCTCCACCTGCAACTCCAGTTGTTAACCAGGTGATCATGTAGGTTTTTTTTAACCTCTTGGTTTGTTCGGCCGTTTTTACAAATGGCAACAAAATTTCAGTCATGAAGATGTCATTGATCATCGCAGTTATACATATATATGAACTCACAAAGTTACCAGCTCCCAGATGGCTTGATAGCTCAGTTGGTTTAGCACTGTACCTGTATCGCAGAGGTCATGGGTTCGAGTCCCGTTCAGGCTTTAATTTCACAACTGCCTGCTTAAGGTGTGTGTATAAATGCGATGATCAATCATAATTGCCTTCCTATCATTCTCCGCAGTTCAAACATATGATCTTTCATATATTCACTTGTAAAATTGTAGTTGCTTTATGTTGGCAGTTCTTTCACATTGTCTTAGATTTACAATGGAAAAGTCACCACTATCATGCAGTTTGGCTGTTTTGTGCAATTGGAGGGCCTACGAGGACGACATGAAGGCTTGGTGCATGTCTCGCAGGTAAAGGTTACCATTGTCATTGCCTGTAGCTTGAATTTACAATGAAAGGCATAGGGGGAGTTAATATAGTGTGTGGTTTATTTTTTCTTCATTTGTAAAGCTGCGACGTGAAGGTCGAGTGGCTAACGTAAGCGATGTGGTTCATAGAGGCCTAAAGGTTGTGGTTAAAGTTCTCTCTATGGCTGGCAACAAGATCAGTTTGAGTATGAAGGTACGAGTTCCAGTTCTGAATGTGCTTGATACAGTTTAACAGAGTGCTTAGGTATTGATCGAAATAAACTTCCATAGGATGTGGATCAGGAGACTGGAGAAGATTTGAATCCTACCGGATCTAGACAGCATGCTGGAGGTGAGATCAGCGAGATGGCGAGGAATCCAGACAGGTACTGCAGCATACTACCAATAAAATATTGAAAAAAAATCAGTTTCTCCAGGTTAGGACAAACGTTTGAGAGAATTCAAAGTATTTGTTTAAACCTTGGATTTACGCAGTTGTTCCCTTGTGCTTGCATTAGGCTTGCAACGTGCGTACCATTTCCAATTTCTTGAAATGATAATTGTAGACCTTTTTTGTTATCTGACAGGCTTGGATATTTTGAATAAATATAGAAA
>OZ026601.1:13115858-13133358 GCA_964020085.1 Micromussa lordhowensis | reverse complement strand
TCTTCGGCAATCTTCGCAAATCTTCGGAAATTTTTGGAAAATATGCGGAGAAATATGGAGAGCGACGGGTGTAATTTTCTGTTTTATTTTAGAAGTAAGCAATACCTCTTAAACTAAATGAACGATAGCTTCAAGAGAAGGGTTTAGAAAGATATGTGACTTTTTTCATTTCAACTTCATAATTTTGTTCTTCTATTTGCGAAAGAGTATCGCATGAATTCAAGCTGTTTACTCAAATTTATAAAATGCCGTGTCTGGCACTTTTGATGCCAGAAATGAAAAGGCAGTCTCTTTCCTTCGCGAATTAACGCGGTTGAGAAATAAGGTTGGAAACTAAACTCATAAAACAATCCCAGATACAAGCAGACATATATCATATCTACGGTAATATGGTTAATATTCTTCAGCCAGTTATCTAAAAAGAGATTCCATAAGGTGAACATTGGCTGCTGTTGTACTCTTGTTGCTAAAATTCAGTCGTCCTTTACGAGCGCAGTTTTGTTTTTATTGCATTCAGCCATGAGTCTTCCTTCTCCTTTCTAACATCGATATTAAGGCGAAATCTCACTTTAAAATTTTTTTAGCTCTCCTTGTTTTTTTCGCAGTATTTTTTGTTTCAAATTTCTTTGCTCTGAATATAACTGAACAGTTTGAGGGATAACTCATTGTTCAATTTGCATTTTGTTAAGCTCATTTCTCGAAACGGCGGCTGGTAATCGAGCCTACATTTTGTTTGCACTCATAACGCTCATAAATCTGAATAATTAACAATTAGACCCGTAGCCCGAAAGGGCTACGAGTCACGGGTCAATAGCCCATTCGGCTTCGCCTCATGGGCTATTGACCCGTGGCCCTTGAGGGCGAAGGGTCTTATTGTCTTAGTATCACCCAACTAGTCGGACAGAAATTGCAATAAGAAAGTTAGCAAATGTAAGTTGAAGAAATATTTATTTGGGACTAAAACGAAAGAAAGCGTCACGCTCGATGGCGCTCGAGGACTATTCCTCGAGAAGAGTAGCCAATTAAAATGCAGGGTTCGGTGAATCATAAAAATTACAATTTCCTCTATTGTGATTGGTTTAAAAAACTCCTATTTTCCACTTACTCACTTGCCAAGTTGTTATCGGACAGTTCAATAAGCCAATCACATTCAAAGTTGTAGTTTAAATCAACCAATCTCCATTTGAGAGCGGCATGAAATAATTTACGCCGCCTTTGTCAGTCTTTTAATGCAAATTTTCCCTTTCTTTTATAACTTGGCTATTCTTCTTTCCTCGGAAATTGTAATTTTTATGATTGATTGGTAATAAGACTTCGTGTCGTCCAATTCGTGATAAACAAATCGGACTCCGGCTGCGCGGTCGTCCAATTTTGTTATCAGTCCTATTGCCATTACTTATTGAAGTGTTGTGATGACTTTCTGATTTCAGCTGATTGCAGCGGGTGTATTAGATAAAGCAGACTACCCAGATTTTGAAGAAGAAACTGGTATTCTACCCAAGGATGATGACTCAGGCAAGTGTCTTTTTGCTTGGCTGTACATTTTAGATTATTGAAAGGCGCGGCCCGCACGGCTAGTGTGGTTTTCTTTTCGTTATTCAAAACTAATATACTTTCCAATAGGCCATTTCCGAATTACGTGTAGCCTCTTTCTCAAAGCGAGTCTTGGTGCTCATCCTTTCATATGAAAATGAGATTTCATTCACATGCAAATTAAACTCATTTTCATATGAATGGTTGTGCACCAGGCCTCGCTTTGAAAGAGAGGCTTTAGGTAACTCGGAAATGGTCTATTGACATGCGCGCCTGAGGAGCTTCTTCACTTGAGTCTTAAATGAAACAAGCGATAAATGTCCAAAGGGTAAGGAAGTTAGCTTACATATTGGACTAAAATTATGACACATTTGACAGGGAAAATAGTATTTGTTTACTCTAATGGAATTGGCGTGTTTTACTTAAAAGGTACATCATACTGACAAGTAAACAGTCGAAAGCGACAAGTCAAATATTGACTGCAGTTTATAACGACTGAGTCACTCCCTCAAGGCTGCTTTTCACTAGCGCGTATCAAGCAAAAGCAACATTCGCAAACTCAGTAAGTTGTTGCTAAGATAGTGGCTTTTGTCAGGAATGTTTCCTGATATAAGATATGTCTTACCGAGTCTTGGTATGTCGCTTGTTCTTATGCACTAGTTTAAACCAGAGGTGTTCGCAGTCAAAGGCAGAAGCTGTCTTGAGATGTATCCGATCGAAACAGTGCATTATCAAATATGCGGTTTCAGTCATTCCACCTCGGTGCATATTTATCCACGCGGAAGTTTCACAGTTTCAACCAAAAATGAACGGAAACTCCGCCAGAAAAATAAAATGAACGGAAATTTTCGGTAAGAAATTTTCGAACATGTGGTTACATCTCGCAGTGTTATCCTCTTTTCCTGAAATTACGGAAAATACCGTTTCATTCGGCCAGGACGTTTTAGGAAATTCAAACTTATCGTTTTGGTCCAATGAAAGCTTCCTAAGAGTCGTGTGTAGGTTTAATTGAAACGCTTCTCCGAAAAAACCTTTTCGGTTTAAAAGGAAATTGTCAATGAAGATCGTATACTTTCCTGAAATCTGAATAATTAACAATTATTCCACGACTGCGCGTTGGATATGAGAGGATGGATAGCCAACGAAGCGCGTAGCATGGAGTTGACGATGATCATTTTATATTCAACAAGCAAGAGTGGAATAACTGTTTTAAACCCACCCAAAATTAGTAAACTAAAATAAAAACGCCTCCCAAAATTACGATTTGTAGATCCTGGTATAATAATAACAGAAGCATATGCTTCTGTTAACAATTGTCGCGAAGACAAGAATCGTAATTAAAGAGTGTAGGCAGAGATGACAAGAACAATACTGTAATGCATCATCCGTAGAAATTCCACCGAATAAAGAACAAGAACAACAGTATTGGCGGTCGAACTCTTCGCATGTGAGAAAAAACTAACCATGTGCTTTACATACGGAACCTATACTAAATGTCATGACCGGTGGCCGCGATTTGCGACTACATATTGACAGCGTGAGTTAACTCTGTTCATAGTAGTTGCTATGAGTTAAGTCTACTCGACAACAATTATTCCACGAGCGCAAGTTGGATATGAGTTGGCTATAAGCTTCTCACATTTAACAAGCGCGAGTGGAATAATTGTTTTATTAAAATCGCCCCAAAAATATAGAAACCTAAACTAAAAGAAAAATAAAAACGCCCCAAAAAATCACGCGCATGCTTACCATATTTGTAGAGCATGTTATAATGGGTCATAACCCATGATGGCTAAGCCAACGAAAACTCTTGCATTGCATTATCCACAGATCCAGTTTCTAATAATGTCATTTGGGAAATTGGTCGTGTTGGTCACAGGTGGTGTGGTTACTGGGCACCACACTTACCTCTTGTAGCATGGGAAAATCTGCCAGTCAACTCTAAGAAAGTGCAAACCTTTCAGAAGATTTCAGTGATGATTTCAAAGGCTTTAAGAGCTTGGAGTCTCTCAAGTGAAAAATACTGCCCTCCTCTTTCCTTCGCAGAGCCATCCATGTTGAATCCTAACGCCAAGCGGGTTCTCGACAAAGTGATTTTTTTTTGCAGATGAAGACATTGAGATTGAAATAGTCGACGAGGAGCCTGCTTTTCTGCGAGGACAAACTAAACTGAGTGTCTCCATGAGTCCTGTAAAAATAGTAAAGGTATGACTAGTTATAATTGACACTATAGCTGCCCTAGGCTCGATTTCCAGCCGCTGTTCGGGAAACGAGCCCGCGCTCCTCCCCCGAACTCTTTTCTCCTCTTTTCGGGGAGGAACGTAGACCGGACACGAGAGAGCGGCGGAAATCGAGCCTATACCTGCCCCCGTTGTGAACAAGTTTTTGACGTTTAAAAATTTGTGCCAGAATTGTTTGTTTGTGTCTCAATGTTATTCTTGTTTTCATATGTAGTATTTTTGTATAAACCGACTAAACTGATCATACTTGAAAATACTGTTGTAAGTAAGTTGTTGCTGCGAAGCGAGCGAGCAGTAACATAATCAGGACTTAAGAAAAATATATAGAAGGGGATACAAATTCTCGAATTCATCACTTTTTTACAGAATGCGTTGCGTTTAACCAGAGTGCACTGCGCCACGAACAACACACGGATGTCTAACCGTCGAGCCCTCGCCTCATTTCGCGTAGATTCCAGTAAGAATGTAGTGGTTTGTTTCTGATTTTCCTGTGAGACGACGTGAAGAAGATCGTGCTTGACTTTCACAACTCTTGCTTTTGTTCTTAATGAAGTATGTGAAAGTCTGTAAATCTGGATGATTAATTGTGACATCTTAATTTTAACTGAGTATGTCATTTCTTAGCAGTCTCGCCTCCTTGGTCGAATTCGTAAATGAAGAGAAATCGTCGCTACTAAAACTTCTAGGTAGAATAATTAAAAAAGCGTTAGCATTTTCACACATTGTGATTGACTTGTCCTCGGCACAGTCTGTCAACATTCTAGAGACATTTAATGCGTACCGGAACAGAATTTATAAGTTAGATTTCTGCTCCTACAATTTCCACATCTATCGATTTTCGCGATCTGATAAAGGGGAGGTTGATGTGTATCGTTTTATGTCCAAACATAGTTCAGATCACCATGTGCTTTTTTGTCACGATCCCTTGTCACACCTCGGCATCGATGCGTCATCATGCATGAAGTTGATGCATACAAGGACAGATTTTAAAGTGCACATATCGTCAAATTTTTTATTTTCTTATCTGATTCTATATATCACCCAATGAACTTCTGCGAAATTCGATTTCGATAAAATGCAATCATTTTTAGAAGTTTTAAAATCGTTCAAATTTGCCGCCATTTTGGTCCACCATTCGCACCAGTCTTCCCTTCGTTTTGAATGAGTTGTGACGTAGATTAAGGAACACGTGACTTCAGGCTTGACTCATCTCGCTTGTTTTAGCCCTGTAAATGTAAGTTAGTAGCTCATATAAAATGCTGGAAAGGAGAATTTTGCATGGACTACGAAGCTAAATTTACAAAGGTAAAACAAGTGAGATAAGTCAAGCCTGAACTCGCACGTTCCTGAATCTACGTCACAATTTTGAGCATGTTGATGCTGTGATCAGCGGCACGGGTCGACCGCAAGAAAATAGGATTTTCAGGTTTTTAAAACTTCATTAAAAAATCGCTTTTTATCCAAATCGAAAATTTTTTCGCAGAAGTTCATTGCATGAAACATAGAATCAGATGGGAAATAACAATTTTGATGTTATGGGCACTTTAAGTTACAGAGCACGATTTGACACTACTTTGAGAAATAAAGGTTACTGTAAGTCTTGGAACGCGCAGATAGATAAATCACCACGTAAAATATGTCACTATCAACTATGTGCCGCAGCATTACTATCCTTTAGATAAATATATAGAAGGGGATACGAATTCTCGAATTCATCACTTTTTACCAGAATGCATTGCATTTAACCAGTGTGCACTGCGTCACTTTTTACCAGAGTGCATTGCGCCGCGCACAACACGATGATGTGACACTCTCGAGCCGTCGTCTTAATTCGCGTAGATTTCAGTGAGAAAGATTAGTGGTTTGTTTTGCTCTGATTTACCTGTGAAACTTCACAACTCTTGCTGTTGTCTTTAATGCAGTAAGTGGAAGTTTGTGAATCTGGATATAGTTAATGGAGTTAGCATAGTTAGTAGAGGGAGAGTCTCCCTCCATTAACTATGATCTGGATGATTAATTGTGACAACTTAATTTTAACTTCTTCATTTCTTAGCAGTCTCGCCTCCTTGGTCGAATTCGTAAATAAAGAGAAATTCGTTGTTACTAAAGCTTGTAGAATAATTTAAAAAACCATGCTAATTTCATATATGCTGCGATCTATTCATCCAAACATGAATTTAAGCTGAAGCGGTATTAGCATTTTCACACATCGCGATGGACGCGTCCTCGGCACAGTCTGTCAACATTCTAGAGACAATGCGTACCAGTGCAGAATTTATAAGTTAGATTTCTGGTCCTACAATTTCCACATGTATCGATTTTCGCGATCTGGTAAAGGGAAGGTTGATGTGTATCGTTTTATGTCCAAACATAGTTCAGATCACTATGTGCTCTTTTGTCACACCTCGGTATCGATGCGTCATCATGCATGAAGTTGATGCATACAAGGACAGATTTTAAGTTACACAGCACAATTTGACACTACTTTGAGAAATAAATGCTACTGCAAGTCTTGGAACGCGCAGACAGATAAATCACTGCGTAAAATATTTCACTATCAACAGAATGTGCCGCAGCATTACTATCTATTACATACCCTAGTCAGGATTTAAGAAGAATATATAGAAGGGGGGATAGGAATTCTCGAACTCATGACTTTTCACCAGAATGCATTGCATTTAACCAGAGTGCATTGCGCCACGAACAACATGAGGATGTCACACCGTCGAGCCGTCTTCAAATTTCGCGTAGATTTCCGTGAGAATTTAGTGGTTTGTCTTGCTCTGATTTACCTGTAAAATGATGTGAAGAAGATCTTGTTTGATTTTCACAACTCTCTTGACGATTAATTTTCAGTTAGGAAGCCATTTTTTCGCAGTCTCGCCTCTTGGTCGAATTCTTAAATGAAGAGAAATCGCCGTTACTAAAGCCTGTAGAATAATCGAAAACAGTAGAACACGCTAATTTCACATATGCTGCGATCTATTCCTTTTCATCGCAACATGAATGTGCGTTATAATAACCGAAACTGACTGAGATTCAATTTACGCCCTCAAAGGCCATGTGAATGGATTAGGTTTTTTTAAAAAAAGATTTTATGAAGGCGTTTTAATGTTGGCGAGCTTCTTAACTCTATGTTACGAAGCTGGACAAATGTAATTTTTCTGCAATGGTATTTTCGTTCATTTGACTCTCTTTTCGTTAGCTAAGGATTCGCGACTAATTTGGTATCATTTCGCAATTTCTAGCTTCAGATTACCATATTTCTACATTCTACCGCATTGTTTTAATAAATCCTGAAAATCCAGCCTTCGCCGTGGTTTTGCTCCTTTGACCCATCGGCCCAATGATAGAGCGATATCAATTTCACACATCGTGACGGACGCGTTCCCGACACAGACGGCTGTCGACATTCTAGCGATATTTAATGCATACCAGTACAGAGTTTGTAACGTAGATTTTCCACATCTTTCGATTTTCGCGATCCGATTAAGGGGAGGTTGATGTGAATCGTTTTATGTCCAAACATAGTTCAGATCACCAGGTGCTTTTTTGTGACGATCCCTTGTCACACCTCGGCATTGATACGTCATCATGCATGAAGTTGATGCATACAAGGACTGATTTTAAGTTACACAGCACAACTTGACACTACTTTGAGAACTAAAGGTTAATGCAAGTCTTGGAACGCACAGGTGGATGAATCACCGCGTAAGATATGTCACTATCAACAGAATGTACCGCAGCATTACTATCTTTTAGATACCCTAATAATATTTGTAAATAACTTCTATTCTTAATTTTAATTTTCAGCAGTTTTAGTTAATTGGAGTGCCCCTTATTGAACTGATACAAACTTACTGGTGTAAAATAGATTTCTACATGTAAAACTAATTCCATAGAATCAAGATACTATAGGACAAAGGATTGCAGATTTATTTTATATACAACTAATAACACGCAATTACACCTACATATATATACACTAAAGTAGTGCAAGCATTATAATAGTAATTACAGTAAAGCGAAGTAAAAATATTTAAAAAGAATTCCCTCTCAAATGAGAAGTAATATATCAAACACGAGTGACAGTGTTTCATCGGGATATCCAAACACCGAGAAGGGAGTTGAAAATACGACGCGCAGCGGAGTATTTTTGACGAAATTCGAGATGTTTGGATAGTCGATGAAACACTGTCTCGAGTGTTTGATATATCTTCTCAATCGAAGCAAAAACTAAGGAGAAAATCGAGAGGTAAAATCGTCAAAATCTATGCTAATTAAGACCGGGTATCAAAACCTCCTTCACGGTTGTGATTTTCTTTGTTTAGCTTGATGAATTATTAATGAGTTTGAGAACACAGTTTGAATTTCTCTAATTCTTCATCTTGTATTAACCCGTGAACCTGTCATGTTACACGTGTAACACAGAATCCTGACGGCTCCTTACAACGAGCAGCCATGACTCAAAGCGCGTTGGCCAAGGAAAGGAGAGAACTGAAACAAGCTCAGAGGGAAGCGCAGGCAGACAGCGTACCGAAAGACCTTGGCAAGCTGTGGATTGACCCTGTTCCAGATGGTAAGTACTTGATGCATGTCGCTTGATTTGAAGCCTCACTTGTGGAAGGTGGAATTTTCATGAACTAACATTCTTAACTGAAATGGATCTTCTTTCCAAACCGATATCAAAAAATAATTAACTTATCCGTTGTTTCTGGGTTCGCTCAATTAAAAATCCGCTAAGTGAATATGAAATCACGTCAAGGTAATCATGATTATCGTGTGTTTTTTTTTTTATCAGGCGTCCCTTTCTGTTTTGTTATCGCCTTTTACAAAAAAGGGCAAACTACGTGTATTAAATTTTGAGTGGTCGCTTATTAGGGGTGAAGACATTAGGAAAGCCCTGATCGGGACTACCAAAGGGTGGCCGCGGCTGCTTAATAGTGGTGACCGCTTAATAGCGGTCGCCGGTTAATAGGAGTTTTATTAACAATGTTTTACTGACAATGATTTCGAGACTTCGATAACTGGCCGCTCAATAAGGGGTGGCCGCTTAATAGAGGTTCGACTCTGCGTATTGAAGAGACAAGTCTTTGCTTCACCCGTGGCCTCCTCTTTTCAAGCACCCTAGTCTGTCAAAGTAAGTAACTTTTCAAACAGACTAGGTTACTTGAAAAATTTAAAACTCAAAGGGTGTGTTGTGTAGCCTAGGTAGTAGTGTCCCTTGCCAATAGTTATCATAATTTTGTCCTTTCTGTTTAGTGAACGGTGATAAGCCAATCTTCGCTCAGGATATGCGGGGAGTCGGACTGGGAAATGAAGACATGCCTGAGTGGAAACGAGCCACATTTGGTGGAAACAAAGCATCATATGGAAAGAAAACAAACTTGACTATACTTGAGCAAAGGCAAGGATTACCCATATACAAACTACGACAAGAACTCCTCAAGGTTTGTTCCGTGTGAGAGGTTCTTTAAGCCAACTCGTGATACTTAATATAATCCATATGACAGGGGTGGTAAAAAAGATTGCTCATTCTTTGTTGTTGCTGCACAGCGAGCGTAGCGAGTGAGCAGCAACATAATTGCTGCGCAGCGGGCGTAGCGAGCCAGCAGCAACATAAACAGGATTTAAGAAGAATATATAGATGGGGATACGAATTCTCGAATTCATCACTTTTTACCAGAATGCATTGCATTTAACCAGAGTGCACTGCGTCACTTTTTACCAGAGTGCATTGCGCCACCAACAACACGAGGATGTCACACCGAGCCGTCTTAATTCGCGTACGTAGATTTCAGTGAGAAAGATTAGTGGTTTGTTTTGCTCTGATTTACCTATGAAACGATGTGAAGGAGATCGTGCTTGACTTTCACAACTCTTGCTTTTGTCTCTAATGCAGTAAGTGAAAGTTTGTAAATCTGGATGATTAATTGTGACAACTTAATTTTAATTTCTTCATTTCTTAGCAGTCTCGCCTCCTTGGTCGAATTCGTGAATGAAGAGAAATCGTCGTTACTAAAGCTTGTAGAATAATTAAAAAAAACGAAAACCGTACAACACGCTAATTTCATACATGCTGCGATCTATTCATCCAAACATGAATTTTAGCTGAAGCGTTAGCATTTTCACGCATCGCGATGGACGCGTCCTCAGCACAGTCTGTCAACATTCTAGAGACATTTAATGCGTACCAGTACAGAATTTATAAGTTAGATTTCTGCTCCTACAATTTCCCGCCCATGCATCGATTTTCGCGATCTGATAAAGGAGAGGTTGATGTGTATGGTTTTATGTCCAAACAGTTCAGATCACTATGTGCTTTTTTGTCACGATCCCTTGTCACTCCTCGCCATCGATGCGTCATCATGCATGAAGTTGATGCATAGAAGGACAGATTTTAAGTTACACAGCACAATTCGACACTACTTTGAGAAATAAAGTTATTGTAAGTCTTGGAACGCGCAGATAGATAAAATATGTCACTATCAACAGAATGTGTCGCAGCATTACTATCTTTTAGATACCCTAGTATACCAATTAGTCTCAGTTTCATTTTGGAGCAGTTGATCGACCCCAAACGCGAAAGATCAAGTCATCGCTTTGCCAGCCATTTGTTCATAATGTTCTTCAAAAATAGTACATCAGTTACAAGTTGACGAAGAGGAAAGATTTCAAATGCGGCAATCTGAAGATCGCGGGTTCGAAAAATGACGAGGGGACTTTTTTTTCTCTCAAGCGGGTTGTGTTTTCTGGGAATTAGAAAATAAGAATGTTAAATTCACGAAAGTAATTTAATTATGTTAAAAAATGAGACATCATGAAGATATGAAATAATTCGCGGAAAGAAAAGCACTTTTCGAGCGTGACCCATTGCACATGGTTCAACGCTCCGAATAAAAGTTGTCAAAGCTATCGATGGATCGAATTACACACCCACGTTTGTTGTATACCAGATAGTCGTTAACTTGGGAGTCGTTGTTCGACTCCAAACGCGAAAGATCAGTTTATGGCTTTGGCAGCCATTTCGAAAAGTTTACGGAAGATCGATCGATCGACCGACCACTCATTTGCATAATCTGATCACTCCTACAACTCCCTCTAGCGACGCTATCAATCGTTAAAAAGTAGGCTGCCATCCCATTACATTTCGCTCCGTTATAATTGTCATGAAAATGAATATTGTTGTCGATGTACACAGTTTGAGACTGTTCTGTTATCGCTTATCAGATACGTGTTTAAGGTAACAGTGTACCCCAAATTTGATCATTGTTCCAAAAAATTGGCTTCTGCCTTTTCAGATTCCAAAAAATTCTATGAAAAAAGATTGATTCTAAGCAAACTTATCAACGAAAAACGTTTCTTTCTATTAACTAGGTATACCTATCGATAGAGTGCCAACGAGCGAATAATTTGTGCTATAATAAGGGGTTTATTAATACAGCATAACGGATTTTTGGTTCTCTTCTGTTGCAAACATTACCGAGAGAAAATTATAACGCGTTTACCGGCAGGTAACGTTCGTCACGCAATCCCTGAATATCAAGAGTATTGGAATGTACCGCTGCTCGGTCGAACTTTCAGGTCAATATGATGGGCAAAGTCAAACTGAAAGTGAACACGCTAGTTTGATTGATGAACACGACTCGTTTAATTCTGTCGCAAAACAGATCCGATTTGTGTTTTGAACACTGGATTCGACTGTATGATAAACACGCTCGTTCAGTTCTGTTCGGAAACACTGCCGACTCAACCTTCAGTTCGATATGCTAGATTTCAACACTGGATTTGCTCTAGTGGTTCGACTGGTGAACACAATCTTTCCAAAAAAGCTGCCCGATGGAACTTTCAGTTCGATATAGGTAAACAGAGAAGGAATACACTGTTTCGATTCATGAACACGCTCGTTCAATTCCGTGGTGAACACGCTGGTTCGTTTTCATGTCGATTTTGTGTCTTGGATTTGCTCTTGTCTAACAGTTTTCCTGAATATTCGAATTAGAAGAAGAGTTTTGTAAAGGGTACGCTCCCCAATTGAACTTTCATTTCGATAAAGTGAGAGAGGAAACACGCTGGTTCGATATGTTCTGAGACTATGAAATTGTTCACAGTTGGATAAACACAACAGCAAAGAAAACAATGATATTCCACGAGACAAGTCTAGATGTAACGCGCCTCCTGATTGGCTAAAAACTACAATAGCTCGAATAGTTCCGTCCTTGCAATTGGCTCAAACTGAGCCATTGTTACATCTTACACCTTACAGTTACACTTTCAGAGCTCGATCGAGAATTTTTTCGCATACGCCATTCTTCGCGCGGCACTATTCTCTGCCGCCTCGCCAGCCGAGCGTCTTCGCTCGGCTGGCTCGTTGGCAATTATCTCTAATTGATAGCTGTCAACACCCTGTCACGAAGTTAATTTTTTATTACAAGATCACGTGACAGACGCGGTGTTGTGCGATTTTCACACGTTTGTGTTTGTCGTCGACGTGCTGCTTCGAGTGTTTTCTAATTTGAAGACTATAATTTTAAAAGCTTATTCTATTTCATGTCGTCGAAAGAAAAAACGCAAAAGTCCTTTTCCTTTTGCTAGTGCGAAGAAACCTTCAAAGAGGAAAAAGGGATCCAATTCATTCGATAAGAATCGAGCTGATGTGTTAGTGGCTAGTGATCGAGGTTCCTACTTTGAGCAGGAGAAATTGATTGCTCTATACTAGAAAGAGCAAAATCGATGGGAGAACGAGACCGTTAGTGCTAGCCGGGCGAAAATTGAAGGCAAAGGCTAAGACGAACCCGCAGAACCGGACTCAGAGGAGTCGTGGCAAAAGTTGGCCGGTCGAACAATTGTTGCCGGCGATCGCCTGCAAGAAAATCTCTTGAAATCAGTTTCTTGAAATCGTCTTTCTCTAATCATAACTTCCTTGGCGCATTCGCCGTTCGAAGTGGTAACTTCTTGATCTCGAAGGTTTCCTTTCCCTTGTTTTCGCGAACGCTTTTTCCCTGTCTTCGGCAGCTCTCAAGCTGTTTCGTTAAAAGGAATGTGAATCCAAATTAGCTAGGGCTTTTACAAAGTAGAAAATGAAAATTGAACGAAGAGTATTCAGTCCTTACTAACCCTGCTGCGCGAGCGGCGGAAATCAGGTCTTGCAAAGGATATTTCCCGCCAGGAGCAACATTTGAGCTCGCTTTGTAATTGATATGAGCTCTATTGTTTAAGTAAAATAATCCTCCACTTGGTCCATCAACAGGTCATTAATTTTCCGACATCTTATTTAATTATCTCATTACACTGGAAGAACGCCCTAAAGTATATTTTTATCGGGGCCCAGCCGAAGGATGGCTCCGGTCATAAAATGCAGACGGTTTCTGTCGTTTTTTCAACGTTACATTGTGAGGGATATACCGCTGACTTGAGATATATCACTGGCTCGTTACTCTTGGGAGTGCTCGCTGGCTTGAAATCTTATCCGCCATTTTGAAAAGCACGAGGTATGGAGGACAGTCAAGAGAAAGATTATAGCTTTTGGGGGAACGACACGTTCCCCAACCTTTACGATGCACTAGGTTATGAGCGTCAGCATACTGTCGACAGACATGTCAAAGGCTTTTGACTCCCTCCACCCCCCACTCCTGCTAAGTAAGCTGAAGGCCTATGGTTTTGAGGATAACACAATCAAGTTATTTGAGAGCTATCTAAGGGACAGGGAAAATTGTGTTAAAATTGGATGCTACTCAAGTACGCCAAGAGCGGTAAATCGGGGGTGCCCTCAGGGATCTGCCCTGGGGCCCCTCTTGTGGAACATATTCCAAAATGATCTGCCATACCACATGGACACCCGCCTATCAATGTATGCAGATGATCATCAGATTTTTCACGTCGGTTATGATTCTAATGAAGTCACTTCCAAGTTGCGGGAGAGCGCAGAAACAGCTACAAAATGGTACGAGTCGAACCTGTTGATGGGAAATTTGGAAAAGTATCAAACGATGAATATTGGACAGAGTACTGTGGATACGCTTTCCCTAAATGGAAAGGAGATCAGAACAGCAGAAGAGCTCCAACTCTTGGGAGTGACGATCGACTCTCAAATGGATTTTAACAACCACATAAGTGCTCTGTGTAAGAGGGCAAGTCAGAAGATTGGCGTGTTGATGAGGTTGAGGAACCTCATTCCAACAACAGCAAAGCTCCATCTTTTTAAAGCAGCAATTCTTCCCCACCTCACATACTGCTACCTGGCATGGCATTTTTGTAAGGCAAGCGACACAAGAAAACTGGAACGACTGCAGGAACGAGGGCTTAGAGCGGTTTTTAAGGATAATAATTTGAGTTATGTGAATCTTCTCAAAAGGGCGAAACTACCAACATTATTAACCCTTAACATCCTAACTGGACACTAAAAAATGCCGTTTTTTGCCGTAAAATCCGATTTTTTGCTGCCATAACGCTAAATGGACCTCACATTTACTGAAAAAGCGATTTTCTACTAAAAAGGAAGTTTTCTTTGAAGATGAGGCACATAAATGTACAATATTTTAATTGGGCGCATGCGCATAAGCCAAAATTTGGACTTTTTTTTTTTTTTTTTTGCTGGCCCTTTCCGATCTTCTCCTTTCCTTTCTCTTTGCCCTTTTATTCTCGTTATCTTCTACTACTCATATCCTTTCTGTCGCCCGTAAAAAGTTGGGTATTTATAATGGGTAAACCTTGGAAATGGGTTCTTGATCCATTGTAGGTATAATGGACCTTTTTGTCACCATTTTTGCCCCAAAAACTCATCACGTTTTCTTTCAATTGCTCCGTCGGAAAGCGGTCGATATCCAAAACGGACAGTTGTGCGGATAGACCTATCCTAGCTCTATAATCTGCTTATCAAGAATATCTGGTGGCGTTAAATTGATGACGTCACAAGTGGTACAAAGAGCATGACCAATTATATACGCATATATGCGTGGTTAGGACGTTAAGGGTTAAACAGGCGCTTACAAGATCTATGTATTCTTATGTACAAGGTTAAGCATGAGCTCTGCCCTTCATATATTAGGAACATCTTTAGCCGACAATCGAATACCTATAACTTAAGACAATCTGAATTTACGTTACCTCGTTTCAAAACTGTCACGCATGGAAAACATTCTGTTAGATTTTTAGGCCCGAAATTATGGAGTAAACTTCCTAAGAATAATAGGGACGCTGAATCCCTTAATGTTTTTAAAAAACGAATAAGAGATCTTAACTTAAGTGAATTAATTGACGATGGGTGCAGAGGATGCGGCCTGTGCTCTTCCTAAAATACAGTAATAATTTTAAAGGAAAGAAATTTTATTATTTTATTGCTTTTTAGGCTTAAATTGTAATTTTATTGTAAGTAATTCTGACATCTTATCGTACATAGTTTTTTTTTCAATTATTACTAGTAATTATTTATTTAGTTTAATTTAATTTTCAGAATGTCCCCATATTAGTAAGGGAGATTTCTCCCTGGCTAGGCGGTCTAATGACATTGGAATAAAGTTTATTGATTGATTGATTTGATTGATTGAGCGAAAATTTAGAGTGAATATTTGGAGAGACAAATTTACGAGCGTTTACTTAAGAGTGAACCTTCCATCTTGAAACTTATCGAGAATAAGGGTCGATAAGAGCTATAAAATGTTTTAAAAGCAAGCAACCGGAACGATGAACCTGCTCGCATACGTTTGATCAATAGTGATCTAATCGGCTTCACAAATAAAATGTGGGTTTCTGCCTTTATATTCCTCAATAAGAGCGACTTGTCAAAGCTATCGTAAAATTGATTAGCAAAGGAAAGACTGTGTTCACTAGCTGTGTCATGCATGCGTGATAAGTTCTACCGGTTTGAATGATAATTCCCACATCCAGTAAAGACTTCACAATGAAAAATGTTATCTGGCGGTGTTAGCGAATACTTCCGGATGTCGCAAAAACCTTAGCTATTTGGTATTTTTGTGAAAGAACACATGTAAAATCTTGTTATATAATCTGAATATAAACAGAAATTGACCGGCCTCAAGAAGCTGTCTTGTCTTTGTGTCCTTTTTTTCCTTTTCTTTCTTCGGGTGAAAACACTGATAAATACAATAGAGTAGCATTGTTTGCAGGTCGCCGACCCGGGGGGGTACTCCCTATAGTGGCCTACACAGGGAGGCTCCGCCCGAAAGGGGTACCTTTTTCAGGCTTCAGGTAAATAAAAGGGTAGGGATTTCACAAGTTGAGGTATATAAAAGGGTAGGGAAATCGGTCATTTAGGTATTTACAAGGGCTTTTAGTTAAAGTATTTCGAATAGACGCACTTATGGCTGTATCAGTTTATTTATTAAGCACTACATGAAAATGACAACAAGAAGGGCTTAGAAATGGGGTGCAGTGTTCTAAAGTAGGTATGTGAAAGGGTTACCTTTTCTCAATAAAAGGTATATAAAAGGGGTACCTTTTCTCATTAAAAGGTATATAAAAGGGGTACCTTTTCTGCCAAAATGGTATATAAAAGGGTAAGGGGTTGGACCTCGGGGCGGAGCCTCCCCGTATTAAACTTTGTTAAGTACCCCCCCCCCCCCCGGGGTCGCCGAACACTCCGCGTAGTGAATTATCATCATTTTGTTTTCCCTTTGGAGGTCAGTCGTTCCGGTTTAAAATTATTAGCAAAAATGTAAATATGCGGAAGTTTTCTTAATTTTTGCCTCATCGCGTGCAATGCCCGGTCACATTCGCGAATTTAACAGGCTAAAGCAGCATTCGAGCCACGATTTGGTATTTAAAATATGGCGGAATAATAACACTGAAGCGACTTTAAGAGTCCTTTTTCTCTGATTGTGAATTACGTCAGTATTAGCCTCCACAGAAGCGGGGGGAGGGGTGCGAGAGATTAACTATATTTATGCAATCCCGTGTCCCACTGGGCCCCGGTAAGTTCCACGTAGTGGTTCTAGTCCTTCATACAGTATTTCAAAACGAAAATTTCAACGTTGTTCGCTGAAATTTGGAGAGAACGTTGCCCGATGATCAGGCAAAAAACGGTGTCGGGTATTTTTTATTTTTTGCTTCTCTCAAAAGTTAAGACTATTTTAGTGAAGAGGATGCATGTTTTTTTCAACTCTCGAAGTTTAACTGCGTGTCAGAAACAAAAGTAATCAAAATTTCCCGACACCGTTTTTTAGAGAAAGGTGTCAAGAAGACATAGCGATATTAATCACGTTCTCCCGCTCAAATCCGACCGGAAACGAACTTGATTATTGAACCTCTGTACTTCGAGAAGTAGCGCGCTATATTTGGGAAACCTTAAATTTTTTTACGTTAGTGAATAAACCGCCGTAATCTACAACTATTAAGCTCTCAGAAAATATATACCGTCAACCGTCCGACCGTAAAGCGGCGCCGAAGAATGATGGTCATTTGGGGTACACTGGTACCTTAACTGTGTGGTTCTCACGCATAGTCATTGGATGTGTTTATGGTAGTGACACGTGGCTTGCCAGTTTAAATTAGCATGGTACACTAAGTGGAATGGGTACTAGTAATTACGACGTAGCAACGGACATGGCTCAATTCGAACAATGTGCACTGACTGTGAAAACAAACAAAATATGGTAGTAAGGAACTCTGAGCGGAAAGCTTATACGGTAATAATATTCAGACAATACCGATGTGCTTTTCGTACCTTTGCAATGTTTCAATTCACTTAAATTTGTCACGCCGATTCAAAA
>OZ026601.1:13109658-13115658 GCA_964020085.1 Micromussa lordhowensis | reverse complement strand
AAATCTTAAGCCGCTATATTGGTGAACAATCATGAGATAGCTTATGATTGATTCACGTAGCCAATGTCTATGGCAAAACCTTAAAGCCTAACTAAAACGCCCAAATTCAATTTGTGGTTTGACGTGAGAAACTGTTGACAACACCTTAGGTTCGTATAGTCACATTAAGGTAGCTCGAAACAGTTTCCAGCACTTGTATTTTGATGGGTCGTTTTAACCACTCGTTATCATACATGTCCAATACACCCAAACTGAGTCGATTCGTCCGAGGCACTTTAAATATAGCGCAACTGGGCTATACAGAGTGGGTTGAAAATGTTGTCGATTCGACACGATTCGATCGAATCGACACGACTCGTTTCCTGTTATGTCGATTCGACATACCGGAAGTCGATTTGAGCGAGACTTACATCGACTTCTTACGAATCGAGTCGAATCGTCAAATACCTCAGACGAATCGACCCAAGTTTGTTGTCACGTTTTAAGAACGAGGAAGGTTCATGCTCATTATTTCACGGGTTTTGACTTCCGGTGGTGTGGATCAACTTCTTACGAATCGAGTCGAATTGTCGAAAGGAGTCGATCCGCACTACCGGAAGTCAAGATCCGTGAAATAATGATTCATGAACCTTCCTCGTTCTTAAAACGTGGCAATAAACTTCAGTCGATTCGTCTGAAGCACTTTACGATTCGACTCGATTCGCACACAGTCGATCCGCGCTACCGGAAGTCAAGAACCGTGAAATAATGATACATGAACCTTCCTCGTTCTTAAAACTTGGCAACAAGTGGAAGTCGATTTGAGCCATGGGTTAGGCAATAACAGGGGGTTTGAATTTTTTTTGCGATTCGAGGCGATTCGTCGCGAATCGGTCGTTGCAAAGTCCAATCGATTCACCGGAAGTCGATTCGCTGTATACAGGAACCGGGGTTGGGAATTTGTTGCGATTCGAGTCGATTCGCTCTATTCGTTGCGAATCGTCTCTTTCAAAGTCGAATCGTCACACCGGAAATTTATTCACTTTAGGCAACAACGCGGGGTGGGAACTGTTTTATTCGTTAACGACCTGGCCTTCATTGTATGAGTTCGCATGACAACTTCGGTTAAAGATGGCTGGCTTTTTAGAAGACCGTATGCGTTTATTTCGTTTTTTATCTTTTATTCATTTTGTTGGATCGAGTTTTTTAAAGTTATGTTGTTTTACTTCGGTTGTGAAAAGGTATGTTTGTGGAGAAAAGGAGGAGATTGTAGTTGATGGAATGAGAAAGCAGTTGGATGGCAAGGACGAGAGTTTTGCTCTTGAAGTGGAAGGGTTTTTTTATTTGTTTCCTGGGTTTGGGGATGTCGAACATGGTTTCCCAGATTTCCACAACTTCAGTTTAAATTCTGGGAAGCCATTGGTAACGATACTTGTTACTACACAGGAGAGGTGCAGGATGTGCGGGAAGGCACTAGCTGTGGATCCTAACACTCATATCGTTGCAATTTACCACGAACAGCGCGGCAGTTATCTTGGAACACGAGTAACTAAAGGCTGCAAGGTTTATGAACATTATTGTTACTGGACACAGGAAGGAAAGCGCCACTTTAATGACGATTGTGTGAGTAACGAATTTAAACGAATTTAAACAGCTAAACGAAATGAAAAACTTTTTCGCAAATATTGTTCCACTTTATTTTTAAAAAAGGAAATTGGAGTGACAAGGTAAATACAGAGTCAAGTTAGAATAAATTTGCCCACTTTAAGGTAATGAAAATGCGTGTCACATTATTTTAACCTTGCAAATATAATGATGGATCAGAACAAATATCCTATTACTACTCATGACTGCATATCTATGTGAAAAGAAACAGCGTGTTAAACTTGACAATACTTATTCTCTGTGGAGAACTGTTACGACTGGGGTCCCTCAGGGGAGCCTTTTAGGTCCTTTGTTGTTTAACATATACATGAACGATTTAAATTATTTTATAGAAGGCACTTCATTGCGATTATATGCTGATGACACAACTGCTTATGCTTCAGATATATCTCCTGTTGTTTTAGAATACATTATTAACTCAGATCTTCAAGTAGTGTGTACATGGCTCCAGCATAATTACTTACAAATCAATGCAACAAAGACCCAAGCCATGGCCATTGGCCCAGTAAATTATAGATATACTATTAATCTGCAAGATAATAATATAGAGCTGACTGATAGTTTGAAGATTCTTGGTGTCACTTTAGACGAAAGAATAACATTTAAGCCTTATATACAAGAACAACTTAAGAAGGCATGTGCTAAGGCAGCTGCCCTGCGCAAACTGTGTAGGTTTATACCACAAGATGTTATGATTCGCCTTTACAAAGCATATGTACTACCTCATCTAGAGTATTGTAGCCCACTCCTGCTAGGAATAAGTAATGGTCTCAAAAACAAGTTAGAGGATACTAATTACTATATCCTAAGGACTATCCTAAGGTATTCAAGTTCAGTGTTTTATGATTTTCTCCTTAACTTAGCTGAATTACAGAACCTAGAGACAAGGAGGCAATTTCAGTCATTAGTCATTTTATATAAATGTTTAAGAGGACAGAGACCAGAGTATCTTAGCGAGTTTTTTAACGTTTTAAATGTAAATTACAATCTGAGGGGGGCTAGCACACGCCTAATGCTGCCATCTTTCAATTTAGAATATATGCATAAGTCATGGTCATATTTAACTACCAAGCTTTGGAATGGTTTACCCACTAAAGTTAGAGAGTGTCCTGACTTGGCCGCTTTTAAGCGCGCGTTGATTTCGTTTATGGTAAGGCTTTAACTTTGGATCTTGGAGGCTGGGAACAATAGGCAAGATACAATAGGATACCAAGAGTTCATTGTTCTCAAATAAAAACAATCAAACATGAACATCCCTGCAAATAACTGGCAATGATTTTTTAACATGTGGATATAACCTGTACTGAAACATGCCTGCACGCACAAAATACATCGAGGCGAACATTCAAAACTGTCCTGTAGATTGTAACTCTATGTTTCAAAATATTCAAACAGAACAATTTCAACACAACTGGCCCATTTAGATTAAATTATTCACCCAAATTAACCACCGATCAGGTATTTTTCAGATGCGCCATCTCGGGTAAATCGACTTCCGCTATGATAATAGATAGCAAAGGAAACGAACGCGCGAATCGACATCCGGCAAAATGACTCGAAGAAACTAGAAGGGAAACCGATTCCTGTCGATTCAATCGAATCGACACGAATCGCAAAGTTTTCAGACACCCTGCACAATACAAGGCAATAATAATTTCCAAGTCCCGCGCAAGTCGACTTCCCGTATAACGAATCGCCACAAGGGCAAACGATTCATGTCGATTCGATCGAATCGACAAGATTTTCAACCTACCATGAACAGCCGCGCAAATCGACTTCCGGTATAACCAATCGACACAAGGGCAAACGATTCGTGTCGATTCGATCGAATCGAGTCGAATCGACAAGATTTTCAACCTACCATGAACAGCCGCGCAAATCGACTTCCGGTATAACGAATCGACACAGGGGGGAAACGATTTGTGTCGATTCGATCAAATCGCGTCGAATCGACAGCATTTTCAACCCACCCTGCGTTAAGACCCGGGAAGCTACATTTTCTAAGTCTCGCGCAAATCGACTTCCGGGATAACGAATCGACACAAGGGGAAACGATTCGTGACGATTCGATCGAATCGAGTCGAATCGACAACATTTTCAGCCCACCCTGCATAGACCCGCGAGACTATATTTTCTAAGTCTCGCGCAAATCGACTTCCGGTATAACGAATCGACACCAGGGGACACGATTTGTGACGATTCGATCGAATCGAGTCGAATCGACAACATTTTCAACCCACCCTGCATGGACCCGCGAGACTATATTTTATAACGAATCAACACCAGGGGCAACGATTCGTGTCGATTCGATCGAATCGAGTCGAATCGACAACATTTTCAACCCACCCTGCATAGAGCCGAGAGGCTATATTTTCTAAGTCTCGCGCAAATCGACTTCCGGTATAACGAATCGACACCAGGGGCAACGATTCGTGTCGATTCGATCGAATCGAGTCGAATCGACAACATTTTCAGCCCACCCTGCATAGAGCCGAGAGGCTATATTTTCTAAGTCTCGCGCTAATCGACTTCCGGTATAACGAATCGACACCAGGGGAAACGATTCGTGACGATTCGGTCGAATCGCAAATACCAAAGACGAATCGACTCTAGTTGGGTGTATTGGACAACCCTCCTCGTTATCACTTTGATGCGACAATCATGGTATCAAAAAACTGCCCAACCATTGGTGAACACGTTACCATTTTCATGACCCAATAGACTACCTAGCAATAGTATTACTTGCTAAAAACACACTTGATTACAGCTTTAGGAGCTTGTAATTCAAAAATGGTTCGTTGAAATTTTTTTGTATTATCAGTTTTTGATAAGCATGATAAAACGCAACTTTTGGCAAAGTTTCAAAACAAATTCTGTAGGTGTGGTTCAGAGCCACCTTAAATTTTAATTTTATAGTGCCACCTTTCTTCTTGACTTAGCGTAAAATACACCAAGGACATGGGGTAGGGTAAGAAAAGTCAGCGACTCGAGTCAACTTTAATAGTAGGAAATATCTTGTCAGTCTTGTCAGAATATTTCTTTCACATATCTCTTTTTATATTAGAATAGTCGTAGAACAACCTCATCACCATCATCTTTATCGTGACCATTTTGATGTTAATGTTTTCTTTATGGAACGCCACACCTGCCTTATGGTATTTATTTTCATTATTTATGGTGGTTTTTTATTATATGCGGTGGTTACATCATTATACGCGGTGACTTATTCATTATATTCGGTACCTAGTCCGTTATAAGAAATAAGAAGCGTTCAAGACCACTGTTGAAAGTTAAGTTTGTGTTCTTGCAACGCCAGGCTTACGTGACTCATAGCCGCAGGAAATTCGTCACATAATGGTTCACATGATCAGGGAAAAACACGACGAAATTGTGTGCACAAGAGAAGCGCCAAGATCCCTGAAGCTTTTCGAGTAATACTCAGACTACGTTTTCGATTTTTCGAGGTCTGCTTTTTTGAAGTTTGTCTGAGGTCAACGGGACGCCAAAGGTTATGTTACGCAACCTCATCAAATTTTTCTGCGTCCGATTGACCACAGACACGCCTCAAAAAAGCAGACCTCGAAAAATCGAAAATGTAGTCTGAGTATTACTCGAAAAGCTTCTTATTTTGAAGCAATCTCCCTAATTTTTGATAGAGCCATGACTTATTTGTCGGAGCTATTAGTTAGCTATTAGTTTCGCTTTGAATAGGACCCCGCAAAACAAAGGACAACGTTTCCGGTGTGCATTTATCGAAGTTGCTCAAGTCGCGAGCAAAACATCTGGTGGTTTTGGCTGGTTTTAGGTGGTTGTAGGTGGTTTAGATGGTTTTAGATGGTTTTAGGTGGTTTTATAGGTGGTTTTAGGTGGTTGTAGATGGTTTTAGATGGTTTTAGGTGGTTTTAGGTGGTTTTAGGTCATTCCTTCTTTTAGTACTTACGCTTCTAAAGTTGCTATACACAATTTGTGTAACCTAACGGGTCAAATATCTCAGCCTCTAGTATATCTGATGTGGCCAACATCAAACAGCGGTTACGGTGGCTCCCATCTTCTGAAAATCTGGAGAAAGGTTATACAACACTGTGCAGCAAATAATGTTAACCTTGTTGGACACTCCGTTGACTCGGCTGGTTTTTCCCTCTCAGCATCGGTGCAGCTCATGACACCAACAGAATCTGGAGTTGCTGAGGGTATTAACTATTTAGGCCTTGATGTTCCAGATGAAAAATTTGTTGCCCCATACTTTTGGAAGCTGCCTAGTATTGCGTATGGAGACTATGACCATTTAAGGAGAACATTTCTGCGTGTACTAAAATCTAGCACTCGAAATCTCACATTCTACAAAGATGCACGTGG
>OZ026601.1:13092158-13104658 GCA_964020085.1 Micromussa lordhowensis | reverse complement strand
ACTGTCAAATATTCCTCTGTTTAGAGCGGCACATAAACGAGGCTAAGGGGCCAATACAATGCAGTATTGACCCTTTCGCCTCGTTTGCATGTCAAACCGCTGATAACTGCGATAAGAGCTATTTAGAGATCGTTGATGACATGACGACCGATCAGTTTCTTCTTGCATTCAGGCGTCACTGTGCCATCTATGGAACTCCTTCACTGATCCTGTGTGATAATGCCAAAACATTTCAGAAAGGGGATGAAGAAATTCAGAAGTTGTTTGAAGTCATAGAACATCAAGCAGTGCAGCATCACCTTGCCCAGAAGAGAGTTCAGATGAGGCACATTCACCGCACTGGGGAGGCATGTATGAGCGACTGATTGGAGTAGTGAAGATGTCAATCAAGAAATTTCTTCGTTGCGCTCTCATCAGTCTGTCCGAGTTACAAACACTCATCAAAGAGGTCCAAGTAGTCGTGAATGATCGTCCAATCACATTCGTCTACCATGATGTGAATGATCCAGAACCCTTGACACCGTCAAAGTTGATGTATTGTTTCGATGTTACCGCTTTGCCACACCCTGTTGTTGATCCTGACGAGTTGGAGGATGAAGACTTCAATGAACATGATCAACTCAATAAGGCCTTGAAATGACACTCGTTGCTGTTTCAGCACTTTGTCCAACGGTTCAAGAGTGAGTACCTTGCTTCGCTGCGGGAGCGTCGCGTGTATCAGTCTAAGAAGCGAGGATCCCAAGAGGAGATCATCAAAGTCGGGGATGTTGTACTTATGCATGCTGAAAATGTTCCTCGAAGCTCCTGGAAGTTAGCTATTGCGAAGAAAGTTGTATGTGGTAGTGATGGCCTAGTCAGAGCCGCAGAGATTAAAACAAACTCTGGAGTCACCAACCGTTCAATACATCTCTTGTATCCCTTGGAGGTTACACTGATGGATCCTAAGGAACACTTCACGGGAACTGAACTGCAGATTTCACAGGTCGAAACACTTAGAAGAAGCAAACGAATTGCTTCACGCCCCCACCCGCAGTATGTGGAACCTGGTGACTAGCAACCCAGCCTCACTGCAATACTATTGACCTGCGGTGTGCGTTCGGCGCATGTGTAGAGAAACAGAAAAACGTGCTCAACTGCGCGAGAGACCGCCATGTTGGAAATTTGTACTCGTTTCGTACTTGTTGCGTTATCATAAGTGTTGTCATTGCGTTCTATTCCGTCTGAAGTTTCTGATTCTATATTAAATTCAGTCTTGTGGTTTACAAACTATGGTTCTCCAGAAGAAATCCAAAAGGCTCTCTCAACAGGAATTTCAATCTTGCGACTTTGGAAAAGATACCTTGAACTCAAGAAAATGAGGCTCCACTCCCAAAAAATGCAGCGAAAATCAAAGAAAGGCGAGGAAACTTCATTACATATGGAGCCTACACAACAGCTGAACTACTCTTCTCTGCTGGCTGTCAACACTCCTTGGCAATGTTCTTACACTTCAAGCATCTTGGACCCGAAGTTTGTTCGTCACATCGATCCGGAACAATTACCACAGAGAAGATCATTGGACAGCTGCAGGGCAAAACCAACCAACTCCAGTCACTAGACACCTCGCCAACATATGCTGATATGATCAATAAGACGAAAGATCTGGCATTCATCAACGAAGCTGTCCGAGTTATCGTCATATGAAGGAATACGAATCCCCACCACGAGCAATAGGAAATTGTCCCACTTCCAAGTGCGCAAAGGGAATGATAGTCCATACCAGTACCCATGTACCTACAGGGAGTTTTTAGAAAGACAGCGTTCTATGCATAGAGCTGGCATAAAACAGGCACAGGATTTTATACGAAAACACCTACCGGATGAGTTCGAGACCACCTTAACAGTAAATGGTTGTTGGAAAATGCCTTACAGATTTACCAAGCCTGCTGGGACCATTATTGTATCAGACCAACCACCCGCATGGAAACATAGAACCACAGATGAAGCTAAAGTTCTAGTCCAGGACGGAAAAAGATTAAGCGCTCAAATGGTCCAACAGCAAATTCTGCCAATTCAGAGAGTGATGAGAGAATAAGGAAAGATATGCCTGCTGGTAAGATTACATTACCAAAGAAGAAAAGTCCCCTCACCAAGACATGCAAAAAGAGAAGGAAAAAAAATTGATGGCAAAAACTTCAGAAAGTCCCTTCACAGCCAGTCTCTTCCAGATTGCAATTCCAGTGGAAGCGATCTGGAAACACATTTTGCTCCACAAACCAAGAGAAAATGTAGGTGAAAAACTCCAAGTGAGAAGCCTGGCAGTGAAGTTGATGAAAGTGTAAATGTCATTTTTGAAAAAAGACAGTCATGCACTGGTGATGATCATGGAGATGATATAGAACCAACAACCACCACCCAGAGCAGTCGTGGATCTTGGTCTGATAACAGCAAAAGCGATGGAGACCCTTTTCAAGTGTGTAGAGGCTCATTTCACCAGTCTTGGCATGAGGACTTCCAATGTCCTGGACAGCAGTGTTCATCAATAATCCTTACCTCTTTGCTGTATACTACAGTTAAACCCGTAGAGTCCTGGAAAGTGTGTGATCTTGACCAAGTCTTTTTCACAGGAGACAAAGTGCATTTTAACCAGCTTTGCTTCATTAAAAAATCCCCAAGTGGTGGACTTAAGTTAGCTCTTGGTGAACTTCCTAAAGACTTGCAGTGTCTCCATTTTAAATTATTTACAGAGAGAGAAATATTAGGTGGGACAATTGATGAAAGGGACACTAACTCAGGTGATGATGACTTCGCTAGTTTATAGGACACCTTTCAAAAATGTCAAAAAGAGAAAGCCATTGGTTTGTTGTTACGAATTTTAGACTACACTATCGCTTGTGCACAAAGCTATTCCAGATGGTATGTGATAGATTCTCATGCAAGAAATTCGAGAGGAATGGTAGATGACAAAGGGTCATCTGTGGTACTAAAATTCGACAACTTCAACGCCCTTATACAATACGTAAGGTACTTTGTTGAGGCTGCAACCTCTCAAAGAAGACTCACCATAGATGATCTGACATTTGAAGCTCTCGTATTGAATATCAAAGAACGAAAGTCTGCAGAAAGTGATGATGTCCTCATTCTTCCTGTGTCCACTCAGTTGTCATATCAAAACAGCTTCAGGAGTGTAGATGTAGACAGTTGCTTTACCGTTTGCCTCGAGAAAGACCAAGAAGTAAATGCTATTGCGATCTAAAGAAGATGTTATATCTTTACAATTCAACCCACAGGCATTACTGAAATAGACAAAAAACATTGACATCTTCTCCAAGAAGTATCTGGTAATTCCCGTGTGTGATAGCCACCATTGGATTTTAGTAATCGTTAGGACGGATCCCAATATGACGTTGATGATACTCAATTCTCTACAGAAGCAGCGAAAAACTGTTGAACGTAGGATAGTTAGATACCTGAAGGACGTGTGGTCAGCTAGATCATCACAAGTTGGAAGAAAGACCCTGGAAGTAGAGCAGGTCAGATATCCCACAGTCCCTCGACAGCCAAATGATAAAGACTGTGGTTTGTATGTCACAAAATGTGTTGAACAGTTCTTGGAATTTGTCAACAGAGACTTGCAGTGGTCTACATGGAATCCAAACTTCTCACACCAAGACATTCTCTCCCTCTGTAAGATAGTTAAAAATACTATTATGGATGAAGTATCTACTAAGTGAAAAACAGCTACACTAATTAAGCAATAGACCGCACTTTCCATTTGAACACTAACGTTTCTGTCGAAGAACTACAGGCTGAGAACATCAACATTTTTTAGGGCAATAGTTCCGCGACATAGACCCTCTATTGCTCGGCGACCAAATTTTCTTCAGCGCGCAGACAGTGGAAAGTAATGAAAAGGCTTAAAACGTTCTCATAATCTCAATCGCAAAGCGGAATCTGCGTAAAATTTGGGTTATAGGAATTAAGAAAGAAGCACTTATATCGCGACAAACTTCTGGTCCTTTTTTGCTCATGGATGTTACGTAACATCCATGAGCTTAGGAGGCAGTCGGATGGCACTCGATCACGTAAACAAAATTCTCCGATTACAAGTCACGCTAAACTCACGCTATGCAAAGAATGTAATCAGATACTCTTTTTGTATATTTGCTGAAGGGCAAGAGAGTCACGTTTCGCAGACAGTGTAAGTAAACAGCCACGTGTAAGTAAACAGCCACGAGAAGATGGTAAATTGTTTTTTTGTTAGATTATTTTTTATCAGTGCTGGCCTGATGGAGGGTTGTCCAATACACCCAACTAGAGTCGATTCGTCTTTGGTATTTGCGATTCGACCGAATCGTCACGAATCGTTTCCCCTGGTGTCGATTCGTTATACCGGAAGTCGATTAGCGCGAGACTTAGAAAATATAGCCTCTCGGCTCTATGCAGGGTGGGCTGAAAATGTTGTCGATTCGACTCGATTCGATCGAATCGACACGAATCGTTGCCCCTGGTGTCGATTCGTTATACCGGAAGTCGATTTGCGCGAGACTTAGAAAATATAGCCTCTCGGCTCTATGCAGGGTGGGTTGAAAATGTTGTCGATTCGACTCGATTCGATCGAATCGACACGAATCGTTGCCCCTGGTGTTGATTCGTTATAAAATATAGTCTCGCGGGTCCATGCAGGGTGGGTTGAAAATGTTGTCGATTCGACTCGATTCGATCGAATCGTCACAAATCGTGTCCCCTGGTGTCGATTCGTTATACCGGAAGTCGATTTGCGCGAGACTTAGAAAATATAGTCTCGCGGGTCTATGCAGGGTGGGCTGAAAATGTTGTCGATTCGACTCGATTCGATCGAATCGTCACGAATCGTTTCCCCTTGTGTCGATTCGTTATCCCGGAAGTCGATTTGCGCGAGACTTAGAAAATGTAGCTTCCCGGGTCTTAACGCAGGGTGGGTTGAAAATGCTGTCGATTCGACGCGATTTGATCGAATCGACACAAATCGTTTCCCCCCTGTGTCGATTCGTTATACCGGAAGTCGATTTGCGCGGCTGTTCATGGTAGGTTGAAAATCTTGTCGATTCGACTCGATTCGATCGAATCGACACGAATCGTTTGCCCTTGTGTCGATTGGTTATACCGGAAGTCGATTTGCGCGGCTGTTCATGGTAGGTTGAAAATCTTGTCGATTCGATCGAATCGACATGAATCGTTTGCCCTTGTGGCGATTCGTTATACGGGAAGTCGACTTGCGCGGGACTTGGAAATTATTATTGCCTTGTATTGTGCAGGGTGTCTGAAAACTTTGCGATTCGTGTCGATTCGATTGAATCGACAGGAATCGGTTTCCCTTCTAGTTTCTTCGAGTCATTTTGCCGGATGTCGATTCGCGCGTTCGTTTCCTTTGCTATCTATTATCATAGCGGAAGTCGATTTACCCGAGATGGCGCATCTGAAAAATACCTGATCGGTGGTTAATTTGGGTGAATAATTTAATCTAAATGGGCCAGTTGTGTTGAAATTGTTCTGTTTGAATATTTTGAAACATAGAGTTACAATCTACAGGACAGTTTTGAATGTTCGCCTCGATGTATTTTGTGCGTGCAGGCATGTTTCAGTACAGGTTATATCCACATGTTAAAAAATCATTGCCAGTTATTTGCAGGGATGTTCATGTTTGATTGTTTTTATTTGAGAACAATGAACTCTTGGTATCCTATTGTATCTTGCCTATTGTTCCCAGCCTCCAAGATCCAAAGTTAAAGCCTTACCATAAACGAAATCAACGCGCGCTTAAAAGCGGCCAAGTCAGGACACTCTCTAACTTTAGTGGGTAAACCATTCCAAAGCTTGGTAGTTAAATATGACCATGACTTATGCATATATTCTAAATTGAAAGATGGCAGCATTAGGCGTGTGCTAGCCCCCCTCAGATTGTAATTTACATTTAAAACGTTAAAAAACTCGCTAAGATACTCTGGTCTCTGTCCTCTTAAACATTTATATAAAATGACTAATGACTGAAATTGCCTCCTTGTCTCTAGGTTCTGTAATTCAGCTAAGTTAAGGAGAAAATCATAAAACACTGAACTTGAATACCTTAGGATAGTCCTTAGGATATAGTAATTAGTATCCTCTAACTTGTTTTTGAGACCATTACTTATTCCTAGCAGGAGTGGGCTACAATACTCTAGATGAGGTAGTACATATGCTTTGTAAAGGCGAATCATAACATCTTGTGGTATAAACCTACACAGTTTGCGCAGGGCAGCTGCCTTAGCACATGCCTTCTTAAGTTGTTCTTGTATATAAGGCTTAAATGTTATTCTTTCGTCTAAAGTGACACCAAGAATCTTCAAACTATCAGTCAGCTCTATATTATTATCTTGCAGATTAATAGTATATCTATAATTTACTGGGCCAATGGCCATGGCTTGGGTCTTTGTTGCATTGATTTGTAAGTAATTATGCTGGAGCCATGTACACACTACTTGAAGATCTGAGTTAATAATGTATTCTAAAACAACAGGAGATATATCTGAAGCATAAGCAGTTGTGTCATCAGCATATAATCGCAATGAAGTGCCTTCTATAAAATAATTTAAATCGTTCATGTATATGTTAAACAACAAAGGACCTAAAAGGCTCCCCTGAGGGACCCCAGTCGTAACAGTTCTCCACAGAGAATAAGTATTGTCAAGTTTAACACGCTGTTTCTTTTCACATAGATATGCAGTCATGAGTAGTAATAGGATATTTGTTCTGATCCATCATTATATTTGCAAGGTTAAAATAATGTGACACGCATTTTCATTACCTTAAAGTGGGCAAATTTATTCTAACTTGACTCTGTATTTACCTTGTCACTCCAATTTCCTTTTTTAAAAATAAAGTGGAACAATATTTGCGAAAAAGTTTTTCATTTCGTTTAGCTGTTTAAATTCGTTTAAATTCGTTACTCACACAATCGTCATTAAAGTGGCGCTTTCCTTCCTGTGTCCAGTAACAATAATGTTCATAAACCTTGCAGCCTTTAGTTACTCGTGTTCCAAGATAACTGCCGCGCTGTTCGTGGTAAATTGCAACGATATGAGTGTTAGGATCCACAGCTAGTGCCTTCCCGCACATCCTGCACCTCTCCTGTGTAGTAACAAGTATCGTTACCAATGGCTTCCCAGAATTTAAACTGAAGTTGTGGAAATCTGGGAAACCATGTTCGACATCCCCAAACCCAGGAAACAAATAAAAAAACCCTTCCACTTCACGAGCAAAACTCTCGTCCTTGCCATCCAACTGCTTTCTCATTCCATCAACTACAATCTCCTCCTTTTCTCCACAAACATACCTTTTCACAACCGAAGTAAAACAACATAACTTTAAAAAACTCGATCCAACAAAATGAATAAAAGATAAAAAACGAAATAAACGCATACGGTCTTCTAAAAAGCCAGCCATCTTTAACCGAAGTTGTCATGCGAACTCATACAATGAAGGCCAGGTCGTTAACGAATAAAACAGTTCCCACCCCGCGTTGTTGCCTAAAGTGAATAAATTTCCGGTGTGACGATTCGACTTTGAAAGAGACGATTCGCAACGAATAGAGCGAATCGACTCGAATCGCAACAAATTCCCAACCCCGGTTCCTGTATACAGCGAATCGACTTCCGGTGAATCGATTGGACTTTGCAACGACCGATTCGCGACGAATCGCCTCGAATCGCAAAAAAAATTCAAACCCCCTGTTATTGCCTAACCCATGGCTCAAATCGACTTCCACTTGTTGCCAAGTTTTAAGAACGAGGAAGGTTCATGTATCATTATTTCACGGTTCTTGACTTCCGGTAGCGCGGATCGACTGTGTGCGAATCGAGTCGAATCGTAAAGTGCTTCAGACGAATCGACTGAAGTTTATTGCCACGTTTTAAGAACGAGGAAGGTTCATGAATCATTATTTCACGGATCTTGACTTCCGGTAGTGCGGATCGACTCCTTTCGACAATTCGACTCGATTCGTAAGAAGTTGATCCACACCACCGGAAGTCAAAACCCGTGAAATAATGAGCATGAACCTTCCTCGTTCTTAAAACGTGACAACAAACTTGGGTCGATTCGTCTGAGGTATTTGACGATTCGACTCGATTCGTAAGAAGTCGATGTAAGTCTCGCTCAAATCGACTTCCGGTATGTTGAATCGACATAACAGGAAACGAGTCGTGTCGATTCGATCGAATCGTGTCGAATCGACAACATTTTCAACCCACTCTGTATAGCCCAGTTGCGCTATATTTCCTAAGTCTCGTGCAAATCGACTTCCGCCATGTCGAATCGACATTAACGCAGACGAATCGTGTCGAATCAACAACATTTTCAGCCCACCCTGCATAGCCCAGTTACGCTATCACTATTTCACGGTTCTTGACTTCCGGTAGTGCGGATTGACTGCGTGCGAATCGAGTCGAATCGTAAAGTGCCTCAGACGAATCGACTGAAGTTTTTTGCCACAGGTTCATGTATCATTATTTCACGGATCTTGACTTCCGGTAGCGCGGATCGAATGCGTGCGAATCGAGTCGAATCGTAAAGTGCCTCAGACGAATCGACTGAAGTTTATTGCCACGTTTTAAGAACGAGGAACGTTCATGCATCATTATTTCACGGATCTTGACTTCCGGTAGCGCGGATCGACTGCGTGCGAATCGAGTCGAATCGTAAAGTGCCTCAGACGAATCGACTGAAGTTTATTGCCACGTTTTAAGAACGAGGAAGGTTCATGAATCATTATTTCACGGATCTTGACTTCCGGTAGTGCGGATCGACTCCGTGCGAATCGAGTCGAATCGTAAAGTGCCTCGGACGAATCGACTCAGTTTGGGTGTATTGGACATGTATGGCCTGATGGGCCGCTTGGCACATATGTAGACTTTGACTTCCACCGTCTGAGTTTCTATTTGCAGAACGAGTGCTTGTGCCAAACATTTGCCATGAAAGTCACTTGATTTTCATGCGAATGACCGTGCAGGTGACATATATTTTCATACCAATAGTTTCGCTCAAAGACTCGTTTTGCCACAGTGGCAAAAGTAAACTTGGCATTGGGCTATTCATCCATGAGCTGCTCAGAGAGCCTTTGATTCTTAGAAATATCCATGGATATATTGAATTGAAAGATGATCGTGTTATTGAAACCTCAGCTAATGAAAGCCAAAAATATATATAAAGCTCATGTTTTCACTAGTTTTTTTAAATTCTCTAGTTCTTACGTGGTGTTGCATATTGGAAACCATGTGTTTACCGGTACAATAGACGATAGGTTTATGACCAATCAGAACGCGTGTGCGTAGTATGTCAGTTATTTTATAAGCTGAAATATCACATCAGGAAAATCCAACTGTCATCATCAACTAATTGAATCCATCTGCCAATCATCGTCTGCCAATCGTCCGGTCGAGAGAACATACTGTAGTCAATATCCATGGCCGGGCAAAATTAAGCTTGTACGTTTGAACTTTCACTAAAAAGAACCAGATCACAAAACAACTTACACCGGCCCTGATTTGAGCAAGCAGCAAAGAGATTTGCTAAGTTGGAAGGAAGTGATAAGAAAGTAACGGTATACAATTTAATTGAAGTGCTAAAATGGACACGATCTTATGTTTGTTCGGCTGTTTGATTTTCTTTCCACAACTCAGTATGAATTACATGTGCACAGTACCGCTCAGATATACGTTAACCAAAACATGCGCATAATACGCGTATAAATATACGCGTATGTGCGTATAGGTATACGCGTATATGCATATGATCATACGCGTATGTGCGTATTAGTATACGCGTATGTGCGTATGTGCGTATACCTATACGCGTATGTGCGTATAAAAATGAACATACGCATATACGCGTATGTTCATTAGTATTTATGAGCTTGCTTATTGTCTTTCGACTGTCAGCGGGCTATTGTTCTAAAGAAAAGCTTGACAGCACTAAAAAACTAAACGACTACAGTACGGCAGCATGAAGACTTCTCCCGATACGCTGTTGCAAGTGTATATGAGTTAGATAGAAAGTATGTGCTTATCGATATAAACGGGTTATCCTTTTCGAACGGAACTTTCATGAGAAGAGGAGACGTTTTCATCACTTGTCACACTACATCGCCGCAATGGCTTTGGAATGTGTTCAAAATAAATTTAAATACCGCTGCATCATATTTCAGCAGAATCGACAAAGAAACCCGCATGTGAAACTTCTCCCAAGTTTAGCGGCGAATATTTTGGACATTTGCGAATGTAAATGCGAATAGTTTATTTCTTGTTTACATGCGAGATTCACGACACTCGTCATTGTCGCTGTAAGGAGTCAAGGGTGGAACTGGAAGGCTCATTTTCGACCGCCCAGCGCCAAGCAGATTTTCACGCAGAAATTTGAATCGCCTGGCTTCCAAATCGAACACCAGATAAACTGAAAGGTTGATGCTTCTTCTCGTGGCATTCAATCGAAGATCCATTTAAAATCCAAGTGCTAACCGCCAAGTAATTTTCCAGAAATACAGCTTTCGAAGCGACCAGCATCCACGGATTTCGTGTGCTAAGAGCAACAGTCACGCTGTTTTCTCCACGCTGATTGGATGCATTCCTTACCATCATCCAATCAACGTGAAGTAACAGCGTGACTGCGGATGAGCTTTCAGAATGTCACAAACGCAAGTCGTTCGAAAAGTTTATAGCAAGGAACATTCAAACATCTAACAAGCAGTTTCGTCAGTTTAATGGACGGGCGTTTCAGTGAACATCAAAACAGCGTGGTACAAAATATCTTGTTGTCATAAATTAATCGTGATGTGATGCGGTCTACAATGACCGGATAACTTCGAGACGATTTCGCAGACCGTTCAAGCAATTATTAATATTATTTTTTAGTCATCCGTTCGAAGAGCAAACCAAACCATTCGAATGATTTATTCATCCGTTCGAACGGTTTATTCGAACGGTTTATCATGCCATTTGAACGGTTTACCAATCCGTTCGATAATCCATTCGAATGGCCAACCAAGCCGTTCAAATAATTATTCATGGCGTTCGAACGGTCAACCAAACCGTTCGAACGGTTTATGAACCTTTCGATAACCGTTCGTCATCCATGTGTTTTCGCCGTTCGAACAGTTTTTCTTTAATGCCCGTTTTGCCTTTCACGGTCACATTTTATTGTTTGAATGAACGATTTGTGTCAAATATAACCGGAGATATAATCTTCGGAAGGCTTTAGACAACAAACATCTCGCAAGCGACTTGCCGACGCGTGCGAATCAGAACTTTTCCATGAAGTGAAAAATAACTAAATGTGAGCAGCGCGCCATAGAAACTTTTATGAACAATTATCTGGTTAAAGAAAGAACATTTTACTGTTTGAATGAACGATTTGTGTCAAATATAACCGGACATATAATTTTTTTGATAAGGTCTTCGGAAGGCTTTAGACCGTTAAACATCTCGCGAAAGATAAGCAGATAAACTGCTGCTTCTCGTTATTCAGTAAATACATGAAGCGATGCGACGTGCATGTTTTTAACATGATCTCCATTTGCTTTATGCAAATATTTTAATTTTCCGTTGTTGGATCATTGCTTCTTAGACTTTCTTTTTCACAACAATGAAACACAAAGAAAAGTTTTTGTCCTGAATAACAAAGACACATCATACGCGCATGTATATGCCTATATGCGCGTATAACTATACGCGTACAGTGTATATGCGCATAGGTATACGCATATGTGCGTATAGTAAAACGCGTATGTGCGTATAATACGTGTCTGCCCAGTTAACGTATATCTGAGCGGTACTGTATGTAGAAAGTGTGAACATCATAGGTATTTGTGATTGTTTACGCAACAGTGATAAGCAGCAAGTTGTATTATTTGTACGAAGCTATTGAGGGCTTTGATTTTATGGACCAAATCTGCTTAAACTTGAATTATAAGTTGATATTTCAACTTGAGATTCCGTAACACTTCTTTATTAATATGCCCATATGTTCTGTTCGTATTTATTCCTAGAAGATTAGAGTTGACTTGTTTTGTTGGCACTCTGCAGTAACTGGTATATCTTTGAGCGTCATAACGTGTATCTCTACAACTTTAAGGGCCCATTAACCGATCTTTTTAAACCGTTGCTAAAGAAAATGTACTCTCTTATAAACTGGTCATTTTTACATAATTCAGGGTTCTTTCGTGTGTTTTAACTTTTCCATCATAAGTAACACAAGTGATGACGTCATCAGGTCACGCCCATGGTCATTTGACCCAATCAAAAAAATGTTAAGGTTCCTAAGCATATTACTTTGTGGGGATTTTCCATTTCTGAGAGGTCAGATTTCGGGAGAATTAAAAAAAAATGAAGAATTTAGCTTTTTCTTTATATTTCCGTTCTGATCTCACATTCCGAGAAAAAACATGAACTGTAGGTGGAGAAGATACCCCTTTTCGAGGTTTATCAGCGTTTTTGAACCAGTCAAGTGATTGT
>OZ026601.1:13074658-13082158 GCA_964020085.1 Micromussa lordhowensis | reverse complement strand
TGTATTTCCGTTCAAATGGACCTGGGCTGTATTTCGTTTTCAAACCAAAGTCATATCACATTACATGAACAAAACAATATTATTGTCCCGAAGTTTACTTATTCCTATTGTGCTTACCTTGCTTTCTGTTCCAGCTTCAAGCCATGCACTGCAATGAGTTGGTTATATGAGGTCGATTTTTTTCCGTCTTGTGTTGGTGCAAATAATTTGGCTTGTTGTGTATGGCTTGTTTTCGACTTCAGGAAAAGCGGTATTTTTTTTGTATCTACAGTACATTCTGTACCCTGTCCTCCTCGATTTCATTTGCAAAAACATTTTTGAATAAAGCAGTTGTTGAAAATCATAATAGAAATAAGACAAAATAAGCATAAAAAACAAACGTTACTTTTAGGATCAATTTCTTCATTTGTAAGCAATATGTAGTCGACCCTCACATGGACTACTTAGGATAACAGCGGTCCGTGATAAGAAAACATCATAAAGTGATTCTTCAACTCAGGTTACTTATGTTTATACACTCGTTTCTTTTCAGAGAGATGTTTAGCTCCAGACTACGTAACAAGCTTTACAAATATGGTGTTGTTTTCTTCGCTGATGGAAAGGTCGGTACGACCAAGACAACACAGATTTGTGATGGCTACAGGGGGAAGGTAAAAGAAGGGGAGACGGTAGAATTGCTGTGGGAGGGGACGAAAGTGTGGGGCAGAATAGTAAAATTACATGGCAAGTGCTACTCCTGTATAATTGCCTTGTTATGGAGCCAACACTAAAGCAAAAAGGAAATTATACAATAGAAACAAGACGTGTTGTGAAGATTGACCCTGCCTAGATTAGCTTAACTAAATTTACTGTTACTGTTGATAGGCTACCTCTGTATCGTGAGTATCAGATGATGGCTCATTTTATCTCGACAAGATTTTCACAATGAAACCGCAAAATTGAATTCTCCCAAAATTTGAAACAAAGGGATGGTTGAAGGAAAACTATACCTCATTACTTACTTTCTACTTCAGAATAAAGGTCTTTCTGCTGGGACTCCTACTCTCATTAATGTTTAAAAAGCTATTGTACTTTGGAATGTATTGATCTACCTTTTTAACATTGTGTTTTGGTTGTAATTAACAGATGAGCCTCAGGAGTGCTGGGCGGTGGAGAAGCAAATAGACTTAGGAAGTCTAAGCCCCATAAGCCCCATAACTCAACATGATAATGATGATTCACCCAACTCTACATTACATGAACACAATGCTACCATACGCCAACATGATGATCCACCACATTCGCCCATCAGTCAAAATGTTCCACCTCATTCTACCATACGTGAACACGATGCTACCATACGCCAACTTGATGATCCACCTCATTCTCCCATCGGTCAAAACGTTTCATCTCATTCTACCATACGTGATCACAATGCTACCATACGCCAACATGACGATCCACCTCATTCTCCTATCAGTCAAAACGTTCCGCCTCATTCTACCATACGTCAGCACGATGATTCACCTACTTCTACCATACGTCAAGAAAATGATCCATCTCAGTCTCCCTTACATCAACTCAGTTATCCACCTCATTCTCCCATACACGATGATCAACCTCATTCACCTGAAAGTGATAGATCACAGATACCACACGCGGTTCCAGTTTCATTTATGGAACAATTGTTTAACACTCTTTGTCGCCATGTCTACGAAAATGCTTTTTTCACCAATCAAATTCTGTTAAATGTGGCGCAAAATCTAACAGAAGTGATGAACACCTTTAGTATCATCAAGCGTTCTGTAGAAGGGATTGCTGGGGTAGAAGGGGGCATAAACGTAACTGGGATTGGGGCAATGGAGCAAACGTCTTCTGGTTTGGGAGAAGAACGCCTTTCTGCTGCTAGGGGAATCGGGAATTGGTCTTTGGGGTTGGGCAGGGTAGTGGGTGGGACCACAAACACCTCTGCTTCCGGGGGAATGGGGGATGGGTGGAGGGCAATGGGAGGGCTTACAGCCACTTCTACTTCCACGGGAATGGGGGATGGGTCTCTAGGGTATTGCGGGGCAGTGGGAGGAGTTACAAACACTTGCACCTTCACAGGATTGGGGGATGGGTCTCTGGGGTTTTGCAGGAACGGGGGAATGGGAGATGGGTCTCTTAATTTCGGCAGGGTAATGGGAGGGGCAATCAATGCTGTTGGGGAGATGGGAGACTGGTCTCTGGCCTTGAGTAGGGCAATGGGAGAGGTTTCAAACAATTCAAATGCTGATGGTTTAGTGGGAGGGCTAAATGTTCCCGAGGTGGAGGAAGGGTTTGGTGGGCCCATGAGCGGGAATAGTGTAACTGGGTCTGGTGGAAATGACCAAGGATCGCTGAGAATGGGCGTTATAATAGGAGGGATTAGCGTCAGCGGTGCCGGAGAAATAGGGGTGGGTATGGGCGGGAGTGGGCTTGAGGGATTGTTGGGGCATGTAAGGGAGGGAACTACAAGTGCTGGGCGTGGGGAGGACGTGATGAGGACCAGGTCAGTTGATGACCTCTATGCCCTGGCCAAGTCACAGCAACATTTCGCGGTGCTTTTGGTCCGAAAATTGTTTAGTCGGGAACAATGTTCAGGGCGTAGTGCCATGGGGGGGAAACTGGGCAAACTGCCACTAGACAGGGAGATACTGGGAAATGTTAAAGCCCTATATTTTCAGTATTACCCGTCGGAACATAAAGAGGAAGACTGGAAGCGGTGCATTACAGCAATCAATACTTACTTAAGAAGCAAAGCATGTAAGAAAAACTTGTAATAAGTTGTTGTACTAACTTTTATCTTTAAAAACACTTTTAGCTTTGTAAATACAACTTCCAAGAACCCATTTCAGTATGTTGTATTTAAATATGTCTTATTATCACTGAAGTGTTAAAGGAACACGTGTGTTAAAATTGTCCTACTATTGGTGTAAATTAGTCAAAGAGAAAGTAAAAGGGTATACTTATTTTTAACTTAAAATATTTTTTAGTGTGCCATAAAACAGAAACATGACAGTGCAATTTAAAAAAGTTGCTATCCCTACCAATAAAGATCAAGGAACTGGCATGAAGAAGTCTGCCCTTCTCATGTCCTCCTTAGCCCTTGCTATGGGCGTAATAGTTACACATTGCCTGCAATAATTTCCAAGTTTCAGCATGGTCGGAGATGACATTTAGTAAATAATAATCTTTCCCGACATCTCCAGATGCTATAGCTACAATGGAATTCTTTGTGACAAAGTCCAACAATCCCTCTCATTTTGGCTACATCATTTCTTGTGGCCCTCCTTTCTGGGGTTTCCTGTTCCAAAATCTGTTGGTCCCACCCCTTAACGTACAACGAATTGTCACAGTTATCAAAGTCGCCTGAAATGCAATGATCGCAATAGCAAGAAAGTTCTCTAGTTTTCAAATGTCCGCTTTGACCATCTGCTAAAATACTATGAATAGCACGGTTTCCTCTAACTTCCTTGAAATAACGATGAGGGCGCTCTCTTTCGTGCTGTTCGACGTACAAGAAAATTCTGCGACTTAAGCTTGCCCTTTCCGACGGAACCTGCAGCTGTTCTTGAGCGAACTCATAAAGGTCAACTGCAGTCTGAATTATTTTCTGCCGCCTTATCACTGCCATATTGGCTTTAAACTTTAGATTGGCACCGGCACCGTCCTGAGGCCCCTTTGCATGCGATGTTTCGAAATAATTTCTTATTGTGGGGTAACCGAATTCGGCCACAGAGTAGCTAGTATCACCCATGCAATGGCGACTTTTATATTGGGCCGAACATCCATCTGTCCACTCGTGCATCGTTTTAACAGGGTACCTGATTTCAGTTAAGTACTTAGCGACAAGTGTGCGGCAATGATGGACTGAGTGATGATCGTGCTTCAGATCTGGCGATATAACAAACAGATGTTCAGTAACAATTTTTGGGCTGTCTAGTGTACTATCTTCACCGTCGACCTCAGCCATAGAGTGTCGATGCAAAACAGTGACATGTATGGATGGCTGGGTTTGCCTGTAATAGAGGGACTGCAGTTGGTCCTGATGTTGGCAAGTGTAATTTTCTGAATAGTCATGTATACAACAAACATCACCAACTGGAAGAAACTGAACGATACTTTTCAGTTGCTTACTTTGCCAGTTAGCTCGCAGGCAGTGGCCAGGAAACTTAGCAAGCAAACTTTTAAAATAACTGAACATTTCACCTGGCGGTGTTTCCTTTTCGACCATTTGCAGCCTTCTTTTGTCTCCTAACATAACGTACTCGAAGCGCTGCCACTTGACTTGAGCACCTGTTTGCTCCATATTTTCTTCTTCCGGAAGAAATTTCAAGAGCTTGACACCACAATTAAGGCATTCTCTTTCACAACACCCTTTCTGATGAAATTCAACTTCATCCAATTTAGGACAGAGCGTTTTGTCTACTAAGTCAGTTAAGTGCGTGTAAACTGGATAATCTTGCTCTCTTTCAGGCCGTTCTTTTATCAGTTGTTTTCTGTAGTTCATACACGAGGTAAAAAGCATACGTGTTTCAACGTGCGTTCGGCAACAGCAAGAGTTGCGGTCCTCGGGCCTAGCCGGCGCTACATAAAAGGGCTTGCAATTCTCGTTGTCCCATTTTTACTTCTGGATATTTTGCTTTAAATTCATAAAAGGCTTCATTCTGAGTCATTTCGAGAACTTGTTTTTCGTGTTCAATGTACTCATTTGGAGCCATTCGTTCTCGTACAATATCTTTTTTGTTACCAGTTGGTCTGGAAATTCCTGGGCTAGCCCAAAAGTCACACACTAATTTCAAATGCTCTTCGGGTGTTGCATCATTGCGTCGTTTCCTCTTTACTACTGTCCAACCTTCCGATGTGTCACTTAAAACACATTTGCGATGCTTTATTCCGCTTCGGATTCGTTCTCGATTGATTGTTAAGGTTTCTGCAACAGCTTTTTGCATTTTATTTTTCGAAACAGTGTCTCCACAAAGCAGAGAAACACAACACTGCATAGCTGCGTGGCAATCCTTTGAACGGCCATCTTTAATCGTTTGAATGAGATTACGTGCATCTGCCACAATTGCGCTATTAACATCTGCTTCTTTTTTTGCCTCTTCGGACGACACTGAACCCTTTAAAGCCAGTGTTTGACGTGTCGTTGGGCTCTCTAAAACTGTTGATAGAACTGCTGCCTTCTTCTCAGGAGTTACTGGCAAAACTTCCTTAACTTTATCCACTGCCTTTTTTTTTGCTCCACAGTGCTGTAATGGTCCACCGGAGCCTCTGTGAGTATCGCAGTTCTTTCTTTTTATCACAAAAGCGCTGAACTCTTTCTCGAGTTTGCTGCTTTTTTCTCTCGATAGACTCTTTAAGTCTCTCAGCTCCACTTTTTTTCATGATAAAAACGATATACTGGTCTTTCTGTTCAACTTTTTACAACAAAATCGATACAAATGCACTTTGACTCGAAGCTAACGCACTGACCGCACGTTTGGCACGTTGGAAACGAATTGTGTCAGTTAGCGTGCCAATCTTCTACTTATACTTCTAAAGTGCTAAGCCAGCCTATTACGTTTCCACAAATTTGGGGAATTATTTCAATTCAACATTAGTCATGGATAATAGTACCACTATTGCGATGAATTGATCTTTCTACACGTATCATAATAATGTTGTCGAAAGTTGACGAGAACTGTTTTGCACGATCCGCACGGTTGGGACGATCAACACGGTCAGCATCAGCTTCCCAACAAAGATATCATGTTCACGTGCTGCACTAAAACGGTTTTAATGATAACCAGCGATGCCTTCGAAGTTAAATTTAAGTATTGCGTAAGTGTAAAGAAAGAAAATAAAAAGGGAGTAAACATGGAAAACCTATTTCTGGAGATGAACAAAAGTCAAAGTTTGACATTCATTGCAAAAAAGAAATGTTTGCACTGAATTGATGAGAGTCAAAGTGGATCAAACCAAGATTCACGAGAGAGCAAGTTTGTTGTTACATCATTTCCTCTACACCAGCTGCAACATTTGGACAGGAAGATCCCGCGAAGAAAAACCCACAAATTATTGGAATTCCAATTTCGAGAATGTCCGGAAATAAAGTCGCTATAGAATCTGCTAAACTAGGTGTTATGTACATCCCTCTAACACAAACCAGTGTACAGTCATACTTGCGAATTGCGTGGATTACGGATTCTCCTCCAAGAAAACAGTGGGACATATTTATCACCGCCAGGCAATTAGAAAATGATGCTTGTACAATACCTTCGTTGGTCACATTAAAACACCTTGATATGTTTAAACAATAAAGCCGACAACACAACTGGCTAAGCTGTATTAGAAAGTGATTGTCAATTGTAGATCCACTAACATTTAACTCGCGCAGGTGTACAAAACCTGTCACGTTTTCGGACACAAGATCTTTTGTCCCAGATAAATTCAACAACAACAAGTTGCAGCACTTTTCCTGGAAACGATAAAGTAGTTCCCATGTTCTTTTGCCATTTCGCAAGGAAAGTGACTTCACAGTATCTGCTGGAGCCATGTCTATCATGTCCAATAGTTTATCTCTCGCTTCCTGGGGTAAACTGTTATTCTCAACAATGGATATCTCCTCTAGCAAGTGCAAAGCACTCGCAACGATTTGGCGATCGTATGCCAAGCGGCAGAAGTCTTTTGAAACAAGAGAAACTGAATGGAACACATCTGATAATGGTAAATACGACAAAATGCGTAAAATGACCTCTTCTGGAAGTCGCTCCATATTAAAATGAATTCGGTGGTATCGCGCATTCAAAAAGAACCCGATCGGTGCCATCAAAACGATTGGCACGATACACACGGTAGGTAATACAAACCCTATGGGCAAGCGTTAGGCAAAATTAATAACTTTTTCTTGCTTAATTTTGTCCTGCATCGGCAGTATAGGGCATAATTTTTGTTCTGCTCTAATTTGTTTTTGTTTGAGATCTAAATTTTAAAGCACATGTACCGTGCTGCGATCAGATGATAATCAGCGAGGTCGTACGCTGGGGAGCCAGGCAAGGTTAAATTTTGCCGCCTTTGATCGACCACTTTGACTGATATTACGGTGATTTCGTTGTTACTTTAGTTCGTAGGTAGCGCTAAGCGGGCGAATTTCATGACTCTTATTAAGGATCTTCAAAAGTACCTGGCTTTAATTGCCTGACGCTGAATGGCGACGGATGAGGGGAGAAAATTGACAAAATTCCCACGTTTTAGCTGCTAACTTTGTGTTTCTCCTCCCTATTTCGAATTCGGTGGGGGCGTAGACAGCAAACGACTCAAACAACCAAGGCGAACCCACATGTTAAGCTTAAGGTAAGTACTTTAAGTTATTTAGCTGGCTTACGTTGTAACAGTCATATTTTGGGGCCCAAATTAAGATGCAAATTTGGTATTTCACGGAGCATTTCTCGAAAATCTAGCCATTTTCAAACGTAAACATTCGACAGTCATCTCTTTAACAAGGACAACATTGCAAGT
>OZ026601.1:13054658-13069658 GCA_964020085.1 Micromussa lordhowensis | reverse complement strand
GATCGAGGACTGCCTTTGGGTCCGCTTTGGTGGCACACTTAAGTAGTTCATTCAGTGAGTACGAGTACCCTCGAAGTGTTTCATTCTCCTTCTGCTTCCGCTCATAGAAAAGCTTCAGGAGTTGGGAGCTTGACCGTTTCTCTCCAAATGCTTGAGTGATGACTTCTAAGAGAAAGTCGGGATTGCTCCTTTCCTTCTTGCTGTACATCCGTACTTCTTCCTTTGCTGGCCCTTCCAGGTGAGACATGATGAAGTCAACCTTTTCCGCCGAGGTCATTTTTCTTGCCTCAAAGGTTGTCTTCAGTTCTTCTACAAAGTCTTCGACCAGTTGGGTTGGTGACGTAAGAAATGAAAAAAATGGATGGTCACCAACTTCGTTTTGGAAATAACATACCCGGAAGAACACCCAAGTCTGAGCAAGTCGGGATTCGTTAGCGAAGAAGACCACAGTAGCTGCAAGTCCCAAAATATTGCAATTAGCGCTTTGAAGGGAAATGTTCTCTGCCAAATATGGTTTAAATGGACCTATTGAGTGAATTTAGTCAACTGGTGAGGTTCCTCAAAGAACAAGTTCACATTTAAAGACCATAGTTTCACGTGCTTTGCAGCCGCAAGATGGCAGGATTCTATTTCCCATGGACAGAGAACTTCCAATTTTTTTAAACTTCCCACATTGATTTTTTTGTTCTTTTTTGACAATGTGGAGATAATTGTAAATGAAATCTGTTTCTGAAAAGAGGGGTCGCTTAACCTCCAAGATCATTAAATCCAATCAAAGCAATGGCCATCTGCCCTATCATTGTTCATTTGAGTACTTAGCACACACGCTCGATGCATGGCGTGGCATGGCGTGGCATGTAGATGTGTGTGCACAGTAAAGGTGATGTTACACAGGACGTTGGCGCGAAAAATTTCAAACTTTGATTTTTTTCTGAAAATTTTACCATCAGCGATAGATCGGTGATGTCAGAAATGTAAAAAAACTGGGGCGTCACCGACTTTGTTTTGGAGAGAACATGCCCAGAAGAACACCTAAATCTGGGTAAATCGGGTTTTGTTAGCGAAGAAGGCCAAAATTGCTGCAAGTCCCAAAATATTGCAATCCGAGTATTGAAGGGAAATGTTCTCTATCAAATATGGTTTTAATGGCCCTTTTAAGCGAATTTAATCAAAAGTTCACATTTAGCGACCATAGTTTCACGCGCCTTGCAGCCGCAAGATGACAGGATTCCATGTTCTGTGGACAGAAATCTTGAAATTTTTTTAAATTCCCACATTGATTTTTTGTTCAATTTTTGGACAATGTGTAGATAATTGTACATAAAGTCTGTTTCTGAAAAGAAAAATAGGGTAACCAAACGTCCAAGATCGTTCAATCAAAGCAAAGCTGTAGCAACGGCCATCTGCCTTATCATTTGTTCATTTTAGTACAAATTGTATCTATAACAAAATTCTCGATCATGATTGGTTCTCCGCGCGCCTATTTGTCACGTAATCGGTGCGCGATCACGTGGGTGTCCAATTACAGCTGTCTGATTTGAACTTTTTGTAATCGGACACCTGTAATTGGATACCCACGTGATTTTCACGCCAATTACGCGTGCTTCAATGGCTTCCTTAGTAGTGTTTTCTACAGTTTTCAAAACTTAGAAAAAGCGCTGTAGACGTTTTTGCGGCTCAAAAAAGTTCTCAGAAGACATGTTTTCCCCGAAATTTGTTATATAGGTATGATCAATTAGTAATTGAACCTCGTACAATTCAGGGAGTAATCATGCTTGTAATTTCAAATTGGCCTCGCGCTTCACGCTAGTCCGATTTTGACATAACTCGCTTGATTACTCCTTGAATTTTGCTCCACTAGGTCCAATTACTAATACTTAGAGCGTGCGCTCGATGCATGATGTGGCATGTGATTATCGTTTGCAGTAAGGAATTCCGCAGAAACAATTAGCGCGAACGTCCTTGAGTCCCTATTGTATTTGTAGTCAGTTAGCACGGTTGCGAGTGGGAAAGCTAAGTAAAATGGTAGGTTTTCTATTGAGCTCCCCGAACAATTTAAGTTAGGAAAAATTACAACAACAGACAAACAAGTAAAAAAAATGACATTAAATATATATGACAACACATTTAGAACTTGTCTGGGGCTTGGACATATGACTTTACTCCACATTCTATATTTGCAAACCCTAACCCTAACCCCTAACCCTAACCCTAACCCATGAAAGTGAATCCCGTTGAAGCCCTGATTTTTTTCAGGCTTCTTCTTTCCAGTTGCTTAAATTGGAAAATTCACTGCGAGGATCATTCTTCACTTTCATCTATGACCGCAGTTCAAATATATGAATTATTTCATATATATTTACATCATTTCACTCCTCACGGGAAGATATGAACTCAACAAACTGACCTCGCTCCCAATGTGTGGCTTCATAGCTCAGTTGGTAGAGCATCGCACCGGTATCGTGGAGGTCACGGGTTCGAATCCCGTTGAAGCCCTGATTTTTTTCAGGCTTCTTCTTTCCAGTTGCTAAAATTGGAAAATTCACTGCAAGGATCATATAATTCACTGCGCTAGTCATATACGACTCTCTTCATCTACCTCTAAAATATGATACCACTCGTTTGTTTGTACCGCTAAAAGCGCTACTATGATCCAATTCTCAAGCAAGACCTGCAGCAAGAGAAATTAACAGCAACCGAAATTTCTCAGAAATAAAGGTCCAAAAACAAAAACAACAACAACAGCCAAAAAAAACAAACAAAAAAACAAAAACAAAAACAAACAAACACGCCGGTTCGTGATAGGTTGAAGTTTGCCCAGATATCTAGGAAAGCCCTATTGTGTACGAAAATGCCCAGAAAAGAAAAGTGTATCGAGAATTTCATCATAGTAGCAGCCTTCAGATGTCTCTGCTGGCTTTTCAAACGAGTTGTTCATTAATTACTGTATTATTGGTTGCCCAACGAACTTAGCTCAATGGTCATCTCGGCTGACCAGCCGCTGGCACTTAACACTTACAGTGCAAACCAAGCCCACGTCTTTTCCCTCGGCAGGTTTGAGAATGTCATGGTATGGGGAGCGTCACCTTGGTCGCCGGCAAGCGTCCAATTCACCAATGGCTTTCCGCACGGACTGATCCAGGCTGAGCACGGTGGATTCCTACCCGGGAACATGATTCTCGCCGCCAAAGCCACCAATATGGCTATCCGCCGCATGGCCATCATGGACATGGCCTCTCTTCTTGGCCGACAATCCGTCGCAGGCGCCGGTCTCAGTTTTGGCCATCTGCTGAATCTCCGGTGAGCTCAACCCTACCATTATTCTCGTGCAGGCACTGACTTTCACACTAATCTTCATGTCTCTTGTCACTTTCTTGTTCCCCACTCATGCCTCTGTACACTACCACAGGTTTGACGCCTATTTGCCAAAATACTTGGTTTGCGGCACACTGCAATTCGGGGTCAACTTTCTGACCTTCCAGGCGGTGGAGGCGGATACCTTGAATTCGCTGGCCAAATGCCTCAAGCCGCCCTGGGCATCCCAATCTGCGGGAGAAGGCGAGGAGGAGGAGCAGGAGGAGGAAGAGCGATTGTCATTGTCACCCGATCTGCTCAGCAGCATCGAGCACCGTGCTCTGCCCGCCGAAGACACCGAGCTGACGGCTGTCACCGAACAGCGTGACAGAGCCCTGACCAGAATCCTGTCCAATTTGGTGGCGGAGGCGCTGTGTGTAGTTGGCCAGACCACAGAAGCCCAGGAATCGCCAGCGGGCGCTAGTGTACCGTCTTCCAGTCAGGCCACCCGCAAATGCAAGCGGAAAAGCACCTCGTCAGCCGGAAGTCGTCCGGCGAAGAACCAGAAAAGTGAGCCCAAGACCCCGGAGACGGTGGCCTCTGATGAGGGTAGGTCACTCCGCTGCTTTCAAACAAACAGTTGCATCATTTACCGAGGGTGAAACAGGTGGTTTTACCAATGCCGAAATCCCCCATTACCGCCCACGTCGTAGTTTAGCTCCACAAAAACGCGATATGTTTTTAATGATTCATCGTCTAGTTGTGATGAACCGTTAAAGAAAGATACCAAAGATACCATACTTATTGGCTGGAAGACTTCACAAAATACTTATGGTACTTTTCAAGAGCTTATGCATTTCCACTTGTCCTGGATATCTAAAAGAACTATTGGTTTTCGGTAATTCCAGTCGTTCATTAAGAGGACAGGATATTCTGTCCTTACCTAAGCCGACAACAACAAATTGGACACGGCATCGAGCTGCAAAAAATTTGGAGTTGGCTTCCAGAAAGACAGTATTTCAAAACAGTCATAAAGAAAATGAACTTTTAGTGACGTTTTAATTGTCATATTAGTTTAATTATAGTATTTTAATTATTCAATGGATTGATGTATGTTTTTTTTCTTTCTCAAAGGCATAAGTTCAATAGAGCTACCGCTATCATTCGACTTGAAATAAAATCTATGTAGGTAGGTGAAAAAGACAGGCCAAAAGAGCGGACAAACACACCAATCAGTCAAATCAATGCTAATTATTGAAAGTCCTTAACAAGTCAGAAAAAAAGTCCCACGCATCTTAAAAATGTCGGCCAGGGAAATTGAACTAACTTGCCTGTGTTCTCTCCATTTCCGTCTTCCAGACTCTATGACTTCGGAAGAGCTAACTGCTGAGGATTCCACTACACAGCTGACAAGGACTCGAGATCTCCAGCTCGACACCTGTCCCGTCCGCGATCTCAGGAGAGACGTCTTCCCGGAAGGTGAGGCCAGAAGGAAGCTCTTTCAGTTTTTGGACCAGCACCAACCTGTTGACCCAAAGGTGTGTTTGTTGCGCTGTTATCAATCAGAGAGCCATTGTTACATTTTCGCATACATGAACGTTATTGAAGTGTCAGAGATATTGTACTGAGAATAGGCTCATCTCGGAACTCTGACGCATAAAACAAAGCGACACACCCAACATTATTATTCTTAGGATTTTCAGCTTAGTTTTCCTTTTAAATCAGCCAATGACTTTGATGTAAATTTGTATATGTTATCCGGTTTGTTTGTTTATTATTATTTTGCGCATTTGATCATTACGTCATGTCAAAATGCACGTAACAAGTATTAAGTACTATTATTAGTATAGGAAATAGCATGGTTTCTAGGGGTATTTGGGATAAATACCGCGAGCGATATTTTAAAATTCGCCAAAATATCACGAGCCGCTGCGGCGAGTGATATTTGGCGAGTTTTGAAATATCACAAGCCGGTATTTATACCAAATACCCAGAAGAAACCATGCTATTTTTGTTTCTACTACAAGGCAAAGAAATTTCGCATCTTGTAACGCTGTCTAGTCATGTGGTTTTACTACAACATGTGATCAAACATGTGATTGCACAAAGGTCACACATGTTCAAATGATTTTCGCTTCAACTGCAATACAACAGTACTTGAATACCTGTAAATATCTTTTGAAGTGTACATTTTGAACAGCCTAATCGTCAATCGAAGTTTATCAATAGATTTTGTAACCGATTCTGCTTGTTTGGAACTTGGACTTTGGGCTCACAAGTTTTCATTTAAGCAGCAGTTGTTGGCTATTTATCGTTTCTTTGGTCACCACAGGAGCGGAAAATAGTTTCCAGCGGACGACGTTTACTTCTGGTTGCCTGTGCTTCTGAACTGTTGAATAAAGACTGAAAGGAGCCGTTTTTCATTCTCTCACCTTCTTCGATAGCAGCTAAAAGAGCGCTCGACGATAAAGCTATGCACCGAACCTCGTCAGCTGAGTTGGTTCGCGTTGTAACTCACTGAAAATATCAGGACTGTATCCTTTGCCTTCCACCTTAAATCGACGAAACAGTGACCCAGATCTTTGCACATTCTTTGCTGTTTCCATATCTTGGTAATTTCCTTTAGCTCTTGCAGTTTTTTCCACACAATTTTGAGAATCTTTCGCCATGTTGTTTCGATCATTTAGGTTTCCATGGAAACTGAAATTTTTTACATGTAAGTATTTCAAATTTGGCAGAAATACTACTGCTCTTAGCCAATCGCATTTGAGAAATTTCTTAGCCTGAAGTATAATTATTGTTATTATCGTTATTATTATTATTATTATTATTATTATTTCTCTTCCTTTGGTGAACCAAACAGTGTTTTTGAAGTTCATAATTTAATCAATACATGTTTTGGATGAAACATCATCCATCGATCGTCAGTTGTACAATGAGAAATAACCGAAATGAAGTTGTGAAATTAGTATAGGAAATAGCACGGTTTCTAAAGGTATTTGGGATAAATACCGCAAGTGATATTTCAAAATTCGCCAAAATATCACGAGCCGCCGCGGCGAGTGATATTTGGAGAGTTTTGAAATATCACGAGCCGGTATTTATACCAAATACCCAGAAGAAACCGTGCTATTTTTTGTTTATACTACAAGGCAAAGACATTTCGCATCTTGTAACGCTGTTTAGTCACGTGCGAGTGATTGGTTTGACTACAACATGTGATCAAGCATGTGATCGCACAAAGGTCACACATGTTCAAATGATTTTTGCTTGAACTGCAATAAAACAGTACTTCAATACCTGTAAATGTCTTTTGAATGGTACATTTTGAACAGCCTAATCGTTCCAGCGGACGACGTTTACTTTTGGTTGCCTGTGCTTCTGAACTGTTGAATAAAGACTGAAAGGAACCGTTTTTCGTTCTCTCACCTTCTTCGATAGCAGTAAAAGAGCGCTTGACGATAAAGCTATGTACCGAACTTCGTCAGCTGAGTTGGTTCGCGTTGCAGCTCACTGAAAATATCAGGACTGTATCCTTTGTCTTCCACCTTAAATCGACGAAACAGTGACCGAGATCTTTGTACATTGTTGGCTGTTTCCATATCTTGGTAATTTCCTTTAGCTCTCTCAGTTTTTTCCACAGAATTTTGAAAATCTTTCTGCCATATCGTTTCGATCATTTAGATTTCCATGGAAACTGAAATTTTTACATTCATATTTGGCAGAAATACTACTGGTCTTAGCCAATCGCATTTGAGAAATTTCTTAGCCTGTGGTATAAGAAGTGTAATGATGCACGATATAACATGAATAATTATGATGAAGACACAACATGAATAACCATGATGATGACGAGAACAGAATAATAACGCACGCACAAAATAAACATCATTATGTTCCGATTAGATTAATGATTAAATTATGAACTGTTCATCAAAGGGATATCTTACGTCGTGCTGCTACGAAGCCTTGGTATTATTATTATTACTATTACTATTATTGTTGTTATTATTATTGTTGTTATTATTATTATTATTGTTATTGTTATTGTTATTGTTATTGTTATTGTTATTATTATTATTATTATTATCATTATCTCTCCTCCCCTTCCACCCCCTGAAACAATACTCATCATTCTAATAATAATTGTAATGATAGTAGTACGTGATAGTAACGCCAAAGTTACTTGGTGACGTTCGTTACTTACGTGCCTGCTGACTCCTGAGCCTGATCTTTCTATCTCTGCCCCCACTAGGTGGTGGAAAGCAAAGCCGGTGGAAGGGACATATGGGAAAATCCTGGCGACCTCAGCAAAAATGCTGTACTGGTCGAGGCTGAGAGGACGGGGGAAGTCCAGCGTCTCTCGCGCGACCTCTTCGTCAAGTTACGACACCAGTGTGTCTGTGAGGAAAGCCACTGCGCACTTTGTTCTGAGGCGCAAACCCTGTCTGGTGACCCGGCCTCGCCCTGCCAGAGTCCCAGGAGATGTCAAGTTTGCTTAGCGTTCGAGGCCCAGCCCAGAGAGCTGTACGGCAAATCTCTGTCCACCAAAAACCAATGCCTGAATCTGTTGCTGTGTTGCTGTCTGGCCATCGCCAAGATATGCCATGTCAGCTGACGAGAGCCAGAGACATGAACTGGACATTCGCAACCTCCTCCGAGCTCTAGTCAACTGTGGCGAGAACCGACTCAACTGCATGCGAAACGTCGGTGACCTAGCAGAAATTACGCCTCGTCTACTCTGCGTCCAGCTAAGGCACGGCCATTCCCAGTTTTGGAATAGCTTGTGCACTGTGGCCAAGGTCGTAAACAAACCACCTACGCTGGAAGCCAAACTGGCGACTCTGATAGGGCTCTGATAGTGCTCCGAAAGCTGATTGCCCCCGGCAACCACTGGTCCTTCTATCTGGCCTCTGCAGCGGAAAATGCACCCGCGGAACTGGACATCCTCCGGCGCTGGATGCAAGCCGTTTCGTAGTCGGGATCCTCCAGACCTCATCCACAGGTACAGAATTGACACCTTCGGGTTGTCTCTCTCTCTCTCTCCGGCTCTCCTGAGACTTGTATTAGGTGCTACGGAGCTTGGAAAACATGAACAGTCAAGAGAAAAACAAGTCATTTTGGGTTTCGCTCGCCTGGGCGGCCTGTTTTTGTTGTTTTTGTAACTGTACTTTGCCTGGACAGTCGTGCAAGGAACAAGAAAACTTTAAAAAAAACAACAAAACAAACGAGTCAAAACAAAAAATAAATAAAAAAAGCAAAACAAAAAACCAGTTACCATAGATATCATTCACGGTCATTCAGCCGACGTGTTGATGAAAAGAACGTTGTAGCTAGTTCATCGTTTTCTTCCAACTAAGAGGCATGTTGAAGCATTTATGCTATAAGCCCCGGATTGTGTGTTATTAGCGTTATAGAGAGGCCACAACAAAGTCTACCTATGCCGTGCAACTTCCACACAAGTTTTAGGAAAGGCGAGAAAAAATTCTCAAGCGCTTTGATATACTCAGCTCACATGCTAGAAGAGTAGAAGCTTCAAGAAGTCAAAATGTCTGCCAAGGTTGCATGCACTCTTTACAGAAAATTGTTATTACGGGTGTATCGAAACTCCTTTGGATGTTAGCTCTATGTATGCATCAGGGAAATAAAGACATGTTTTTGTGAAGACTATTCAATGACACATAGAATGCTCAATTCGGGCTCTTACGAAGCCGTGGCGCTGCTTATAATAATAATTCCTCTCGGAAGATGTAGACTCAAGCTTTCCTTTCCTTCGCAGAGTCCTTTCATAAAATGGAGAATTCTAGATACGTTGTGCTCACCGACTAAACCAACTCTTCTCCTGCAACAATGGCATGCAGGAAAAAGAGAAAAATTCCAGCGGCGCTTCACTGAAAATCATGCATCACGAATTACACCTGTACCTACGACCCTCTAAAAAGGTCCAGCCACCCAGCACAGAAAGCAAATGTACAAATGAACCTATCTTTTCATAAAAGAGTCCCGTACTAGACTCGCCCAACTCCAAAACAATACGTCTCATGCTTAGTTGTAAATAATGTTACTTAATAACTCCTTTCATCCCAGCATCGCAAAGCCAATATATCTTTACCATGGTGCCTAAACTATTTACAATTGACCAAACAAGCTTTTTAAAATTGACATTATTATTTACAGGTGCATCTTTGCCGAGTGTGGCTATCATGTCACGCTGTTTAGCTTCAACACATTACCCCGCTGAGCCTAAATATCACTCCGGATAGTCCAAATAAGAAATCAATTCTATCGCTCACCGATCAGCTGCTCGAATTGAATGCTTTCTCCGCCATCGCGAGTCCACATTGATTGGCCGACATCTTGGTAAGTACTTTATGTATCCCTTATAATAGCGTATTTGGAGCTTCCCCATAATTCGCTCATATTTTCCTGGGTTTCTCTGCATTCCTTTAAACGTTTCCACTTGTATTCTCCCCATCTGACGCTATAATACATGAAGGGATATATGATGTACTTAGGGACATCTTCAATCACCGCAGGCTCACTTCCCAAGCACCAATTTCCACCAACTTCGGACCGCATTTTCAAACCTTGTCACTCTATGCACAAACTCCAGACTGACTCCAACGCAAACTTCGTTTCCTCTACAAGGAATCGCACAGTTTGTTAATCTCATCCATTTAAACCCCTCCTCCCTAGAGCTTCTCAAAGTTCAGCCATTTCGCTACTCCCCAGCCCTCCTCGGTCACAGGCCCCAGACTCCCCCCTCAATTGCTAAACAACCACCCCTTTTTTTTCAATACAAAAAAAGTTCATAATACACTACATCTCATACTACATACATACATCTCATAAAACAATATCCTTAAAACATTTCTTTTGAAATGACGAATTACGAATTACTTAACATACACCCTGAGCCCCCCCAAATCCCTCCCCCTCCCCCGCAATCCTTTCTCAATTAAAGTAAAAACAGAAACAAGATACTGAGGTTGTTAGGAATATTCAAAAGCCGCCCATTTTTCTTTTAAAAAATTCATATTATTGCTAGTACGCGCAATATAGAGTTCTGTTTCATATTTCAATTGAACTTTAAATTTATACGCCATAACATTTGGAAATGTTTGATTCCTTCTGCATTCCCATAAGTAGAGTTTTGCAATAATAAGAAGATAGTTGAGCAAGGGGCATGATCTTGTTATGATACCTACAATTATATCCTTTCTACTAAGACAAATTCTCTCCTTCGTGATGGAAAACCAATACTGTTCAAATTCATTCCAGAAAGTTTTCGAGTGTGGACAACTATACAAAAGGTGATGCAAATCTAATCACCCAACAATCACCCCTTGTTCCATTCAAAGAATGGCACCTTGTTTCCACTCGCATCACATGGACCGCCACGTAGAACTTTTCGCACTCTCCCTTCGCACATTCCACCAGCTGCAGTTCACTTGTCATCCACCTCCTCCTTCAACATGTCAATAGTTTCCTACCAGCTGACTTTGTCAGACGAATGCAGTTCAGATGAATCCGAAAATGCTGAATTAGTTCAGCTTTTCACCGGAGTTCCTTTCAAGAAATTCTGCCCGGACCAGCAAGAAGAAACGGACTCCACGCCAAATGCACAAGAGCAGAAAGAAGACGATGAAGAAGAAGAACAAAAAGAACAACAACAACAATCAGCAAGTTCCAAAACAGACCACAAAGAGCATAACGAACAAGAAATCAACGAGGAACTTGAAGGCTGCGAAATGCAAGACGATTTCAACCACTCAGTCCCAGCAGCCCGAAAGCAATCGTATGCCTTGGACCAGAAGGAACTGCCGGGTGAAATGCAGACCTTTCTCCGCGAGGTCAAACGCTTTTTCACTCGGCAAGTCAACTTGGAGAGACAGGCGAAGCCGTTGGCAATGTCTACCTATCGCAAGGCCCAGGAACAGATGTTATGAGTCATTTCGCAAGTTCAGAGAGAATTCTTTGAACGATTTGATTATTGTGGTCTTTATTCATGTTCTAACTCGTCCCTTTTGATGCCCTCCGGTTTCTTAGGATTTCTAAGGACTCGCCTACAACTGGAATTACAACCAAACGTTTTCCTTAGAGCTGCGCTGCTGGAGTCGTATCTTGATTATCTGAAGGTTAGATAAGAAATGTTTTGACGTTTGCGCGGGGACTCGGTCGGATTGAGTGGCGGTCTCGGTCATGTTCAATCTTTTTGGCTTGCTTAACCATGTTCCTAGTGTTAAAACCCATTTGTAAACCTACCATGATTTTACCAGTTTTCTGTATATTCAAATATTTCTGGAATTGGTCCATACCATAAATTCAAACAGCCATTACAGCCTGCAATTTGCCTATCAGATTAAAGTTGTGCTTCAGGCTCTATTAAGTTATGTTATGCATGAATCCATCTCCTTGACTGCAGAATTTATTGACCTGAAACTGGTTCAGAACATCAATTCTAAAAAGTCATATTTTCAATGTGTACATTTATTGTTATTGACTGACTGTTCAGGGCTACTTCCTGAATCTTGATAAACAGTGTAATTTTTTTCTCTCTCTTTTTTGCAGGACTAACGAAATTTGCCAGCAGCAACCACATCCAACCACTGCTCTTCGCTTCTGTATCTTGTGAAATTCCTTCACCGGGAGAGCGCACTCGATTACCAGGACATCCCTGTCATTAAGCAGCTAAGAACACAGGCAACACTTCTACAGCGTCAAGGCGATTTCGAACGTCCCCAGGCTAAGGAAGAGCTGACAGTTCTGAACCGTTGGCTTGACTGGTAAGCGCAATTAATATTATTTTACTGCTTTGTGTTGGGTAACAATCGGTCTTGTTATGCAGTTTTAATGTGTCACCTCTCCTGCGAAAATGTACAGCCAAGCCAAATGGTAAAGACATGAAATAACTTTTAGGTAGAAACACACATAGGAACTTGCACATCTTTCAGCACAGTTATGACTCAAAAACATGCAGAACTTTGTGCTCAGAGAATGTCTTTTCCATCCTTGACACTGCCTCTGCGTCCTTTCAACTGAAAATTAAGGAGGCCATGTCAATTTAACACTTTCATTGTAATTTTTGACACTGCAACTGTATTTGCAACTGACGATGGATGTTGATTATCCGAAACATGTTTTGTAAACTTGAAAGTGTGTGTTTCTAACTAAAAGTTATTTTTGACATTGTAAACAGTATAAACCTTACTGATTATCATCAGAGGGTAATTAGAATTTAGTGAATTGAAAATTAACCAACTCTTGAGACTTTGTTGAAAAAAGTTTCACTTCTTTGTCATTTAATTTTAAGAGGATAGAGTAGTCCTCTCTACCCTCTGTGTATCCATGTCTGAAACCTATGAATAACTGCAGTGTAATATCACTATACAACATTTTGCAGGGAGCAGATTGTTAATGCTTGCAGTGTGCAGAGAGATTACTTTGAGATGGCTGTCAACAAAAGAGACAAGGCTTGGGAATGCTGTGACTTGGTCATCTTGGCAATGTATGTTTTCATTCCTCTGGGCCTCGGTGTCGAGGTTCGCACCCTAGAGATTCAAAGAAACTGGCAACAATTTCATCCTGCGCAGGTCAAGGGTAAGAATGTCCTCTTGGTGAAGGGATCAGAAGAGGTCACGCTTTACTTCCACAACTATAAAACTGCAAAGTTCTTTGGCCGTCAGGAGTTGACTCTGAATGTAAGACAATGCAGCAGACATTTAGTACGAATATTCAGCTGGATTTTTTTCTGGGATAAACCAGTAGTTGTTTCATAATCCCATATGCTGTGATTATTTTCTAGTGATATTATGATACTTCCTAAGATGTTGCACTCAAAGGGAAACTTATCCATACCATTTTCTTCTGAGTATAGACAGATCATGAGCTGTGCAAAATACTCCTAGACTTTGTGAACAATCACCGTCCCCAATTGGTTGGGAAAGAAAGTGGCGACATCTTGCTTCTGGTAAGTAGCTTCAAGCTATAATGCAGTAACTTACTGTCATTCCATTAGGGGTGATTAAAAGGGCAAATTCACCCCTGATTCTACTAGAAATCTAAAACCTAACCCTAACCCTAACCATGTTCATTGTGCTGCGTCCACCTTACAGAGGGTGTGAACTTTTCTTTAAGTGCCCTGAAATGACCTTTAGATTTATTCAAATGAAATATCCTTTTAGGGTAGCAATATTTGACGCTAAAGGCATCTTTTGTTAAACGTTGGTTTTTTCCAGTCAAAACCCGTTCGAGATATACTCTCTTAAACTTTTGAAATAGTAAGGAGGGCGCAGGAGGCTTTAACTTTTCGGTGTTACAGGGTGAAGGATTCGCTTTTAGGGCAAAATAGGCTTTATTTAGGTAACCTCAGCCTCAAAACTATTCCTCCTCTTAACCCCGGCTTTTTTTGAACGAGTTAATGAGCTTCCGAAAAAAATTGGATAGCCCTGAGTATGAAGGAACAGAATCATGAACGAAAAATCGATGCCTTTTTGTTTTTTCAAGGTTTTTCAGTCATATCACTGAGACGCGACGTCGTTAAATTGTGGTAACATGCTACAACCCCTTCTAATCGAAGATGCGATGATTACCGCTGATAAAAAAATGCGCATAGTACGTTTGAAAATTGAGAAATATTAAGATATAAAGTAAAAACTGAAATGTGCAAAAACAGAATCGGCAACAAATCTAAACAATCTTTAATTTCCCTTGTTATTGTTTTAACAGTCGATTAATTGTCTTTTCAAAACATTCATACGGTTAGTGAAGCAGTGAGATAACTTTTCTGCTATGAATTACACTGGTTACACTGTCAGCTTGGCAATGGTTTCAATCAATAAAACGAAGATCTGACCGCTGTGGCGAAGGGAAGCCTACACGTCCCTCTGAAAATCTGGGTAGCTGGTCAACTGTCATATTTAAACCAATCAGTTGATTGCATAGTCAAGATGCAAAATCACGTGAACAACAATGATACACGCGAAATCTTGAATGTCTCGTGTACGCCCATTGTGTGGGAACACCATGTCTAATGGAGAAACATAGTAATGGCCCACGATTTTAAGCTGTGAATGTTGAATTCCTGGTCCGTTTATCTGTTGGTTTTGTCCCGTTTCAAAGGTATTTAGAGGGTTTGAACTTAAATCACTGACTTATTATCGAGTTTCGTTTTTGTCTGCGCGGCTCTCGCTGAAAACGGTACGCTTGGATGCGGACTGCGAGTAGTCTTTGTTGCTATTAAATCCGACTGGAACGAACGCCAAAAAAATCCATTCCGGTCGGATTTCACAGCAAACAACAGACGGCTCGCAGGAATTAAATAATAAACAGATATACTCCACGAGACTCCTGCCAGCCCCGTCAACCTGTCAACTGTACAGTGTTTTTGACACTTTCGCAAACAATTGCTTACGCTCTTGCCAAATCACTTCTGATTTTCAAAGCAGATGATTGCCTTGATGAATTCCAACTGCTCTTTCTTTAAGGAATTGTGAGTAAAATCTAGCAGAGATGAAGTTATAGCCGCTCAAGATCATAGACTAAGAACAGTCTCTCTTTTCCTCGAAAATCCGTGAGGAAGAACGCACGCGTACTTCCCCACTGACTTTCGTGGAAAAGAGAGACTGCTCTCAGTTTACTAAAGATCACGGTACGAGATCACGGGCTGAAAATTCGCTCTGTGATGCAAGTATATCAATCTCTTGC
>OZ026601.1:13047158-13049658 GCA_964020085.1 Micromussa lordhowensis | reverse complement strand
TCTTTGAAACTATAAATCGCTAGGACTACATATCATTCGATCAAAGAGAATGTCTATTTACATGTTTACATACATGTATGGGACAAGAGCAAAGGTGTTGGCAAAAGGAAGACAAAACAAACCAGCTCCTATTTAAGTTTGACAGTACATCTCAGAGGCTTGTTTCATCGAAACTAGGAGTAGCGATATCGCAATTCCTGCAAAAACAAATTAATATCATGGCTATAAGTCATTTATTGAACTTCTCGGCAGGTGCACAACAGGGGGAAAAGAATATGAAAAAGACAGAGTGGGAAAGAAGCCCCCAAGAGAATGCCACCCACCCCACCTGAAGTTTACGTGGTGGACGAACACACAACTGAAGAACTTAGCAACGAGACGGACTCGAAAGAAGTGGACGTTAATTGCTCCACAGAAGAAGCAAGTACAAGTGAGTATACCATTATCAGTATCTTGAAACCACTGCCCTACTTTCGAATTTGGAGTAGTCATCTTGGCAGATGCGAAGGGAGGGGAAAAGGGAATAAATTATTCGGAAGCGCTGAGCACGAAAGGAAAGGAGAAAAGAGGGAACAGGGTGGCCAGCCTGCAATAATTCATTCTGTTCTCCAGTATCGCGAATAATTTTTCCTTGTTTCTCTTTTTCCATGAACAGCATGTCTATTTTCTATGAACGGGAATACCTTAGCACGGGGGTCTATAAAACAAAGATCGAGTAATACTCTAAGTTGCTATGGCGTGTCTTAGCGTCCAACTCGGTACCTCTCCGACCGAGTTAGCAATCGCAATCCTGTCCAAAATTGCATGAAATAGCACTAAATTATATATTGTATTTTTTTCAGATACACAACCGGAGGTCAAGAAATCCAGATTTTTAAGAAGATACCTTATGGTCATGCCAAAGCTAAAAGTATGAAAATATATACGCCTGAGGAGGTCGATTCAGCGACCGGAATGGAAAAGAAACGACGACAGTTTTGGAATGAGAAAGCTGATCAACTGGCCAAAAACAAAGGAACCGGACACCAATCAAAGACTGCGCCCTGTGGTATAATTGACGTTTCCTGGACATTGCATAAGACCTAGATGCTAGAGGCCGAAGCGAAAAAGCTCATGGAAGACGACAAGGTTCTTTTTCGTAAAGATGACGTCACTAGCAGGAAACTCGGAACCCAGAAAAAGGACACCATCCTCAAAAACGTGGACAGGATGTCGGTCGCCCATCAGGTTGCAGAAGAACATGACCAAAGAGTGACAGGGACTCAAAAACTCTTCAAGGAAGCTAAAAGTTTTGCAGGCAGGAAAAAGTCCACGAAAGACTTTGAGAGAGAGAAAGTCTTGATGGATGGTGCGTACACAGAACTTAAGCGCGCTCAGGATGCATTATCAAAATCTCTCAAAGTTAAAAGAATAGAAATAGAAAATCGGTTAAAAGTAGGTATTGAGGGTGAAGATGATGTACCTTCTAGTTCAGGGAAAATTTGAAAATGTGCTTTACTAATCGGGAAGCCTGTTAATTCAATTCACTCGCCCTGCCAAATTCTCAAAATTATTAAAGTTGCGTAGAACAGGTCACTTTCAGACTTTCTCTAGAATTTCTTGTGTTTATTGTGAGAATTTTAGTTTGAGCTATAACTTGTTTTGTTCATTACTCCAGAGACGAGAAAGTGAGACTGCTCTGATTTTTGCCAATTTTTCATTTCAACTCGGGAAACAATAAAGAAAATAGTTGAATTAATTCTCGCCGGAAGTGTGCACTTTTCAATCTTTTTCACTACAACTATATTAGCAATCCCATTTACAAATAGTACAAAAAGGGTATTGCCTAACAAATAAAAAATAGAAGGGAAAAATAGAATATACAGAACAAATTGTAAATATCGTTCGGTTGAGCGTGTTGACGCTCCCCATTCCATTTGTTTCACGTGGGCTAGTTCGGCTTTTCATCGATTAGATGTGCTAAACTAATAAATAAAAATTAAATAAAGTTGTCGTTGTTGTTGATTTTGATCCACTGTTGTTTGTAAAGCTGATGGCGTTTGTTTAGGCGAGCGAAGAGAGCAAGTTTTTGTAAGCCTTAAATGGTTTTCTTGAGAGTTTTGCTCACTAAACTCTCAAAGATGAACAAACAGAATGCTTTCATAAAATCGTATGCCATGGGAGATATGGTTTCGGCAAGAGCGTGTTGTTTCATATGTGCAGTACGCCTTATCAAAAACCACTGTTGTTTTTTGTTGGCTTACAAATTAAAGAGGACCGCTACTTTACCAAGTGACACGCTAGACGCAAGTGACACATTAGATGCAAAAATAGCATATCTTGTTCTGCTTCTGAAACTTACTCATTTACGAACAAAACAGGAGGAAACGTTTTACAAAATAAACCATATTTTGCTTGGCCGCACTGTACATTCACGGTGTTCGTGCTGTGTGTAATTCCCGCCCACGAAGCGACTTCCGGTTATTCTGACTGATAGCATTGCTGACATTCTCGCTGACAT
>OZ026601.1:13022158-13039658 GCA_964020085.1 Micromussa lordhowensis | reverse complement strand
CAACCATTTGATGGCGTCGATTCATCTTGAGCATCTCAAGGGAAAGTTCCTGAAAGATTCAAAGTATAAAGAAGATTACGTCAAATTCATGAATGAAGTATTGAGCAGGGGTGATGCCGAAGAAGCACCAGTGCTTGCGCAAGAAGGAGTGAACTGGTACATACCTCACCATGGCGTCTATCATCCAAAGAAAAACAAGATCAGAATTGTATTTGATTGTTCAGCAAAATTCAAAGAAGCTTCTTTGAACGACCACCTACTCAGTGGACCCGACCTTACCAACAATTTGGTGGGAGTACTATGCAGGTTTAGAAGATATCCTTACGCCATTATTTGTGACATGGAGAAAATGTTTCATCAGTTCATTGTATGTGAAAATGACCAAGATTATCTGCGTTTTCTGTGGTGGCCCAATGGCGATGTTAAAAAAGAGACCAAAGAGTACAGAATAAAAGTACATCTTCTCCTGGTTGTGCCAGCTATGGCCTCAAGTATATGGCAAGTCAAGAGAAAGAAGCACATCCCTCAGCAGCTCAGTCTATTATGCATGATTTCTACGTAGATGACGGATTGACTAGTGTCTGATCTGCACAGCAAGCTAAAGACCTCATCCAAGGAGCTCGTGAGATTTGTTAGAAGGGCAGACTTCGTCTTCACAAGTTTGTTTCAAACAATTGTCAAGTTCTCGAATGAATACCAAAGAGTGAGAGAGCAGTTGATGTAATCCCGAATCTACCATCCGAGCTCCGATAGAGCGAGTGCTTGGTGTCCAGTGGTCAGTGGGGTTAGACTGCTTGAGATTCTCCATTGTTCTAAAGGATCAGCCCTTGACTAGAAGAGGAGTGTTGGTGACCGTAGCTTGAAGACAAGAAGTGGCAAGAAGACATATGAATTACACAATTTTGCTGACCAAGGACGTCTGGATATGGACAATGCTCCTATTTAAGAGTTAAAGACGAAGACGAAAATGTGCATGTCTCATTGGTAATGGGAAAGTCCCGTGTCGCTCCAACGAAGATTACTTTGATACCAAGATTGGAGCTTACCGCTGCAGTTGTTTCAGAAAAGAATGCTGTGATGGTTCCAGAAGAATTTAATTACGCTAATCTGAAGCAGTACTTTTGAACTGATTTCAAGGTAGTACTTGGCTATATAAACAACGACGCCAAAAGATTTCACATGTTTGTTGCCAACAGAGTACAAGTAACCAGGTCAACACTGACACCAAGAGCAATCCAGTGGATCACGCCTCCAGAGGCTTAAATGCAGAAGAATTAATGAAATCCAATTGGTTCAGTCAACCTGCCTTTCTTTGGGAGAAAGAAATCCCGTCTTGCAAAGAAGAGATTCCGGACATTCAAATCGGAGACCCGGAGGTTAAGGCCACTGTACGCACATCTATGGTCAAAGAATCCTTCAGTCTCATTGATTGCATATCAAGATTTTCTAGTTGGACAAACGCAGTGGGAGTGGTTTCATACTTTAAGAGATGTTAATGTGCAAGATGAAGTTCCAAGAAACGAGTGGCCCCTTGGTATGGCCATGGAAACTTCAATTCCCCTCGAAAACAAGCACTACAAAACAAAACTGAGACACCAATTGTTTGGCACGGAGAGAGGCTTTATTGAACTACGATCTCCACAGAAGGAGAGGGAAAAAAAAACTAAAGATAAACAATAACAACCTCTCTGCCCTCCAAAGGGAGGGATGGGTGGGTACAAAACACTGAACGAAATAAAAGGCTTGTGAATCGAACACGAACCAAGTGAAAATGACCCACTGTTCCTCTTGAAATACGAGATCTACATCATGTGACCCAGTCTGTTAAACTCGGGAAATTAACTATTTTGAGTTCCCCAAAATAAAACAATGAATCCAGAAGGTCTCGTTCATGCAGTAAAAGTCAAGATGGGATCCAGAAACCCCCAGAAGGGAAGCGATGCCAAATGCTCCATAGTCAAGCAAGTTTTTCTCCTTATGAAAGGCATGGACGAAGAGAAGATTTCATGTCTTGTTTGGAAAGTTTAAAAGTCTTACTTGAAATTATTCATGATTGCTATTTCTCCTTTTGAAAATCATCAATAATTTGGTGGGAGTGTAGCTACAGCAGTTAAGTTGTGCGCGTGTGATGTACGACACTTGAAGTGATGCGCACTTCTGCAACAATTTTTGCACACACAGCATTGCGCAAGTTTTCTACAGGTTTCTTATTGAAGCTGTTTAACAGTCAATAACTACACTTTGTATCCTTAAGAGTGCTATTTTAGTTGTTGGAAGTTTCTTTAAACATGTATTTAGTTATTTAAGGCCTTTTCGCATGCGTATTTAATTATTTCGCGTGTATGTTACCTTTGTTTCTAGATCCTTCTAGTAAGTTCTTTGGTGTCGCAAAAACTCGCGAGTAAGCACCACAACACCCAACTAGCATTATAAAGATTAGTTTTTTGTTAGCACGATCAGTTGATGCAAGATATGTTAATTCACTGCAAGTTACAAGTTTCTCCAAGTTTATCATTGGTCTGGTGATCAAGGCAGCAGCAAGGTAATTATTTTTACACAATTTTAGTTTGTTTATGAAAGTGGTTTGTATGTTTACTTGTTTAAGTTCAATTTCATTGCTTATGAATCGTAAATTTAGACTTAAGGTTTCTGTAGCTACAGCAAAAACAAGATGCGCGCGAGGCAAACCTTTTAGCCACGCGCGCGACCGTTTAAAGCGATCGTTGGAGATTTGCACGCGCAATTAATTGCGTATACAGTTACGTTTACTTTTACCGTTTACCGCAAAGTTGCATTTTCGCAGTTTTATACAAGTCATTCAGTTTATGCAGTTCAGAACAATGTTATTAGTAGTTTAAGGTTTCCTAAGAACAGTTATTTATTTCATTTAAGGTTTATATTAACGTCTTTTCTACACGCGCGCGCTATGTGTTAATCTAAAGGGTTCTAATGTCGCAAAGGAGCGCGTTAGCGTGGCTACATCAACAAGGATAAAAGGTGTAGTTTTTCAGTTGATAAATCAGTTGACGTGTAGATCCCTTATCAACTCAGTTGAAGAGCATGTTTACGCTGATCAAGGTCTTGTTCTAGTGATAAGGCAGAACCAAGGTCAGTAATTATTACGCCATTTAGTTTATTTTCCTTTGTGCTTGGTTGTATTGTAAATTTGTCATTTTAATCTTGACTTATCGAATTATTTGTAAACTGTAAAATTGAGATTTAGACGTTAGATAAGTCAGTTGCACGTGACATCGTTTTCCGTTATTAGTAAAATTTAGTTTTCATCTCTTTGTTGTAACAAGTTTATCAATCGTTTTCTAATTTGTTCGTACTTATTTTACTTTAGTTCTCACGGTATTTACAAACAATAAATAGCAGTTGGTGAACGTTACGTCTTAAATCACTGGATCAATAGTGAGAACTTGACTGACGAAGAAGCGAAGTGCAAATACAAGCAAGTCAAGTGATCAAGCAGAGTTCCAGGCCTGTACCATCCAAGAAGAAGCGTGTCCGACTTCACAAGTCAAGTCAACAGTGCCGCCAAGTCAAGACTTTCCCGGCGACGAAAATTCAAGTAAAGCAAAGTAAGATTTAAGATTATTTTTGTCGCAAGGACGTTTCAACACAAAGACACTGTTTCCATCCGTTAAGAAATATTAGGTTAAGTTAAGTTCACGCCTTTTAATTGTATTACGACTAATTTGTCGCGTTACGCGGCCTCTTCAAGGAACTGACTTAAGCAGTCGATAAGCATCAGTATGGTGGCCCATGACTGCCATAGCAATTTTGCATATTTTTATTACATTTTTTCCTCAAAAAATAGTTTTACTCAGTTAAAAAACATAATAAAGTTAAGTTACATTTGTTTTAATTTTAAACTAAATTAACATAAAATGAAATAAATTTAAAATTGAAATCAATTTCAAATCAAATTAAAAGCGAATTTAATATAAAATGAATTAAAAGTAAAATTGAAATCAATTTGAAATCAAATTGAAAGCAAATCCACAATGAATCACACATTATTCTCTTTTTTTAATCAAAAGAAAAAAACCGAAATATCCCCACGGCCCAGGGCTGCCATAGACCAGCATGCTTTGCGAAAGTACGCAATGGCCGCCAGAACGCGCAACACGAGCTGGATGGAAGATCGCGACTTAAAGGAAGAGCTTCAAAAGTATGTTCGCCAAGGCCTTAAAAGAGATGAGATTCTAAACTTTATGGAACGAGATTTTGGTGACTACGCTTGGAGCTTGCGAACCCTTGATCGAAGAATGCGGCATTTCGATATTCGCTACACGAATACTGATGTCACGGTTGAGGAAGTTAAATCAGCAGTTTGAAAAGAACTTGATGGGCCAGGCAAACTTTTGGGCTACCGAGCCATGCACAACAAGATAAGGCAAGAATATCTACTAAACGTTCCAAGGAATTTGGTACATGCCGTAATGTTTGACCTTGACCCAGAGGGACTTGAATCTCGATGTCCAACAGTAAAGAAGGGAAAGGCGAAAGGTCATTTCTCAACAAAGGGAACCAACTGGGTACACTCGATGGACGGACATGATAAGCTCATGGGCTATCAGAACAGCACTTTTCCTTTAGCTATCTACGGTTCTATCGACACAGCTAGCAGAAAAATTCTTTGGCTTAAGATTTGGACTGGAAACTCGGATCCTAAAAGGATCGCGCGCTGGTATTTAGAGCACTTGTATGAAAAAAGGACAATTGCGTCCCACATTAGAATCGATAGAGGAAGTGAGACTGGAATTATGGCGACAATGCACTCGTACCTTCGTCAATCCAATGGTGACATGAATCCTTTTGACACTGTCATATATGGGCCATCAACTTCAAACCAGGTATGTCATGATTTCAGAATAATGATATTCTATAGGACGTACGAAATTTGTAAGGTATCTTAGTAATTTTTTTTAAACAAACAGATAGAACGGTGGTGGAAGGAACTTCATGAACGGCTGGAGAAGTATTTTAAAGAACAACTTGCTGGGCTCAAAGGTGAAGGATATTATAATCCTCACGATGAAGTCGACAGGTACATGTAAATTTTTATGTACTGAGAAGGTGTCTACCCTTTAAATTAGTTCTTCTCCACTACGTAAAACGCAGTTAACTATCAATACTGTGCGAGGATTCCTTTTGAGCTTTTATATACATTATCATACTATAGACTTCCTTTTCCTCCACAGGAAGCTTCTATCGTACTTACTAATTCCTGTTATCCAACATCAACTTGATGTATTTCAAGAAACTGTCTGGAACAGTCACAGGATCCGCACACAAAAGAACACTGTGTTACCTGATGGAGTTTCTGACCACATATACAACTTTCCTGAAGAGTATGAGCTAGAAGAGTGTGGTAAACATGCTTTCCCTTATTGAATGTTGTTGTTGTTTCTTTCCTTTTTTGCAGTGGGGTGGGGGGGGGGGGAGGGAGGGGGCGAGCACAGACCCTCATCAGATCATCATTTACAGACCCTCACGAGACAATAGGTAAACAACACAAACAATGCACCTGGTCCTAACAACAAAAGGGATGTAGTTTAACAAGAACGAATCAAAACAGAGGTTATAAAAAGGTGCAGGCCATCTAAGGTGGGGGTGGGGGTGGGGGATGGATACTTACCATATTTCTTTGACTGTTACAGGATTCCCAGTCACAGAGGGACAGTTGAGAGACGTTGCTCAACATTCAGGGGTTTTAGAAATTGATGACGACTACATTGAATCTGAGTTCAGGGCCAAATGTGCCAGAATTATACCCATGCCTGTTGAGTGCCATGTAGAACCGGCAGAGTGCGCTGAAGCATACAAGTATTTAAAACGGAAATACTCTCAAGCTGTTCAACCAACAGCAGCTTAAGTTTAATACACATGTAAAGAAAGACTTTACAGTATAAGATCTAACAAGCATTGTAATGTTAACAATAATGCTACATTGTTGCCTCCTGTGGGCTAACTGACCTGATTTTGTCATCACCAATTAAGTTTTATGTCAGTAGTTCTTTACTTAACCAAACACCTTCAATACAGAGAAACCAGGCCTCTTAGTGCTCGAACCCAAGAACAGCAAAAAACATACAGTAGCAAGTTTGTTAAATAAAGGGAGTTGGGGACAAAATGCTCCAGAAAAAAAATGTTTGCACAGGTCAAGACTACAAACTAAAACTACATGGCAAAGAGGTCACAATCCTCTCCAATTAGGGGGTCAAAATCACCCAACCCTCTCGAAAGGGGTCAAGATCTCCAATAAAAGAGCTCCTTATCCCAAAAGATCTTCACCTCAGTGCCAATGCAAAAATGCAATAAAGCTTCACTGGGCCTCTGTACCCCATCCCAGACCAGTGTTTATTGAAATTCAGAACATCTGACACTGACTGACATTATAAAAGTTTGTAACATTATGGTAAGAAGTGTACATCAGATAATTGGAGTGTCCAAGTACACCTATTTTCTACATAGTTGACCACCAGATTAACTCAGAATGAACAATAATTTATTACTATGATTAAAACCCAACCTATCCATCACAGCATGAGTAATGATGATAAAGTAACAACCCTAAAAATGGTTTGCTTTGTAGCCTATTATAATACTACTACTACTATTATACTACTACTATTATGGACAGCTCTTCAAGGGTACTTGAGTATTTTAAGACTTCCACGTGTAGCAAATCAATGAACATCATCAATTACTGATATTAAACAAACAAGACTTAAAGTTAGTTTTCATAGGGAAACAAGTTAAGCAACACAACCACCTTAGAACCAAAGTTGGCCAACCCATCAAATCTTGAAAAATTCCCCTGGCAAACAAAACAACACTGTAAGAGTGTGTATTATATAGAATCAGAAATGTGTTTTAGAACTTGAAATATTTCCTTTTCCTGGTATCAACTCTTCTTTGTTATTGCAGCAGTAAGAAAATTGTGCAATTTCCAGTTTTCCAATTTAGGACAGCCAACATTGTCTCCGAGTCCCTCGCATTTTCCCTTCCTTGTCCCTTCTATAGCCGAAGGTATTGTAAAACTGCAAATACAATCAACAACACAAAATATATGTCAGGAAATAAATACATAGTTCCTTTTCCTAAGCAGAGTACTGAAGTCGTACATGTGATTTGTTTTGTCTCTGCAGTGTCTTTGCTTTTTTAATCTTAGTTAATACAAAGTTTGTCAATATTGTTTAAAATGGCTTCAGTGCCAAACATCTGCAATAAGAATTACATGTGTGGTTGACTTTAAAGTTTTCAATAGCAGCAGCAGAAAGGTTCCCTGTGGTGAAGAGGACTTCATTTTGGCTGTCTAATAACTCAGCAGAGGCAATCTCTGGATCAAACAGCTCATAGTCAACCCCCTGCACATCCAAAAGCATAACTTGATAATTTGACTTCTCATAGGAGAAGTGAACCAAACATTCTGCTTTTTGTAGTATCGCATCCTCTTCATTTCCGCAAGTTGTTCCATCATTATTGACGAGTTTACCCATTTTACCTTCCACAAATTCTTCAACTGTGACAAATTCCCCATCTGGAAGCTTGCCAAGGTAAATGGTTTTGTAGGAGAATGTTTCACCAAATAAATCTCTTAGGTCTTGGTCCAAGACTATCTGTGTAAGTTGAGCAGCAAAATTTCGAGCAAGGTGGTGCATTTGAACCACTTTCCTGGTGTGCTGCTCAACAGTTTGATTGATAGCTTCAATTTCTTTAAGGACACTCTTCTTGTATTTCTTCACAACCCACTCTGCATTTGAAAATTCTTGGGTGTTATTTTTTGCCATGTAAGCCTTTCTAAATCCACCCTGCCCAAGCAGATCTTTTGAGATCTGAAATTCCACTGGGATATCGACAGTTGACCATACCATGGTATCCAAGTGAAAAGTATTCAAGTTAACCATGGTAGTGTCAGATTTAACAACACGACCCAAGTTGAGTATGGCTGATACGGAGAGGCTCTTGGGAATAACTTTCGATCTAGTGTTTTCCATTTTGCCCTTTTTACTTGGGCTTGGAAGTGACTGAGTAACTTTAGAAACTGATGCAGCATTGCCCTGTTTCCTTCTCAGTGTTTTCTTACGGCTAGTATCTTCGCTGTCGGATTGGGTGTTGTCACATTTACCTTCAATTTCGACCTCAGTTTCATCAATAAAGCGAACATGGATTAATTTAGTGTTTGGTATTTGCTTTATTGTACCACAAGAGGGGCCTTGTTCGCCGGCCAGTATATCACATACCATACCTGCTCCGATCTTTGATGCGAAATGGCTTGTGCATGCTTCCTTGATGTTTGCGATGGTCAGCTCTCTTCCACTGAAATCAACAAACTCTCTTGGGCCGATTCTAGTGTATTTTTGTTGTTTACCGGCCACTTCGGAACTTAATCGTTGCACAGTTAGTTCGTCCTTACAGCTCTTGTCGTCTTTGCCTTTACCTGCCCTTGTCCCTACTCTCTTTCGTTTCATTTCGGCTTGAAAGTCCTTCCACCCTTTGTCCGCCATTTTGTTATTTCTGAGGCCATCACGAAAAGCATGCTGGTCTATGGCAGCCCTGGGCCATGGGGATATTTCGGTTTTTTTTCTTTTGATTAAAAAAAGAGAATAATGTGTGATTCATTGTGGATTTGCTTTCAATTTGATTTCAATTTTACTTTTCATTCATTTTATATTAAATTCGCTTTTAATTTGATTTGAAATTGATTTCAATTTTAAATTTATTTCATTTTATGTTAATTTAGTTTAAAATTAAAACAAATGTAACTTAACTTTATTATGTTTTTTAACTGAGTAAAACTATTTTTTGAGGAAAAAATGTAATAAAAATATGCAAAATTGCTATGGCAGTCATGGGCCACCATACATCAGAGTAAAGATTTTTGATTCTAAACATTTAGAAGGGCTAGATTTAAGAATGTCTAGCAAAGACTGTCAAGAAGTGGAAGTTAAGGATCAGTTAGCGCTTTCCGCGCGTGCGGAAAGTGAAGTTGAGTTAAGTTATCATCAAGAAGATAACGTTAGCCTAAATAACGTAAATAACGTAGATAACGTAAATAACGTAGATAACGTAGTTATCGAAAGCGCGAATTCCATCTGCGAGCAATCGGAGCATAACTTGCGAGTTACAAGAGCACAAAAACTCACACAAAAGGGTCAAGCGTACCAAGACGAAATCCAACAGGAACGAAAGAAAGCAGAAGATCAGCTTACTAAGACTTTTTGCGACGCGCATGGCGCATGGGAGACACTAGCAGCAGATATCGAGTCGTCCATAGCTGATCAGCTACTATCATCGCAAAAAGAAAGAAACAAAGTCTTACTCCAGTTGAAGGATAAGCACGACAAGGTTCAGAAGATTTACAAAAAATTACGAAGCATTCGGTCCCGGAACAGAAAATCCGTCAAAAAATGGACACGTGTGAGGCACTGACACGAACTCTGGAACATCAACTGGAGCCACGACTACGTGAAGACGATAGAGGTTCTGTTCAAAGTAGATTTTCGAGCAAGGCGTACACAAGGTCAGGTCGGTCAAGAGCAAGCAGATCCTCTAAGGCATCTTCCATCATCAAAGCAAAGAAAGCTGGCGCTGCCGCAGAACTAGCTGCAAAGGAAGCTGAATTTAACGCCCTGCAGGAACAAGCAAAGCAGAAGGAGGACATTGCTAAAATAGAAGCGCAGCTCAGAGCCGAAACAACAAGGATTGAAACAGAACTGGCTCGAAAAAGGCTGGAGTTGGAAAAAAGCGAAGTCAAGAAGCAAATGGAAATAGCAAAAGCGAAACTTAAAGTGTATCAAGAAGTTGATGAGTTCGAAGATGACATAGAACAGGTTGAAGAAGATTTCTTGCCTAAGCATTTGACTAGAGGCACGAGCACCCGTGATTCGGTGACGCTGCAGTCCATTCAACAGCATGAGAATGTAGATGAATCTCCTATTATGCGTAAAGGGAATCATCATTCATGTCAAACTGTTCAACCACAAGAGCCATCGTCAAATGCAAATACAACGGCTGCAATCGTCGCTGCGATTTCCGAGTCATTTAGCGCGGGTCGTCTCCCAACATCTGAACCGAATATCTTCAGCGGGGAGCCCATCAAATATCCAGACTGGAAGTCGTCTTTTCACGCCATTATACACCGGAAGAACTTATCATCGATCGACAAGCTGTATTACTTGAAGCGGTACATTAGTGGGCCTACGAAAGAAGCTATCAGTGGACTTTTCCTGCAAAATTCAACCGAAGCATACGAACGAGCGTGGAAAATTCTAGACGAGAGGTTTGGCCATCCATTCGTTGTGGCAAAGGCTTACCGAGATAAGTTGCAAAGATAACCAAGAATTGGCGTTAAAGATCACACGGGCCTCAGAAGATTCGCCGATTTTTTGTATAGCATAGAAATAGCGATGCAGATAGTCCGGGACTTGGGAGTCTTAAATGACTATATGGAAAACCAGAAGCTTCTCTCCAAGTTACCGGAGTGGCTAATATCACGTTGGAACAGAGAGGCTACAAGTAAGATGAAGAAAGACGGCGAGTACCCAGATTTCAAGATCTTCACGTCCTTCGTCAATGCTAAAGCGGATTTCTTGTGCAACCCTATTTCCCCCTGTTATGCAGTAAAGGAATCAGGAATGACGGCTCAACAAGATCAAAATCCCAAAGACGGCAGAAGCAAGACTGTTCATTCCGCGAAGACCAGAGAAGAACAACAGCTGAACAAAACTCAAAAGAAGCAACCGCCATGTACATTCTGTGCGAAGACAGATCATCCGTTGGATGCTTGCACAAAGTTCAAGACTGAGACACTCAAAGACGGCAGAAGCAAGACTGTGAAATGCCCGTGTGAAATTCGTTAAGGACAACAGGCTTTGCTTCGGATGCTTAACAAAGGGTCACATGTCGAGTGATTGCAAGAAGAGGCTGACTTGTTCTGTTTGTCATAAGAAACATCCAACCTGCCTCCACGAAGAAAGAGGAGATTCAAAGAAAAAAGAAAATAAAAGCGAGGAAGGGGAGACCTCAAGTGCTCGCAAATACACGTCTTACACATCACAAGGAGCCTCAAGTGTTAGCACGTCAATGATAGTGCCCGTGTGGATTTCGTCCCTCTCCAAACCCGACAAGGAAGTTCTGGTGTACGCGATTTTAGACACTCAAAGTGACGCAACATTCATCCTCAAGGAAACCTGCGAGGAGCTTGACGCAAAAAGCAACCAACCAAACTTCGGCTGACTACCATTACCAGCAAAGATTCGCTTGTTGACAGCTATAGGCTAACAACACTTCAAGTAAGGGGATACAAGTCCGACCTCAAGATCCCGATACCAGTTGCCTACACAAGCACATCTATCCCAGCTGATGAAGACCACATACCGACTAAAAACACCGCAAGAAACTGGGAACATCTGCAATCAATCGAAGGCGAAATGCAAGACCTATTGGATTGCAATGCCGGTTTGTTAATAGGCTACGACTGTTCCCAGGCATTAACTCCAAGGAACGTTATTTCCGGCGGTGGTAATGAGCCATATGGAATTACAGCCAATTTCAGTGCTGTGTATAGACCCGGGTTTTTAAAACATGATTCGCCCGTGCATGATTCGCCCGTCATGATTCGACCGCGAGGTTACCAAGCTGAACCAAAAACGATGAAACTTAAGATGGCGAGTGATTTATCACCAACATTTATATGGTAGTTCTATTAGAGAGACCGCCCGGTATCTTTTTACAAGTACAGCCTTTGTGTCAAAAATTCGCAAGCTGTACAGGGAGCGTGGAGATGTAAGCCAGAGGAGAAGATGTGGAAGGCAGAGAATATTGTCCCGTAAGTATCCAAGCCTGCATGTGAAATTCTGCGAGCTTCGTCTATGCGGTGACATGTAAATCAGAAATAAGGTTGTATACCTCAAACATTTCTTGCCAAATATTCCAACAGATAGGGAAAACAGAATTCTGGAGGCAATGATAAAGAGTAAGCCGGAACTGTATATGGACGAGTATCAAGACTGGTTTCAAACAATCACAGGTACCCAGATTAGCATTGCAACTATGTGCAGGTCGATACTTCGCCTTGGATTTACATATAAAAAGGTGATTCTTAGGTCAATGAATTTTCTCTAGTCTTGTAATTGTAATCTTTACTTTGCTGAAGTGCATAGAAGCATCTATGCCGATTTATAATGTTGACAGGTGCTCGAGTTTTATTTGCAAATAAGCTTATCAGATAAGCTTAGAATGGGACATTCCGTTTTTTATCCGCACCCCCCCTATTGAGGTACTTTATATTTCACCCCCCTGGAAAAGTAAACTTTTGACCCCCCCAAGAAAAAAAGATCAAAGTGCGGACACACTCCCCCTTCAGGATTTATTCAAAGATCAAAGATGCCGACACACAAAAGACCCACTCCCCCCTCCCCCTCGGATTTCCCTTAACCTCAATGGGGGGGAGGTGCAGATATTAAATGGAATGGCCAAATTTAATGAATGCCAATACTATTGAAAGGAAAAATGAAGAAACTTATGTAGACACTTCTGTACTCAACAGTTGCGGATCATTGCCAAACAAAGATGTGAACTAGCAAGAGCAATTTACTGTCGCTTCGTAAGTGATGTACCGCAGGAAATGTTCTTGTTTATTGATGAAACAGCAAAAGACAAGAAGAAGTTACAGGTAAATGCAATATTGACGCAAGCTTGTTGTGGATTTCACCACTTTTGGTGAGATTTATTTTGGTATGGAATATCTGGGACAGGAGGGGTGGCAGTTGGAGGGGGTTGTCCTGTGACTGACTAACATGTACCTTTTGTACATCTATTTTTGTCTCCGCTCTTCTTTTGGAGTGATGCTACGTAACTTGTGAAATAGTTCTTACACAGTTTCATACTGGTAAACAAATTAATTCCATTGTTTTGTTTAGTTTTGACCATTTTAGCAGTACCTTTTTGATGTTGTTTCACTGGTTATGTAAAATCCCTCTATTATTTGAATTTCTAAAGCATATTTGTCTTAACATTTAAAGTACGTGTTCTAACACATATAGAGCTGAAATCTTCACGTTGAAAAAAAAGTTGAAATACAATGTACCCTTATGTCAAGCATTGGTGAAGATGTGCTACCTATCTCCAAGTCTAACCCTGTATTATTCCAAAATAATATAAATTAACTGGACTTTCCTTTCCTAGGAATCTTTTCCTCTCTTCTAAGTTTGAGATTTCAGTGTTTTTTCACCCATATAGAGAGAGATGGGGCACTTCCGGCCAGGATTCAGTTCCCATGTTGTTGGAGACTTTGTTAGGGAAGAGAGGTATAGTGTGGTGGCTGCAATGGATATCAATGGTATTGTTGCTACTCATACTGTACCCAATGCATTCAATACTGAGGATTTCAACTTTGCCTTAGAGAACTTCATTGCACCCAGCATTGGTAGATTTGTCTTAGGAGAGCCACGTTCTGTTGTGGTAATGGACAACTGCAGAATACATGATTCTGATGAGACCATCAACATCATCCGCCAGAAAGGTGGAATTGCAGAATTCTTACCGTATGTATACAGGAAATTCATGTGTTTAATGTGCGTTCTGTTTGTGGCCAGCAAAGCTATTTGTTGAACCTGTGTGATCACTGAAAAGTTCATGTGAAGAGATATTAAAATACATGACACTTAGTGGCTTTAAGCAAAATGTTAATTGGCCAAAAATTATTGAGTTGCCTTTTGCCCTAGTTCAAAAATGAGCAAGGCACCAAACTTTGAACATATTAATAAAAATGAGTTTTCCTCATGCTAACATTGCATCCACAACATATCGTGAATTAATTAATTAAAAGTAAAGTTTTTTTTTTTCTTTGGTAGGCCCTATTCCCCAGATCTGAACCCAATTGAGTATGCTTTTTCTTTGGCTAAAGCACTTCTAAAAAGAAACAGACATGTCACAAGAATCAATCCAAAGTACTGCATGGCTAGAGCTCTTGAAGAGGTAATTGAAGGCTGTGTTCCTTTGGGGTGATCTAGATCAGGATCAGTGATCCAAGATCTGTCTGGATCATGGTGCATCAAAGGAACCGGCAAATCCACTCTGGTCATGGATTCACTGGTTCTTTTGATGCACCATGATCCAGACAGATCTTGGATCACTGATCCTGATCCAGAATCACCCCAAAGGAATGCACCAGAAATGTATGTATGTGGAGTTCTCCATCTTTTGACTATTTGAAGCATGCCTATAAATTGAAGCCAACAAATTGTCTACTGCACAAACTGTTGTACAGTGGAGTCTTTACTCTTGGTCACTTCTATTGAGTGGACACTAAGTCCACAACATACAGATAATGCATTCTCTGGTCCAGTGGGAATCCCCTTTTAGCCAGTATGCAATTCAATTTCTTTGAAAAATATATTTTTAACAATTCCACTGTTCTGATCCTCTGAGGATAATTGGGAAAGGGACATATTTCTAATGTCTACCAGTGACATAGATCAACTAAAAATTGAATACTGAATCCATACATTTCCTAAAAGGGTTTCCATCTTACAAATGTAGTTGCGTATTTTACAAAAACCTCATTCTTATTTTCAGATCACTGCAGATGATGCTCGCAGTTTCTTCACCGACAGTGGCTACAGATATTGAGATACAATTGGCAAATAAATCATTACAATATTTGAGTTTACACATTTTATTGAGTAACTACTGACTGGCATGAACCCAGACGATCTGGCAACTTAGTTATATAAAACAGTCCACAGTACAGTGATGATATTTTGAAAACTATGATTTCACACACGAGAATTTTAAACCACAAGTAACAAATGTTTCCTTCAGAAGTGATGGAAGAAACTGTAAACACAACAATAACAGAATTTATTTCTCTTAAGACTTTGGAACAACATACTTTTTCCTTTTGTTAATCGGTGTCTAGGCCAATAGCCTTTTTTGAAACAAATCCAAGTAAAATGGAACGATGCAACTGTTCATTCATTCCCAGTTGCTGGAGGCCTTCATCGTTCAAATGTGCTAGCACAGCACCATCAATTTGCTGGTCTTGAAAGGACTGAACATACCTCCCCAGCTTCAATGTTATCAATGCCTGTCCAACATCCTCAACACTCATTTGCATCAAACCTAAGAAGACGAGTAATGGACAATTACTTCAGATTAATAGACTACTGGTAATCCCTTCTCATCATGAATTTTGAATTCTTCTGCACAAGGCAATCTGATCCTTTACCCATTCATCAAAGTCAAAGGGCTCTGAATCATCACTTTCTTTTGTATCAGAGCTTGGAGAATTACCATTTACTGGCAACTCTCTAATTGACTCTGGTGAACTGGAGGACCATGAGGGTGGAGACCAAGTATTGTACTTGATTTGCCTCCTAGTGGGGAGAAGACTCTGCTCAGTGCACTGACCTTGATTGCCTCCAGAGCTTTCTTTTGAACGCTGAGTTGCAGGGGAACAAGCTGATGCACCATCACCAATAAGTGGTCTCACTGTTGGGGATAATGCAGACAACAGCAAAGCATGCAGTGAAGATTGCTGTTGTCTCTCCCACTTCCTGTCTTCCTCACGCTGAAGGAGAAAATTGGTGAGTACATCATTTTGTCCCCTTGCACGTACAAATCCCATCCCTCTTTTCGGTAGGGGCTCTACATGAACCACATGAAAATTTGTCCAGTCAGGTTCTTCGTGGCATCCTGACAGTGTTCCATCTTGTATTAAATCAGTCCACAAACTGAGATGCTTTATGCCATATCGATCTAGGGTTCCAGCTTGTTCAAGAGTCTTGCGAAGTTCCATATGACAGGTATTCCAATTGCTGTTGCCTGGCTTAAGTTTGCCTTCACCTTTGCTTTTGAGAAACTTTTGATAAGCAGCTTCATCATCACTTGCACCACTGTCACTGTCTGCTGGAGGGAATGTTTTCCTTCTTTTGGTTCTTTCATCATGAGGCATGATGGCTCTCCTTACTGCTGATGATGATTTTCCACCACCTCAAATAGAAATAGACCTTATTTTTTTTACCCATTTCGGACCATGTGATGATACTCTTTAGAATTCTTGCTTTGCAATAGTTAGACATAGAAGAAAAATTCTGTAATCAGAGAATATCAGCTGATCTGAAATGGGAAAACAAACTGCCCAAGAGTATAAAGTCTATCAATCCAAAATGTCAAAACAATAATAATGCAATATACAATAGTTTTCATCACAGACAAAGGCCACATTGCTTCATCATTAGAACAGTTAATTTCATATTCCTTATATACATTTCTACTGTTAATTTTCTTCTCCAATCTCTGCAGTTCAAATAAGGTAAATAGCAAAAAGAAATCAGTGAGAATATCAGTATCCCAGAAATTTAAAGTTATCTTTTTAACTTTCTTACCATGTTTGGGGAAAAAAAACAAACTACAGTAGGAGAAAGCAGCAATTGCCCCAAGGTAATTTTTTATAACTGTGCATGACAACACAAATTGTTGCTCAAACAAATGTTTACAAATTCAAATGATTCAAGTCACTCCAGAAAAACAACAGTTCTTAATAATTTATGCAAATATATGCACCACAAGTTTAGAGTATGACCATTGCTGTTCATAGAAATACTCAAATAAGGGGCTTACTGGAAATCGTTGCCACAGCCAGTCATAAATTCTTAACAGTTCCCCCTTGGTTGTATTCATCTTTAGCTGTGTTTAAATCGACATCGGTGCACAAGGCGTGGCACTGCTTTCCTTTCTTGGGGAGCCAAAAAAGACCTGTTTTAATGCAGACATCTGGGATTTGTTGCCGGATCAACTTCTTGATGGAATTAAGATTAGCTTGAGAAGAAACGTCGTGTATGGTATATACTGGTCCTTCTGCTGTCGAAGGAGGTTTTACTCCCGCAGTTACGTTAAATTATAGTTAAATTATTTTCAACAGAATTTCAAAGGTAAGAAATTTATCAAAGATAACCCACGATTCCATTTTTTTTTTTCACGGCAAAAAGGCACGGCGGCTGTAAAATTCGGCGGTATTTTCACTGAATTCACCACAGGAGACAAAAAAAGTGAAAACACTAAACGGGAGACGAGAGAAATTATAGCTGGTAAAATCAGTGGTGAGTGCGAAACTACATTTTGACAGGAAGAGGCGACATGCTCTTGGCTTGTTTGTGTTGAAAAAGAAGAGAAAATTGGGCAATACGGGTCCGGGGTTGACATACCTAACGTTTCATACGCTTTGTGGACACTTAAGTGTGGTTTATTGTCGTACTTTGGCGATAGGTAGCTGAGCACAGAAAACACGAATGACAAATTGAAACGCACATGTTTTTGTCGCCCCGCGGAATGGGCGCAAATTTAGTTAGACAAAAGTCTACGCTTGGCAACACTTATACATTCGTAAGACTAAAAGTTCAAAACTAAGGGGATACGTTGAAGGAATCGCAGTTTGCCACCGAATAATGTCAGAAAAATCTAACTACTCCAGTCAAATGTCGCT
>OZ026601.1:12959658-13017158 GCA_964020085.1 Micromussa lordhowensis | reverse complement strand
GTGTTACATTATGCGTTGTTACATTTTGCGTTAAAAAATTTGTTACATTTTGCGTTGAACATTTGTTACATTTCGCGTTGAAGAGTTGTTACATTTTGCGTCAAAAGTTGTTACATTTCGCGTTGTTGTTACATTTTGCGTTAAAAGTTGTTACATTTCGCGTTGATGTTACATTTTGCGTTAATTGTTACATTTTGCGGCGTAACATTTGTTCACAACATATATTTTGTCGAGTATGACATCGCTAACAGCAATAGATTCGACTTCTGCTACGGAACGTCGAATTGCCCCTTTCCACGCGCTAAAGGATTCTTCTTCAGGTAGAAAACAGTTCGTTGGGACGCCTTTTGCTTTGCCCTCCTTCGTTTTTACGTAAAGCTGGGCCTGCCTCCCGCTTATTATGGAAGACAACAACTACTATCCTCCATTTACCACCACGTGCAGATGCTGTTTGACAAAATCACGTGATCATGGTCGAACCATGACGGGCGAATCATGTTTAAAAAACCCAGGTCTATACACAGCACTGAAATCGGCTGTAAGACAGACCTCGGCTGGAGCATCGTAGGCGGTAATGACATGAAGAGTGGAAGGTCGTCCTGCCACAAGGTCGCCGTAAAGGAGCTACCAGCAGTAACTATGAGCGACATCGTAGGGATCCTTGAATCAGACTTTAAGGAAAACAGAGATGACAAGAAGACCTCTCAAGAAGATTTACAATTCCTTACAATTATGGAAGAAGGAATAAGGAAGGCTGAAAACGGACACTACGAGATGCCATTACCATTCAAGAAACGGCCTCAATTGCCTGGCAACCGCTCGATGGCACTCACACGTCTTGAATGCCTCAAACGAAAGTTTCAGAACGATTCTAAATACAAAGAAGATTATGTCAGGTTCATGAATGAAGTATTAAGCAGAGGAGACGTCGAAGAAGCGCCAGCCTTAGAAGAAGAAGAGGGAGAGAAGTGGTACATACCCCACCACGGAGTCTATCACCCGAAGAAAAACAAGATCAGAGTCGTGTTTGATTGTTCAGCAAGATTCAAAGGAACTTCTTTAAACGATCATCTACTGAGTGGACCTGACCTTACCAACAACTTGACAGGCATACTGTGCAGGCTCAGGAGATATCCTTACGCGGTTACTTGCGACGTAGAAAAGATGTTCCACCAGTTTACTGTGTGTCAAGACGATCGAGACTATTTGTGATTTCTCTGGTGGCCTAATGGTGATGTAACAAAGAAGCCCAAGGAGTTCAGAATGAGGGTTCATTTGTTTGGAGCAACGTCATCACCTGGTTGCGCCAGCTATGGCTTCAAACACATGGCAAGTCAAGAAAAGGAGGAGTACCCTTCAGCGGCCCAATTCATCACTCACGACTTCATCACTAGATGACGGATTGTCAAGCGTTGAATCGGCAGAGGAAGCCAAGAATCTCATTGAAGGAGCTAGAGAAGTTTGCAAGAAAGGAGGTCTCCGTTTGCACAAATTTGTTTCAAACGATAGCCAAGTGCCGAAAAGTGAAAGGGCAATTAACACCATCCTAGATCTACCATCTGAAGAGCTGCCAATAGAGAGAGTTCTGGGTGTGCAATGGTCAGTGGGGTTGGACTGTTTTCGCTTCTCCATTGTCCTGAAGGACCAGCCTTTGACTAGAAGAGGAGTGTTGGCAACGGTGGCTTCTGTGTATGATCCCCTCGGATTTCTGGCACCCTTGGTCCTAAGAGCTAAGAAAATGTTGCAAGAAGTATGTAGGAAGGGCGTAAGCTGGGATGAGCCTCTGCCCGAAGAAGTCCGGCCAAGGTGGGAGCGGTGGAAGCTGGATCTTCTACACCTCAAAGAGTTACAAATTCCAAGATGTTTTGAACAAATTCCAAGATGTTTTGAACCGAAGACAATGGGTCAACAGAAGAATTACGAATTACACAATTTCGCTGATGCAAGCACATTCGGATACGGACAATGCTCGTATCTAAGAGTGAAAGACGAAAATGGTAACATGAATGTCTCTTTGGTTATGGGAAAGTCCCGTGTTGCTCCATCAAAGATTACTACCATACCAAGATTGGAACTCACCACTGCAGTGGTTTCAGCGAAAGTTGGTACGATGCTTCAAGACGAATTAAACTACGCCAGCTTGAAGCAGTAGTTTTGGACCGATCCCAAGGTAGTTCTTGGTTACATAAACAACGACGCTAAAAGGTTCCATACATTTGTCGCCAACAGAGTACAGATGATCAGATCTAACACCAACATCAAGGAATGGCGATACGTTGACACCAAGAACAATCCAGCAGATCATGCCTCTAGGGCTTGAGTGCCGATGAATTAATGAAATCTAATTGGTTCAGTGGACCTGCATTTCTCTGGGAGAAAGAAATCCCATACAGCAAAGAAGGAATCCCAGACATCCAAATTGGAGACCCAGAGGTAAAAGCCACTGTTCGCACAGCTTTAGTACAGGAATCCTTCAACCTTATTGACCTTGTGTCAAGATTCTCTAGCTGGACCAAGGCCGTTGGAGTGGTTTCTTACCTGAAAAGACCTTTAAAGAAGAGCAAGCCCAAGACGGTTCCCACAACAGTACCTGAATGACAAGAAGCTGAAATGCTTATTTTCAAGGAGCTGCAATGCACAGCATTTAAGAAGGAAAGAGAAATTCTACGTAAAACAGACCAGAACGCCAAACTCGCAAAGCAAAGTTCCCTCTTTAAGTTGGATCCCTTTGTCGATGAACAAGGACTGATGAGAGTTGGTGGGAGACTGGAGAGCTCTACCTTGCCATATGAAGTTAAGCACCCAATAATCTTACCAAGCCGTTCTCAAGTAACTGAGATGATTATCGATCACTTCCACAAGAAAGTCAAACACCAAGGAAAAGGAATGACCATGAATGAAATTCGTTCACATGGACTATGGATACTAGGCCTCAATGCTGCAGTAGCTTCACACATCAATAAATGTGTACAATGCAGACGACAAAGACGACCAACAGAAGGCCAGAAAATGGCAAATCTCTCAGAAGACAGAGTGGAGCCAGCTCCGCCCTTCACTTATTGTGGAATGGATTGCTTTGGGCCATTTATGGTTAAGGAAGGACGAAGAGAGTTGAAGAGATACGCAGTGATATTTACCTGCATGAGTTCACGTGCAGTGCACATAGAACAACTCGATGACATGACAACCGATGCCTTCATCAACGCTTTGAGATGCTTCACTGCAATTCGAGGGCCTGTCCAACAGCTAAGATGTGACCAAGGTTCCAATTTTGTGGGAGCAAGGAACGAACTAGCTGCAGCCGTGAAAGAGTTAGACAAGGACAAGATTCAATCATATTTGACCAACGATCGCTGCAAATTCGTCATGAACGTGCCGCATTCTAGTCATTGGGGAGGAGTATGGGAACGACAGATAAGGACCACGAGAAGTATCCTGAACATTATCCTCAGGGATTACAAAGCAAGACTCGATACAGCTTCACTTCGCACCTTCTTGTACGAAGTCATGGCCATCATTAACAGTCGACCATTAACCTACCAGTGCCTGAATGATCCGAAGAGTTTAGAACCTCTAACGCCAAACCATCTACTAACCATGAAGAGTAAGACACTTCTTCCACCCCCTGGAAATTTCGTTAAAGAAGAAGTCTACGCACGAAAACGGTGGCGACGACTTCAGTATCTGGCAGAACAATTTTGGTGTAGGTGGCGAAAGGAGTACCTCATCAACCTGAATTCAAGACAGAAATGGTTTACACCCAAGAGAAATCTGAAAATCAGAGACGTCGTAATTGTTCAAGATGACGTTCCACGGAACGAGTGGCCCCTCGGCAGGATTATGGAGACTACGACAGACAAACAAGGCCTTGTTCGTTCAGTGAAGATTAAGTTGGATTTAAGGAACTCTCCGAAGAAAATGCTCCGTCATTGAAAGACCAGTCCAGAAAGTTGTTTTCCTCATAGAAGATGCATGTGATGAGCAAGAAAGATCCAACGAGAGCCTTTAGTAAAATTATTCCTAATTTGTCATCCCTCTACAAATCATCAATAATTTGGTGGGAGTGTAGCTACAGCAAAAACAAGATGCGCGCGAGGCAAACCTTTTAGCCACGCGCGCGACCGTTTAAAGCGATCGTTGGAGATTTGCACGCGCAATTAATTGCGTATACAGTTACGTTTACTTTTACCGTTTACCGCAAAGTTGCATTTTGGCAGTTTTATACAAGTCATTCAGTTTATGCAGTTCAGAACAATGTTATTAGTAGTTTAAGGTTTCCTAAGAACAGTTATTTATTTCATTTAAGGTTTATATTAACGTCTTTTCTACACGCGCGCGCTATGTGTTAATCTAAAGGGTTCTAATGTCACAAAGGAGCGCGTTAGCGTGGCGACATCAACAAGGATAAAAGGTGTAGTTTTTCAGTTGATAAATCAGTTGACGTGTAGATCCCTTATCAACTCAGTTGAAGAGCATGTTTACGCTGATCAAGGTCTTGTTCTAGTGATAAGGTAGAACCAAGGTCAGTAATTATTACGCCATTTAGTTTATTTTCCTTTGTGCTTGGTTGTATTGTAAATTTGTCATTTTAATCTTGACTTATCGAATTATTTGTAAACTGTAAAATTGAGATTTAGACGTTAGATAAGTCAGTTGCACGCGACATCGTTTTCCGTTATTAGTAAAATTTAGTTTCCATCTCTTTGTTGTAACAAGTTTATCAATCGTTTTCTAATTTGTTCGTACTTATTTTACTTTAGTTCTCACGGTATTTCCAAACAATAAATAGCAGTTGGTGAACATTACGTCTTAAATCACTGGATCAATAGTTTCAGATAAGTGAAGTTGTATACAACATCGTTTTACCATTATTTTTACGTTATCTTAAGTTTTCTCCTTTCACTACTGTAATTCTCGAAGCAGACGAAACATATTTATATCCTGTTATTTTCACAAGCTAATTTGTAATTTATTTGTATCTTTTATTTTAGCTCTCATGGTGTTTATAGAGTTTTTAAAGAATTTTAATAAACTGCAGTTTGTGAAGTGAGGTCTAACCAAATCACTGGAGCAATACTGTAGAAATACTGAAACAGAAGTTCACCACAAAGACAGGCTAGAAGCAAAACGACACAGATATAAAGAAAATAAAAACTCTTGGAAAAAAGAAATTATACATTAGACAATCATTTCCTAATGTAACAGTTTATTATACTGTTATACAGAAAATTTAGGTCCTTTACATGAGCAGCGATGGGCAAAGGAAAACATCTCAAAATTTCATAATTCAAACAATTATACCATTTAGTAGTCTCCTTCCAGCCGTTTTTGGGATGTCACGCAACGCTCCCCCCAAAGAAACGGCTGCTTACAACCGAACAACATTCCTTTCATGAAATAAGCCAATCAGAGTCTCGGTTTCATTTTCACAAACCAGTTCGCACCAAATTCGGCGTCCAATCAGAAACCGGGTTTTATCTCTGCAGATTTAGGCGATCGCGTGGGAAAAAAATGGCGGATCTAGAAGAAGCTTTTCATCTAGCGTCATCAAAGTTTAAAATTTCCGAGCTGAATGCTTACCAGAAGCTTGCAATTCGAAAAATTGTCGTCGAGAAAGAAGATATTTTTGTAAACATGCCTACAGGATCCGGAAAATCATTGATTTTTCAGGCTCTCCCGCTCATGTTCGACAACATTTCTAATGATGAAGGTCATATTGTTGTTGTCGTGTCTCCTTTGATCAGTCTCATTGAAATATTTGCAAAGTCTTGGTCTGTCTGCGGTCAACATTAATTTTCTTCAGATACTGAAACTGACTTTTCAAATATAGAGAAAGGACAATATTCCATTGTGTATGGCTCACCTGAAGCATGGCTTATGAATGAACACTGGTGATCAATGTTGAGCAACGATGTCTACTTGAGTAAACTTTGTGCTGTTGCTGTCGATGAAGCACATGTCTTGCGGTAGTGGTAAGTCAAACTTTAAATATGTTTTCTATATTTACAGCCTGTTGGAGTGAAGACAACAATAATTGCTATGTACAATTCCTTACATGTTTACTTTGTGCATATTCAGTTAAAAAATTAGAAGCCTACAGTCAATGTGGCAAATGCCACTGATACCATCATTCATGTATCGGCAGGGTAAGAGTTTAAAACGTTCTTTCTTTAAATTTCCAATTTATTGAGTTAACTTTTTGTTGAACTGTGATTATTTCCTTGCAAGAGTGAAGCAAAATAACTGATTATATATCTTGGGAATGACAGTGCAAGAAAATAATAATTGTAAAAAATAATTTGATCATCTATTAAAAAACCCAAAAGTGGAATTTTCGGACTGTTCTCAAACGTTACTGCTCTGTTTACAGGGGAACATCAGAAGGCAATAAAATGGCAGCATTTCGAGAGTGTTATGGCCACCTTCATGAGCTATGGTCTTTAGCACCAAATGTCAAGATGATTGCCTTGACAGCGACTGCAACAAAGCTCACAAAAGAGACCATTTTAAAGTGCCCCTTGGACGAAAAAACATATCTTTTTTTCGCCATTATTCTGCTACAGAATAAATCATTGGGTTGATTACTATGTATAATTGACAAAGAACGTTGACAACAAACCCTCTTACGTAATAATTTTCGGCTCCAAAGTGTCTTAAAATTTGGCCGCCATTACCAAACTTCGTTCCAAATGAGCCCACAATTGAAAAGCAGATTTCTTAATCATGACGTCAGAGGCTCAACATTCGAGTTGTTTTTAGTGAGATTTGTATGAGAATTTCATTATGGATAGCAGCTCCGAGGTCGAAATGTCCGATTATACCAGTGAATCTAGTAAAAGCAGTCAAGAACAATCATCCGAGGCTTCAGAGGACAGTTTTGTTTCAGCCAACAAAGACTTCTTGCCTTACGACGAAAATATTGAGCCGATTACCACGGAGAAAGAAGCGGCGGAATACCAGGAACAAATAGCCCAAGAAGAAGAGGAAGACGAAATGCTTTGGAGTAGATTCTTTGGGGAAGAAGACGTCGAAAACTGGTTTGTAGTGCTCTTTATTATATTTGTGTCGCTTGTAGACAGGAAACGTATTTTTGGGCCGGTTAACTAGTGGAAAGGCTGCCTACACATTTACACATCCACGTTACAAAAATGTAGGCTTTATATGGGCATTGAACTATCCACCGAAATTTGTGTGCCTTGTCATATTAATTAGATCATTTTCCCACTTTTTCCTCAGGTGCAAATGCTCCAACTGCTCCCTAGAGTTGGTTGTAAAACCTGAAGAGTGGTCGAAGAACAATTTTTGTCTCTTGCGTATGTCTGCAGTTAGTGTAAAGAACAAAACATTTCATGTGTTCATTCGTACCTTTCTATGCGATCGTGCAGAGGATAGCTTCTCTGGTCCCTTTTTCCATACAGTCGGAATAGCATGAGAACGGATTGTCCGCTTAGATCCATCAACGTGAAGGCCCATCTCAAAACAGTTTTCTGTAAAATGTTCGGAACAGATGACAAAAATACCTCGCGGTGCGAAATTTGCCCGGTGCGTACGAACGAATTGTAACCACTGATCCCGCACAGCTCCACTTCAGGCTACGATGCAAAGAGATTCCACCACTATGGTTTGATATATTGCTACAGCCTTGCACCGTACAGCGACTTGACGGCATCTGTTAGTTACCAAGAGCAAATTTCACCATGAATTTCGATATGGAAATTAGCCATGTGAAGTTCTCTTGTTGAGCCTCTGACGTCACTACCAGTAATTTGTAGCCAAGTCTTCTAAAAAGATTGGCACAAGGCCAAGTAATGGCGGCCGTAAAATCACGAATAAAACGGTTGGTAAAAAAGTACTTCCAATCTTCATAAAGCACTGAAATTTTGTAAGGTGAGTGAGAGAGTCCTATTCTACACGAAAATGTGAAAAGATAGGATATGAAAATTTTGATGACAGGGGCACTTTAAATATTCTTCTTATGGAGAAAGCATTTGAAATACAGGAAAGCCCAAGCAAGCCTAATGTCACTTACAGTGTAAAGTGTATGCAAAAAGAAGAATACCATGAAATGTATTTTGAATGGCTGGTGAAAGAACTAAAGTCCCAGAGTACATCTTGTGAAAGAACAATCATTTAGTGTCAAACTATAAAGCATGCAGTATCATCTATGGAACAATAAAAGGCATGCTTGGAAATGACATTTATTTTCAAACAGATAAAAATCCAAGCAATGTACTTGTGGAAATGCTTCACTCTTGTACACCCCCTGAAAACAAGGAAAAAATTATTCTTTCCTTCCAATCGGTGACTGGAACTATCCATCTTTTGGTTGCAACAATTGCATTTGGAATGGGGGTAGACTGTAAAGGGGTCCATAGAGTAATTCACTATGGACCTGCTAAAAATGTGACCTGACCAAGAAACTGGCAGAGCAGGCAGGGATGGTGCTCAAAGTGTGGTGTACCTTTTGTACCATGGGATTCTTCTTGCCCATGTTGATGGCCACATGAAGCAATATGTCAAAACTCGTGAGTGCAGAAGGGAGGAGTTACTAAAGCACTTTTATTCTATCACTTGGCAGCATGAAGTTCCACACCTTTGTTGTGATAACTGTGCTACAGAATGTGAATGCGGTTTGCCTGATTGTGGACAGCTTACAGCATTTCCTGTGTCAAACATAACAGAGACAGCATCACTTCAAAAAAGGAATGCTCACCCCGAGCAAAGGAAAGAAGTGGAAAGTCGCCTTATTAAGTATTACAAGTCAATTTTGGTCAAACTATTGAACACAACAGCTCATGGTGATGTAAAGACACTCACAAATTTACAGTTCATGCTAGGATTCTCAAAACATCAGATCACACAAGTTTTGGATAACTTGGACACGATTTTCACTTTGTCCGAAGTCTACAAATTCGTGGAAATATGGGACATAAGGCATGCACAGGAGATCCTTTCAGTTATCAGTGACATTTTTAAAGATGTCAATTCAGACAGTCGACCATGTGATCCTACTGTAGAGGAAAATGAATTTGATTTTGATGAGGAACTTCTTGACAAATGGAATGAAATTCTTCAAGATGATGACTTATTTGACATGATTGTTGACAATTTGTCTCTTTCCCAACTGGACGACTCTCTCTTTGAGCAAGATTCTGTTTGCAATAATTCAGAGGACATTGATGATGTCCATGTACCTTCAGCTGTTGTAGCAACAGTAGAAGACATGAATTTGGATGAGCCACTTCAATGACTGTCAAACCTAAATCATTAAGTACTGGAGCATATTGTTTGCTTTTAAGTCACCAAATGTAGTTAATTTGAACATTCTAAGGGGTAACTTTTAATGACAGCCTAACTATGTAATCATTCAGACCCCTTCAAATTTCAGTTTTTTCATTTCTCGGTTTTAAATTTTTCACTCAACTCTGAGAATGAAAGGGTTAAGCTTATACTATTTTTACATATGAAATACATTACCGTGTTACTTAGCATTGATTTGCTTTGTTATACACTGCATTCTCAATAATAATAACATTCTTGCCCCACAGTCCATAGTCTCTTGAATTGGCACCAAGAATCAACGCCTTGATGCCTTTAACAGCAGGAGTTTGTGGTTTACACTCATTGTCAACACTGACAGATCTGATCAGCTGAAAATTATGGGATGAGTACTCTACGCATGTTAAAAAATTGTGCCCAGCAAGAGGTCTTGATTCTAGGCCCTGATCTAAAAGATGGAGCAACATTTAATTTGCGAGTAAATGTTGTTTTGGTTCATGATATTTGTTCACTATAGATATTTTAATGAGCAGTTCCAAATTATTACCACACCCAACCCATTGAAACCTACAGTATAGTCAAGGCTGTTGCCTAATGAGAGCCCGGGTCACCAAAGTTGTGAACATGGGCCACCCAATTTTTGTATGAGATGCCTGAACAGGTGCCTGTATACCTTTTCACAAGGGGGGGGGGGGGGAGAATTGGGGCAGGAAAGCTGGTTCAGGATGTTAATTAATTCTGGGCTTCTGGCAATATGGCTTGGCACACGTAAGGAGAAGTGCTCCCCTAAAATTTTCTTAGGCAGCAGCCTTGTATAGTACTTTAAATATTTCACACAGTTATGGAGGTCTCACAGGAATTTTTTTCCAAAATGGCAGGGGACTTTCAAACATGTAAACTTTGAAGCTACTTGTACAGTGTTTACATGGAAATTTGTTGGAATCTGATGGCAAGTATTTTTCTTAAAAATTGAACTATGATCAATTCATGAAATTATAGCAAAGTTAAGTCACTAGGCAAAAGATTGCATTCACCAAACTTGAGGGATGTAGCATTTTGATGGCACCTACGAAATTGAACTTTTTGTGGAAAAGGGAAAGGAGCAATTTCCATTTTTCAAATTCACTTGCCTTGAATGAATAAAAATGCCTGAATTGAAATGAGAGTTGTGATAAAAAATGATCTGTGCAAGATAAACGCTGGACGAGGCTCCCTGAATCATGCATAAATAATTGCAATTTGACTGAGAAGAGTGCAATTTGGTCTAAAATGATACTCATGATTTCAAAATCGAACGATCGTGCAGCCCGAGTTCGATTTGAAATCACAAGTATGATTTTAGACCAAAATTGCATGAAAAGTTCATACACCACTTTATTTGATCCATTTTGAAATTGAGCAATTTAATAGCCCGATTGGTTAGTTAAAAAAAAGCCTAAAATCCGATTGGTTGCTTCGTTTTGCTGTCCCATTCTCATTGGCTGAGAAGAAAGATCTGATTTAGAGCAAAAGATAGCATGATTCGTGAATAAATTGCACCGAGAGCCTTACTGTATACAATTAATGCGTTTGGCTAAAATAAAATGCTAAAGATTTAAGCAAAAGCTATGATTGATTATCTTAATGCTGTAGCCTGACAAAGGAAATATTGAAAATCATTATATCTCTAAGTTAGTACGTGTGTGAGGCAGACCCTGCAAAATTTACAGTGAATGTGAGAAAAATCGTGATTTTGATGCTCGATAACTTGAAGGTTAACATTCTACAATTTCTATGAATTACAAACTAAAAATACTAGCTAAAAGGAGGTAACCGATCAAATTTTTGAATTGCACTCTTACAAAGAAAGCCGCAAATTTAAATTTAATTTTTCATATATTTGTCTGTAAGATGGAGCCCCCACTCGCGGAAAAATTTAAAACCATTTGTATGAAAAACTAAAAAGACGATTTCTCGCCCTTCAGCAAACCGATGCTCTTCAAATGTAATCGGTTAACTCTTTTATTAGCTAATATCTTTATAGATTGATCACCTCAAATTAATCGAAGGTGGATTTTCGACTCGACGCAAACTCGACAGCACAGTTTAATTTAAATACATGTTATGGGTTTTGGAAGAAAAAGGATAAATAAACTGAAAAACATTTCGACAGACCTTGTATTGAACCGGCATCACGTCATGTGGCCTATTCAATGCCTTGGGCCAACGATGTGACACTGAGACCTTTGTGTAATTTTATAGATAATTAAGCCTGTATCGATCGGCTTGAATTCTTCAAAGGTGGACTTTGACTCGACGGAAGCTCGACAGCACGGTTTAATTTAAATACATATTTTGTTTTTTGGAAGAATAAGGATAAATAAAACCGAAAAACATTTCGACAGGCCTGGTATCGAACCGGCATCACATCAAAACAAGCACGATTATGGCCCGATCAGCGCCTTATCGCTTGTGCTAATAAAGCAGATGTGAGAGATTGGCGTAATTATATGGATAATAAAACTTGTCTCGGTTTGAACAACTAGCAGCAAAATGTTACTTCATTGTTTAGCGAAGCAAAAGGTTTCTTTTGTTTTTCATTCAACAAAAGATCTCCAATAGATGCCGCTTGAAAAATTGAGTTTTTTTTTGCATACGTTATTTATTTCGTTTAACAAAAGATCTCCAAACGATGGGCTGGTCTCTCATATATCGGGAACTGAAATCATTAACCATTAGGTAGCGGCATTAGCAATAAGTAACAGTGGGCACAGAGGATCAGCAGGCACAGAGGAACAGTGAGCACAGAGGAACAGTGAGCATAGAGGAACAGTAAGCACAGAGGAACAGTGGGCACAGAGGAACAAGGGGCACAGAGGAACAGTGAGCACAGAGGAACAGTGGGCACAGATGAACAGTGGGCAGAGAGGAACAGTACCCACAGAGGAACAGTGGGCACAAAGGAACAGTAGGCAAAGAGGAACAGTGGGCAGAGGTGATGAGGAAAAGTTATAGCAGAACTTAACCTCCATGTATTGATTATCATCAGGTTGTCATTGCAAGCATGGCTTCTGGATTTACACTGGCAGCTAAACGATCTCGAACAGCAGGTGAAGCCCCCTTGGTGAGGAAACAAGGAAAGGAACACAACATTCCCTGGGATGACATCTGCCCAGTCACAATTAGAGAATGGTTGGACACTTTTAGCAAAGCAAACAACACAACAAGCGATATTTTGCTTGCCAGTGTCTTGCCAACTGTGGCGTGCCTTATGCTACCATCCACCACAAAGGTTCACTGCAGAATACGTGCGGAAAATGTAAACCTTTACATGATATGCTATGTGATCCGGGGCAGGGAAGTCTCCAGCCTTTCAGCATGGCTGTGCTCAGCCAATACGGTTGCATGTCGAGGCAAAAGAGGACAACCCTTTGTTTGTTGATGAGTTCACTGAAGCAGGGCTTTTCCGTCAGCTGAAAGCTACACCTGGCCATAAAGCCATCAATGGTAAGGAAGAAGCCTCACAGTTTTTTGAGCAGCTACTTGGTGCCTCACGCGAAAAGAGCTGGATAGACTTGGAGCGAATGATCCAGTTGTACGATGGTAGTACTTGGGTTTACACATGGGGGGACAAGTCTGCCCGCCAAGTAATTGATAGTCCGGTGGTGTCACTAAGTGGTTACAGCCAACCAAACCGTTTTTTCCTATTTATGTGAAACTGAAAGAAAGGCAGGATGGTGCTGTGGACAGGATTCTCCTTAACCAGCCCTTACCTCATCGTCTGGCAGCCCGAGAGACAGGAGAATACATACGGAAGTTAAATAATTCTTCAGTGAAAGATTTCAGGTAAAGTTGAGGTTATTGTATTGTGAAAACTACAGGGTTTATACCGAGTCTTGAATTCTTGAAAAAGTCTTGAATTTTGCAAACCAGTTTTCCAGACCTTGAAAACATCTGTAAAGTAAAGATAAAGTCTGAAAGTGGTGGAAAGTCTGTAATACTTTCTTTCTTTGAGGACCAAAATGGTAAAAGATCTGCTGCCTCCCTTAGTATTGGGTTGCTACTTTATTCTGATTATGTCACTCAAAGTTCCAAATAGGAAAAAAACAATGTAAACTGATTTTTCTAACATGTTTACGTTTATTCACATGTATATAACAGCATTTTTCTCGATTTGTTTCCTTTTCTTTCTCTTTTTTTTTTTAGAGCAAAACACTGCATACCTTAAACTCATCTTTTGCCCCACACAGTAGAATAACTAAGCAGAGGAGAAACCATGAAACTTGATTCTTGTTTGACCTTACTACAAGAATAAGTTTCCCCTGTACTTTGTTATTTTTGCCATGTCAGGGAAAACGCGGATGTAAGGTGCATGTATTGCTATGACAACAAAAAAAGAGAAACAAAAGGTGGCAAACAGAAAAACAAACCTAAGAGTCTTATTTTGATAGGACATCACTATATTGTTGTCCCCAGTAATGTGTGCAGTATTGTATCCCACTGGAAGTGAAATTTCACATTTTTATCAGGCAAAAAAGTCGGAAAGAAAATTGCAACGCCATAAAGCATGGATCAAGCAAATCTGGACTCCGGGGCAAGTGCTCCAGGTTCGAGCCCTGGCTGGGGACATTGTGTTGTCTTCTTAGGCAAGACACTTTACTCTCATGGTGCCTCTCTCCACCCAGGTGTATAAATGGGTACCAGTGAATTTAATGCTGGGGGTAACCCTGCGATGGACTGGCATCCCATCCAGGGGGGAGTCCATCACAGATGCTAGTCCATCACAGGTCACTTCCCCGCAATTTTGTTAGGTTTCCCCAACAAATAGCAGGTACCCATTTATACACCTGGGTGGAGAGAGGCACTGTGAGAGTAAATTGTCTTGCCCAAGAACACAACACACTGTCCCCGGCTAGGGCTCGAACCCGGACTGCTCGCTCCGGAGTCGAGTGCACTAACCATGGCAACAACAACAGGCAATGAGAAGAAGAAGGAATGTAAAATTGACGTAAAAATGTAATAAACTTTTTGCTGTCTAAACAGAGACATTTTTTTTCCAATCAAACGCAAGAACTAATATGGAAACTGTCATAGAAAATGCCGGGACTAGGGTGTTTTTCAAGCGCAAGTCATGATTTTTGTAATATATTTATTTAAACGAAATAAAAAATTACTATCTGGATATACTGCCTTGACTTTTCTCCCTCAAATTTGCCCTAATATAAACATGAAACCCTTAGCACTGATCATAGACTTTATAAGATTGAAGCCGTTTGATTATGCAGCATTAGGCTTAATCCTTGCGTCCGGCGAAATAACTCTTAGAAAACTTGATCTGAACTTTCTCCACTGGGCGAAAAGCTGTTTTGTGGCCTGCCCTCTATGATTTAGCTCAACCAGCTTCGGCTGTCCATCATTATAATACTAGATATGCCTCTAATCAAAACCTTCACAGACCATCTTCTAGAACTAATTATGGCCTGGCAAGGTTTAGTGTCGTGGCATCGCAGATCTGGGAAACAATACCCATGAAAATTAAGTGTCTCGAATTCAACAGTTTTAAAAAGGAATATAAACTCTTTCTACTCGAAATCAGGCATGTTGAATAACTTCAATCTATTTTTGGCTCTATTTATTTAATTATTTAATTTAAGTAGTTATTGTTACTCATTTATACTCTTCCTTTTCAATGTAATTAATCTAACCAGAGCTTTATACAATATTAGTTTTTATAATTTCTGTATAACCTCTACCCACTTTTAATTGTTCTGTGGTAGCAGCCAACTCGAAAGCTTTGCTCCTTTGGCTGCTACACACTTTTCTCGTTGTTATGTTTAGCTCAATGTATCATCAGCTCTGTTTTTTACTTCTTTTTTATCTTTCATTGTTGTATTGTAATTAAATAGTGTGAATAAATGAACTTGAACTTGAACTTGGCCTTGCTGATCTAAGAAGGTAGCTTCAAATTGACTGGAGTGTCGACAAGACATCATCTGCCTTTCACCGTTAAACATTTCCTCACTGAAAAACCAAGGCGGGCGGGCCCTGCGCAGGTCGGACGGCAAGCCAGGAAACATTGCTCACAATACATCGTGCCGTATTGCGATAGTTTTGTTCCAGGCCATGGGAGATTTTAAACCCTTCTCGAAGAGAACAGCAAGTCTCTCTCAACATTTATCGGCGGGAAGTGGATTGAGAGATCTGTTCTTGAAGGCGGCGATGATATCTTCGCTTAAGTGCTTGGATGGCTCCCACGTATTTTCACTTGGGGAGTAGTTCTGCCACTGGACGAAGTACTCAGCCTTGGCAACTTTTACACATTTCGCTACGACGCGCTTGACTTTCTAAACGCCAATAACAGTTGGCTTTATCTTCGGACGGTACAGGCACGATCACAAACATCATTGAATAAAACCTTGGCTGATGTCTTACACGCTTCAACACAAGTAGCTATTAACAACTGAGTGGGCTGAATAAAACTTGACCTTTTATATGTTTTGATTAATCAAAACGGATCCAAATATCAATAAAATATGTAACTGTTTCCTCAGGCGGAAACCTGTCTAAAAAAAAAGGCGGTCTGCTGCTTGTTTCATGTCTTAGTTTTACTCATTCAGGCAAAAACGGTAAAGGAGGCGAAGCAGAGTACTTCATCCAATGGCAGAACTACTCCTCAGCCAGTCTCAGAGAGATAATTTTTTATTTTCGTTGAACAAAAATATTTCAGAGTATTTGGAACGTCGGTTTATATCATTGTTGCTTTTCTTTCGTAATAAGCTTGCAAAATACTTTCAAGCAGGACTGCATTTACCGGTTTATAGAAGCATAACTTTTAAGTACAAGCCAAGCCCTGTGAAGCAAGTGTTCAATACATCGCACTCCTAATTTCTCCTATTCTTCTTTTGGTCTTTACCCAATGAATCTCATAGTTTTCTCATTTTTAAATTTCATGTTGTCATTGCTCGTTTTAAGACACTTTTTATATTTTTAACTTTTAACATTTTATGTTTTTTTCTGTATATTTTATATGAGGGCCACTAGTTTGTCACTGATTACTGTTGTGTGTTACCCTCTATAAATAAAGTTGATTATCATTATTATTACTCCTCGATATTAACTTCCGATAAAGCCATTCTTAGCATTGTTTATGTTCTTGACATGGAGGCAAGTGCCATGTTTAAGACAAAAAGTAAATGATTGCAGAAAGCCTGCCTATTGAGCTACATGTATCGGCTCTCTTGTTCTGTGTTTTCCAGTCTGCTGAATTTCACACTTGGAAAATAATAACGCCCTTATCGCAGGTTAAGCTTCTCAAACCACCTGTTGTATGTGAAACTACTTCGACATTCAATGGCAAATAATTTTCAATTTATTTTGTTGCATTTTTGAATTCACACATCTTGGACCATCAAGACCAATTTACAGTACAGCCCAAAAGATAATGCACATGCAAAAAGTGGTGCAAGAACATGCAAGCTGGCGCAAGAAGTGAAAATGTTGTGTTTTGCAGTTTGCCCACAAGAACTTTTGGAAATGCAAGAAGTTGAATATCTATACGCAAGAAGTTACTTTTCTAACTGCAAGCCGCAAGATTTGCAAGAAGCTGTCGAGTCCAGTCGTATGAAGTTTTCTTTATCTGATCTGACAGTGCATAGATGGCAGTATTGTAAATAAGTAACGCAATGACTTAAACGTTTTATTTTCACCAAAACGTTTCGATAATGATAAAGACATCAGCTTACAGCAAACATTCGCAGATGAGAACCACAACTACTATAAAAACATCAATTTGAGCAAGCAATTTACTCAACAACTCACCTTCCAGCATCAATTCCGACATCTTGAGTCACCACTGGCTGACTTCAAAACCGTGGGCTCACTTCCAAACACAGTGCAAATTGGCCCAATTCAGGCTGCTTTTTCAACCCTCCTCACTCTATCGACAAACTTGAAACTGACTCCAGCGCGAGTTCTATTTCCTCTACAAGGAAATGCACAGTTTGTTAAGCTCATCCACCAAAGCCCACTAAGATAAAGGCTGTCCAAGTTGGGCTCTTATGCTAGTTTCCATCCGTCCTTGGTCAGAGGCCTCAAAACCTCTCATCAGCCATTTCATCAAGGGACCCTTGTTTCAAAGATTTCACCATGTAAAATTTTATCACCTTCGACCTTTTCACTGTTCCTTAGCACCATGCACTCCATCATCGTTTACCAGCTCACTTCTTCCGACAAATCAAGTTCAGATTAATCCAAAAAAGCAGAATTACTTAAGCTCCAAGCACCTTCGAGGAGGTGCAGTGGCCTCATGGTTAGTGCACTAGACTCTGGAGCGAACGCTCCAGGTTCGAGCCCTGGCCTGGGACATTGCGTTGTGTTCTTAGGCAAGACACTTTAATCTCACAGTGCCTCTCTCCACCCAGGTGTATAAATGGGTACCGGTGAATTTAATGCTGGGGGTAACCCTGCGATGGACTGGCATCCCATCCAGGGGTAGTAGAAATATTCCTAGTCGCTGCATGCCATAGAAACCGGGATAAGCTCCGGCCTGACGGGCCACTTGGCTCGTGTGCAGACTACCTTTGAGGAAGTGACGTACAAGCAGTGTTACGTTCTAGACAGAAACTGACCCTGATGCTCCACTTGCTGCTGAACCCATACATTTGGAGGAGAAACTTGAAAAGTTACAAAATGAAATAAACGTCTTATCTATCAAAAATGAAGGTTTTAAGAATCAAATAGAAAGCTTGAACTTTGGTGTCAAAATATTTTTAGTTGTATTATGTGATATTCAGAAAGATAAGTGATTTGCGTTATGTGATCCTTTTTTTTCATGATTTCAATGTGGACATTAGAACCAATTAATCTGTCCATATATCATCATTAGGGTGTGTCGCACATCAGTGATAAAAGAAAACCCACCAAGAAATATTACTCACAACTTGTATCGATAAATCGGGACGTGATCAGTGAATACTGTAACTAAGGGAAAATAAACCATGATGTTTGTGAAGAATAGTCTGGTGTTTATTGGCATTTGCAACACAGTGGCACCTCCGACGGGATGAAGTAAACGGTTTTTATCAGGCAGCGAGCCTAAATGGAGAAACTCAAACCAGACATTGGGGGTAAATCTAAACTTCTTGTATTTACATTGCGTAAAACATAGGACATACTAGAGTTGGGGAATGTGCTCGCAATCAACTGTCATCGCGAGGCGCTGAGTACCATAGTGAACCAAATAGATATCCTATAAAGCTTCAAGTTGTTGAAGAAAGGTTTAAAGTGGGCAATTCCGAAGAGGATATTACAAAGTGGAGCACAGAAATTCAAAACCAGGTCGCTCATGTTGACGTTATAGTAACTCATATAAATGAACACTTGGCTAGCCTTAAATGAGAAGATTTCATAGCTCAAGAAACAGAGGAGCCTAAAGCAAAGTAGCCTGAAGATCAGCTTAAATTTGAACGCGTGCAGCTTGAGCAGAAACTAGAATATGAGCGGAAAATAGAAGAATCCAAGAAGGATCACGCAAATGTAGTAACATGGCGGCAGTAACTAAGTAAGTATTTTTGTAAATAAGGTTAGTATTTGTTGGTAGCTGTAGTGTTGTAGGTAGTTGTATATCTAGCTATTAGCTGTAACCTGTAAGTAATGTCCACATTGTAATGTAGAACTGTTACTAATTAAAAGTATTAAAAAAAAAAAAAAAAAAAAGTAACTAAATTCGCTTATCTCAAAGATTTTTTAGAACCCAAAGTCAGAGCGGGAAGAGATGGTCTCCCTTTCTTAAGTGAGGGGTATGAACGGGCAAAGAACATTCTAAGGACCAAGTATGGGAAAACCTCTGAAATAGTGAATGCATACGTCCAAAACATAATAGGATTACCAGCAATCAGTGGGGCGAACCCAGCGAAGATCCATCAATTCTATGAAGCACTCTCGTTCAATGTTCAAGCTCTCAAGACGCTGGGCAAACTTAAAGAAGTAAATGGCTATGTTTGTATGTCAATTGACAAATTACCCAGGATCAGACGGGACTTGGTCAGAATAGGTGAAAACTGGCAAGAATGGGACTTTCCGAAATTCGTGTACGCCGTCCAGGGATGGACAGAAAGAAATCCGGTAACCATCAGATCAAGTGACAAGTCCTGGCATAACTCAAACAAATTTAACACTCAACTAGGCGACGCGTGTCCTCATGGATATGTTTACTGCAACAGCACTGATCAAAGGCCGCACAAATGCACTCAAGTTGCTGATCCAAGCGAAAGAAGGAAGATTTTCCTCAGAAAACACCTCTGCTTTAACTGTGCCGGAGAAAATCACAGGGAGACGGAATGCAAGAGCAGAAAAGCGTGTTTGTTTTGCAACAGAAGACACCACACCTCAAGCCGTGACAGAGGAAACGCAGACAACTCAATGACAGCTACGCAAATTGGCGATGGTCCTGTTGTGTACCCAGTGATTGTGGTGGAAGTTGCAGGAATAAAATGTCATGCTCTTCTAGATTCTGGCACAGTAAGCTCCTACGCTTCTGCAGCACTGCTTTAGAGAATTGGTGCAAAACCTTATCATTCTGGGTTGCACAAGATTGAGATGATGTTGGGCACGAGCAGTCGGGTGATGGAAGTTTATCGGATCAAACTTAACTCAGTGAAGGGAAACTTTGAGATGGAAGCAGAAGTCAGTAAAGTAGAGAAGCCGCACCTCATGATGTTAGACAACCCTTGTTACAAGAAGCTTGTAGAGAAACACCCTCACCTAAAGGGCATGACCATGGATGACAATGACGAGAGACCCTGCCTACCCGTGCACATCATCCTAGGAAACAGGGAATGCCCAAGAATCAGCACCACCGAGCCTCAACGTGTGGAAAGAGAATGGGACGCTGTAGCAAGTTTGGGCTGAACTATCACTTTGCCTGGTAAAGAAATCGACACCACCAGTATGCTTCTCACACAAACGTCAAGAGTTGACTAAGAACTTTGTAAGCTAGATGTTTTCGGGTTAGCAGGCTCACCCACAGGGGATCGGGGTGTGGTCTATGATGAGTTTAACGAACAGCTGTGGAGGAGCGAAGAAGGGTGGTACGAAACCGGTCTCCCGTGGAAGGGAAATCCTTCCCCCTTGCCAAACATCAAGGAAGGAAGTCTACACAGACTCGCTAGCCTTGTACGGAAACTAGAGAAGAATGGGTCCATTGATGATTACAATGCTGCGATCCAGGAGCAGTTGGCCGAGGGAATAGTTGAGCGTGCCCCAAACTCTGTTGAAGGACGGCAATTCTATATTACAAGGGAGTCCTGCGTGAAACTACTGAAAGCACTAAGCTGAGAATAGTGTATGACGCCTCCACAAGGGCCTGGGACGGTGCACCATCTCTTAACGAATGTCTCAACACTGGTCCGCCGCTACAAAATCAACTATGGAGCGTGTTAATTCGAGGACGTTTCAATCCAATTGCCATCACTGGAGATATCAAAAAAGCGTTGTTGCCAGTCAGAATCCGACCGGAAGAAAGAGATGCTCTCAGGTTAATCCGACCGGAAGAAAGAGACGCTCTCAGGTTCTATTGGTTAAAGAGCATCAAGATCAAAGAAGTTGAGACTCTCCGCTTTACAAGAGCTCTGTTTGGTTTAGGTTCCTTGTCCTTCTTGTTAGGAGGGGTCATTGAGCAGCATTTGGAAACCCTGAGCCCCAAGCAGTCTGAAATAGTACGCGAGATAAAGAAGAATTTGTATGTGAATTTGTGCGCAAAATCCAGGATAAGAATTGGATAACGTGGAGATATGTGCCTACCAAAGAGAATCCTGCTGACCCTGGGAGTCGTGGAGGGCCTGTAGCACAAGACGGCGACCCCTGTTAGCATGGTCCGAAATGGCTCTCACTCCCAAGTGCTTGGCCAGCCGACATAACCACAACTGCCACTGCTGAAATACTAGCTGAAGCAAGGACGGTACGAGAGATATTCAAGCTCGCTACCGACCAAGAGGTGGATGGATTTGATGTAATTCTTGACAACTATGGTCTCTGGCGCGTGTTGCACATTGGTGGATGGTTAGGTAGATTTGTCCAGAACGCAAGGCATCTAAGGAAAACAGGGCCACTTAACCACCGAAGAACTAAGCATTCACAAAAGATTCTGGGAGAAGAGAGCGCAGCAAGAAGGGAGAAATCAAAGCATTATGAAAACGACCGCTCCCAGCTTAACTTACAGCTCGCTAAGCGACCAGCAACTCCTTGAATGCCGGGGGAGGATACAGGGCATCTCCCAGATACAGCAGTCTACACAGAGAAGTTTGTGGAAGAAGCTCGTGAATCTACTCTACACGAAGGGATGCAGTTGACAATGGCGAAAGTACGACAACGGCATTGAGTCCCGCGCCTAAGACGACTAGCGAAGCATATCGTGAAAAAATGCCCAGGATGCAAACGATTCCAGGCCACAGCCTTTCCTGTACTGCCTCCTGGACTACTATCGCGAGATCGCACCGCAGGATCCACTCCCTTTCAAGTTGTGGGGGGTCAACTATGCCAGCCCAATCAATTTTAAAGCTGCTGAAAAACGCGAAGGAAAAGCCTACCTTATTCTGTATGCCTGTATGTCTGACAAGGGCACTGTACCTCGACCTGGCAAGAAGCTTTTGCAGACCGATGAATTCTTTCTCAGCCTAAAAGGATTAATAGCATGGCGTGGCAGACCAAGTACAATCTATTCAGACAACGGCAGTACTTTCGTTGGAGCCGCAGCATGGAAAAGCAAGTACAAAATGACGAGAAGCTAAACGATTTCCTTGCACGTCACCAAATCATGTGGAAGTTCAACCTAAGTCAAGCCCCCTGGTGGGGAGGCCAGTTCGAGTGCATGATAGGGCTGGTCAAAACAGCAGTGAGGAAAACTATCGGCAACGCCTATCTAACCTTTGATGAGCTGCAAGAAGTCTTTCTGGATGTAGAAATAGCCTTGAATGGTCGCCCACTGTCGCACTGACGCACAATTACCAGTCTTGACACTGAATTCCATGCTCTTCAGCCAACCAAATATTCTACCCTGGAGGGAGCTACACTATGAAGAGAACCCACAAATCAGACGCTCAGTGAAACTATGCAAGGATGCAATTTGGAACCGCTGGACAAAAGAGTACCTTCGTGGGCTGCGAGAACGTCACACAGTGACACATAAAGACTCCCCTTGTGGAGTTGAGAAGGGAGATGTGTGCCTAATCAAAGACAACAACAAAGACAGGAATAAGTGGAAGCTTGGAATAGAGGAAGAGCTAATTGCAGGACGTGATGGCGTCGTGAGAGCTGTGAAGCTTCGAGCAGGCAAGAGGTATCTGGAGAGAGCAGTACAGCAGTTGTATCTACTGGAGCTGTCCTGTGACAAGTCTCGAGAAGCGCCGAAACCTCCACTGAATCCTGAAGCGCTTGCCTTCAGACCAAGGCGAGATGCCGCAGTCGCAGCCAGACTTCGAGTCCAAGATATTGCTGAATGTGACCAAGACAAATTGATTGATTACATTGATTATTCAAAAGAACAGATTTTAAGTACTTATTGGGAAGATGATGAAGATCATAAAATTAAGGTAAAATTTATTGTAACATGGTTTATTCAATTAATCCCTTACGGTTTTAAATTATTACAAAAAAATAGAAGAAAAAATCATTTTATATGTGAAAAAAAAGAAATGAAAAAAAATTAATTAAAAAAAATAATAATGATGAATATGTGCCAGACTGCAAAAAAAAAGAAAAACTGAAGAGCAAATTGTTAATTTCCTTGATCTTGACACTTCAAAGATCACTTTTTCAAAACCAAAGCCAAACAAACATAACGCCAGACAAATTGGTATATTATATGAAGGAAAAACATTATTTGTTAAATATGATGGAAATACACCCTTCGGTTTAAAAGAAAACTTTGATAAAGATGGTAATTATCAAGGTACTTTGCATGCAAATTAATTGTGAAGATAAATACTTAAAAAAAAGCGAAAGAATTAGATGAATTCTTCATTAATGCTTACCATAAAAATAAATGGGGATTAAATGGAAATATACCTATTGAAAATGTTAAAGGGTATGATGAATATGGGCAAGGTGGTTTCTGGAAAAGAATATGTAAGAAACCTTACAAAATGAATAAAAACGAAACAGTCTATCTTGATTACCCATCAAAGATGGAATTTACTCTCTTTTATCGTGAAGACAAACTACAAACAATTTTTTTTACATGGAATAAAGAAAAAATAGAATTTGAATCAGTTGTAATAGGTCCACGATGTAAACTTAAATTATATCGCTGCTTGGTTTTCACTTTCATGTGGAACTTTTGGTTTGACTTTAAAACCAAAATTAATGCAAATTATGTTTAAAGAAGAAGAAAATATTTTTAATGAATTTCTTTTAGATATATGTCATATGTGTTAATCCTGATTTAGGATGTGATGATTCATAGTAATGAATGAAACTTTTCACAGAATATATATTATTTATGATACATAAATAATATATGACTGAATTACAACAAATTTCTGGCAAACTTTCTGAAGGACAAAGGAGAAAGCTAGCTAAAGCTTACAAAAACATAGAAGAAGTTAAAGTACGTCTAAATAAAAATTCTTTATCAGGACCAGATGTTTTAATGGTTCCAATGAATACTGTTAAGAGACTCTCAAAAAACAAAACTGCTAATAACGGAATGGTTATTACTATTTCAAAGAATCATATCAGGAAACAAACTGGTAGTGGAATTTTTAGCGCTGTAATGCCATTATTCAAGACAGTAGCTCCTACAATTGGTAAAACACTAGGATTGTCTGCTTTAGCAGGGTTAGCTTCTGAACGTGCTAGTCAAATAGTTAAGAAAATTAGTGGTGGGGTGGTCAATTATTTCAAGTACCAAATAAAAATCTTTACATGCTTGCGCAAATGGGAGATTTACTAACGAAAGGTCAAATAGGAGATTTAGCTAGAGCTCATAAAACAGGAGAAGATCTTCTTTTTAAAATTACACAGAAACAAGTAGGAAATGGTATTGGCACGTTACTAGCTAGTATTGGTATTCCAATGATTATTGATGCATTGAAAGGAGGAAGTGGAATACAAAAAGGAAGAGGCTGAGTTCGAATGGGGAAATCAGAGGGAGGAGCATCTCCTCGTGTCAATCATCAGCCTGTGAGGATGGTTAATTGTTAAATGTTATGATGTCATAGCCATTATAAAATCAGTGCAGATATGTTTCTATCAGTCAGTCATAATCTCTTGCAACGCGGTCAAGCTTAATTTCGTTAGTCATAGACCAAGCTCTTTCTTCATCATGGCTCAATCAGGTCCTCCAGCTTCTTACACAGATCCACAACCAAGGCGTTCAACCAGACTGCCTAAACCAAGTAAGAGGGATCCTAACTTCATATACGAGGATTTCCAACGTCATCTACAGAATTTTGATGACCCGGACGAACGCGACTTGTTACCCTCACCTTCGCTATTTTCTGACTCGCAAGGTCGAGATCAGAAAGAAACAAAAAGAAAAGTGAAGCGGTACCTGATCCTGGTCACAAGTACGCCGCGCTTCAAAGCAAGCTCCTTGACCTCCATCTTTACGACCTAGGTCAGGACGATCTTTCTCCTCCGGATTATAAGCCAACCAAGATTCTGCAGCCTAAAGGCACTCACCATCAGCCCCCACAACCATCAGCTTCTCCGGAGTGAGACCTCCAGCAAGAGATTCGCCTAGTCGAGCTACAGAAAGAGAAGCTTGCGTTAGAGCTCGAAGTCTTACGTCTACGCCACGCCCCCAATTCTTCTCCGGATGGTGACTCTGGCGAGAAAACAAGTCCATCCGCGTCTGCGGGAGCGAATAGGAAGAAGCGTGCTGTTGACTGGCCACACGAATTTGCCCCAGGTACCAGTAATAGTATCGAATATGATAAGATCGATTTACCACAGTTTGTAGCGGGTTTTTTAGCGATGATCAAATCCTATGATATTGCTAAGAAATCCGCTATGCTTGACTACCTCGAGTTGTTGATGCTCAAGGCATCAAGTTACTCCTGGTCAAGTGTACGTTCTTTTCATTCGCACATCACACGACAGATCGAGTTATGGCGTCTGGAATGGCCTAGCTCTAACGAGATCAGGGATAAGGCAGTTACCTTTTTCAAGCATTCCGATCTGCATTCCGATCTACGGTTTCAATGCCAATCCGGTCTCGTCTCCCACGCAAGCGTCTTCTTCACCACAGCGTCCACCAGTAGAACCCGAAGCGGAAAAATCATGTCGTCAATGGAATTACTATGGCTCGTGTTCTTGCAACAAGTCAAATCAAGATGTCTTCAACGCCCGTCACAAATGTCGCGTCTGTACCAGAGATCATCCCATGTTGCACTGTCCGAAAAGGAGAAATCCGATCCCGCCCCAAAACTCTGTTTGACTACAGGATTTGGCTCTACTAACACCTCCGGATGTTTTAGATACGGACAGTCTTACGGCTGACGCTTCAACGACCTCTTCCTCGGACTGTTTAGCATCGGTTTTGCCTATTATCAAACATATTTTAGCATCAAAACATGACTTGCCTAACGCGTTTGGGGCAGAGGTTCCCGTTGTCACGCCCCTCAATATCATGGCTTGGGAGTTCAGATTACAAGACTATCATGATTCAAACATTGTTAAATTTTTACGCTATGGATGGCCGATAAATTACACCGCCGATAAGTTACCCGAATCATCTTCTTCAAATCACCCTTCCGCGCTTTCCTACTCCAAGCACGCCGATTATTACATTGCTACCAAACTTGAGCTCGGCGCTATTGCGGGTCCTTTCATTCATAATCCTCTGCCACGGCCTCTAATCTGTTCCCCTCTGCAGACAGTACCGAAGCGCGGTTCCACGAAACGACACGTGGTCATGGATTTGAGTTTCCCCCCGTCTTGCTTGGTTAATAGTGGTATCCCTGCCAACACCTATTTAGACGAACATTACAAGCTACGACTTCCCTGCATTGACCGGCTTTGCGAATTTATCTTACAACATGGCAGGGGTTGTTTACTCTACAAGCTCTATCTTCAGCGCGCGTATCGCCAGTTACCCATTGACCCTAAGGATTACTTTTATCTAGGCTTTCCCCATAAGAACATGTTTTATTTTGACACGCGTTGTCCTTTCGGATTGAGGACATCCGCCATGATTTGCCAGAGAACAACCAAAGCAGTAGTTCATTGTTTTACCGCACTCGGTTTCTTCGCTGATGTTTATCTCGACGATTTTTACGGCGCCGACACCCCAGAGCGGGCTTCAATGGCTTTTCAGACTCTACAGGATCTACTCCACGAGCTCGGACTGCAGACTTCACCCGACAAAGACTGTCCACCTTCTACCAACATGGTTTGTCTTGGTGTGGAGGTCGATTCGGATCATTTTACACTTTCAGTCACGGAAACCCGTGTCAAGGATCTGCTCTCCAAACTGTCTTCTTGGTCTTCTCGCGAATCTTACACTCTAAAGCAATTACAGTCTCTTCTCGGCAAACTCTCTTTCGTGACTGCTTGTGTCAAACCGGGTCGCATTTTTATGTCGCGTTTATTGAACAGTTTACGCGCTTTTCCATCAACACGCGCACGACTTCCGGTCTCAGCAGACATGAAAGCTGACATAGCTTGGTGGCTGGATTTCCTACCAATTTTCAATGGCACTTCACTCATCAAACCTATTCACTGGGAATTCGACGATCTTCAGTTTACTACGGACGCATCATTGCACGCTGGCGGAGCGACCTGTCTTAACGAATGTTTCACGTGCGAGTTTCCCGAGGACATCGTGCGCAGTGCCGGACATATTACTGCTTTAGAACTCTACACTATTGTCGTAGCTGTCAAGTTTTGGGCTGCCAAGCTTTCCCACCGCAAATTCCTTGTGTCCTGCGACAACGAAGCAGCTGTTACAGTTGTCAACTCTGGTTTTTTGAAGGATCACTTCATGCAACGTTGTTTACGGGAACTCTGGTTCACAGCCGCCGTCCATGATTGTGAATTGACTGCTCATCACATTCCAGGCGTCCATAAAGTGTTAGCTGATGCGCTAAGCCGTTGGCGCACAGACCTTGCTTATCACAAACTATTTTATGAATCTGCCGCCCGCTTAGGCAGACAGTACACTTTTCAAACCGTTTCCAAGGATTATCTTAATTTTCAAGTTCATTAAGTCTATCTCTCGCGTAGAGTATGCAGGTTACTATCGCTATGAAGGTATTTACTTTGTTTTAGGCCGTTTTGCTCACGCATTTTTTTTTTCTTTTTCTTTCCCTTGTTTTCTAGGTAGCACACAAGGTCTCAAGTATTTAGATAGTTTTTCGCATAGGCTAATTAGGTTAGCTCATGCTGCAATGACGCATCAAAATATGCAGTCACATTTTCGTATTTTTACACAGTTTTGTAGCAATCTCGGCGTGCGACCGTTTCCGGTCCAACCTGAAACCATTTTAAGATATATTTCCTTTCTTTCGGTTATGGGTCGTTCTTACGGGACCGTCCAGAATCATATCTCTACAATTAAGCATTATCATCGTTTGTTTGGTTTTCAACCCGGGTGGGAAAATTTGTATTCTTTTCAGTTAGCGTTACGCGGATGTAAGCGTTTTTTTGGGGCTGCTCCAGCGCGCAAACTAGCCATCACACCCATTTTACTTTTACGTATGGTTTCTGTGTTAGATGCCACTCAACCCCTTCAGGCAGCCATGCGGGCTTTGTTCCTAGTAGCATTCTTTTCTTTTTTACCCAAGTCTAATTTGGTTGTTCCAGCAGCTCATGTCATTTCTCCTAAAGTCCCATGGCGCTCGGACTTTCACGTTTCACAGCACGGAGCCTTTCTCAACATTCGCGCGACTAAGACCATTATTCAGTTTTTCCAGCGGGCTTTATGCGTTCCTCTCCCTAGTATCCCAGGTTCTCCACTTTGTCCTGTTGCGGCTCTTGAACATCATCTTCGCCTCAACGCAGTTCGCCCATCGGATCCACTTTTTTCAGATTGTTCAGGCGCCGCGCATACTACCCGTCCCCTTACTTTTCGTCACTTTACTAGTTTTTTAGCACGGGTTATTACTGGGTTAGGTTTAGACCCACGAGCTTACTCGCCCCATAGTTTTCGGCGAGGCGGTGCCACGTTTGCTTTTGAATGCCACGTTCCAGCAGAACATATTAAGTTTCAGGGGGATTGGAGCAGCGACGCTTATTTGGTTTATTTAGAGATGTCCCCAGCTCAGAAGTATCTGGCAGTTGATTCTATGGCCGCCAAAATCTCTCAATTGTCTTCATCTTAATCTTAGTTTTAGTCTAATCATTGGTCAATTGTTTTCCCCTATCTCACATGATCCCATACATACATTTGTCTTTAACCACCGACCACCTTCTCATTTGGGTTTGGGTGTTGGAGTTGTATTGTCTTTAGCTTGTGTATCTTAGTTTCGTTTCTTTGACAATAAACTCCTTGTCTCCAAACTCGTGGTCTGTGATTAAATGTAAACAATTGTATAGGAATGGCTCCTCCACCTTTTATTGGTACTTGGGAAATGCGTGGAAGAGGAAAAAAACCTAAGGAAAAGGAATTCCTTTGATACTGTAAAATTCTATAAAAGATATCCCAATGATTAATTTTGATCTTTTAGATTGGTGTAAATACTTGAAGATACCTATCAAGAATGTTTTAAGTAGAGATCAGACTGTACCACATAATCATAAATTGGCACTTCTTATTTATAATTTAGAACCACACTATCTTTCTGGTAGTCATTGGGTTTCAACCTATGTTTGTAATGGTACTATAAATTACTTTGATAGCTTTGGTATGCTGCCTTTTCAAGAGATAGTAAACTATGCAAAGAAGAAAAACTTAACATTGCTACACCAAAATCAGCAACTACAAAATCTCTATACTACAACATGTGGGTATTACTGTTTTTATACTACAGGCTAAGAAATTTCTCAAATGCGATTGGCTAAGACCAGTAGTTTTTCTGCCAAATTTGAAATACTTACATGTAAAAATTTCAGTTTCCATGGAAACCTAAATGATCGAAACAATATGGCGGAAAGATTTTCAAAATTCTGTGGGAAAAACTGCAAGAGCTAAAGGAAATTACCAAGATATGGAAACAGCAAAGAATGTACAAAGATCTAGGTCACTGTTTCATCGATTTAAGGTGGTAGGCAAAGGATACAGTCCTGATATTTTCAGTGAGCTGCAACGTGAACCAACCAGTCAGCTAACGAAGTTTGGTGCATAGCTTTATCGTCGAGCACTCTTTTAACTGCTATCGAAGAAGGTGGGAGAATGAAAAATGGTTCCTTTCAGTCTTTATTCAACAGTTCAGAAGCACAGGCAACCAGAAGTAAACTGGTCGTTCGCTGGAAACTCTTTTCCGCTGCTGTGGTGACCAAAGAAACGATAAATAGCCAACAATTTTTACGGCCTGCTGCTTAAATGAAAGCCCAAAGTCCAAGTTCCACACAAGCAGAATTGGTTAAAAAATCTATTGATAAACTTCGATTGACGATTAGGCTGTTCAAAATGTACCCTTCAAAAGATATTTAGAGGTATTCAAGTACTGTTTTATCGCAGTTGAAGCGAAAATCATTTGAACATGTGTGACCTTTGTGCGATCACGTTTGATCACATGTTGTAGTAAAACCAATCACTCGCGTGTGACTAAACAGCGTTACAAGATGCGAAATGTCTTTGCCTTGTAGTATAAACAAAAAATAGCATGTTTTTTTTGGGGGTAATTGGTATAAATACCGGCTCGTGATATTTCAAAACTCTCCAAATATCACTCGCCACGGCGGCTCATGATATTTTGAAATATCACTTGCGGTATTTATCCCAAATACCCCTAGCAACCGTGCTATTTCCTATACATATTTTTTGAATGAAATGCATAATGGAGTAGATTATTCTGATTTATTACAGGTATTTGACACAGACACAAATAAGAATGAAAAATCCATAGAAAACTATTTTAAACGATTGGTTTGAGCTCTCGTTTCTTTTAAATCTTTTTTCAAGCTATTTTTCTGTTTTCTCACTCTTTTAGTTTCTCCAGAACAACATAAAAAGCTATTTTTCTATAAACAATTTTGTAATGTTTATACAACTCTTCAATTCTTTTTATTTCTTTTTCAATGTCAATGTCAATGACAATTTCAGAACCTTTTTGTTCCATTATAATATATGGAAATAATAAAAATAAAAATAATTTAATATATGGTAAAATCTTGTGTTAAACAAAACAAACAAACCGATTGTGTACCTGGATCTGAAAGAGTTGTGAGAACAAGAAATGGTCGTCATATGATGAAATGTAAATGCTCAGAATGTGGTATAACAAAAACTAAATTTGTTAAGTCAGGGAGTAAGAAAGGAAAAGGACTATTATTAGGTAAAAACAGTCCTTTTAAGGGAATACCATTAATAGGAGCTATATTGTAAATAAAAAATAGTTCCTCTTTTTATATGTTATCATATTGTGTTAATCAAAGAAAACAAACGGAATGTTTACGTAATTCTCAAACTTTTGTAATTTCAAAAAAAGGAAGAAATGCAATGAAATGTATTTGTGCTGAATGTGGAATTACAAAAGTTAGGTTTATATCTAAAAAATAAATGCAAGGATGCGGTTTTGATGAACTCATTGTCAAAGGGTTGGCCACTGGTGCAAAAGGATTGTATAATCTAGGAAAATTTGGTGCTAGTAAAGCAATAAGATGGAGGATGGACATTAATAAATTAATAATTAAACCAAAAATAATTAAACCCAAGAAAAAACAAAACCAAAAACATATGATTGGTTTTGTGATGCCTGTCAAAATGGAAAAAATTACACAAATAGAGGTAGATATCAACATTTGAAAACGCAAATGCATATTAATAATTTACATAATATAGCACCACCACCGATTAGAAGACTTCAAAAGAAAGAAGATTATGTTGAAAATAAACTAATCAAATTATTTAAAGGTGGAACATTCTTAGATGAACCATTAGAAGAAAATAAATTACCGGAACCAATAAAACCAACAAAATATAAACCTAACATACCAGAACCTAAACCTAGAACTAAAAAAAGACCATTACCACTACCAAGAATAATAAAGAAAAGACCTTTACAACATGTCTCAGAAAAAGTAGAGAAGATTAAGAAACTCATAGATTATATAACTCCTTTTTACAATCCTGAATCAATAAGAGAGTTTAAGAAGTTATTAAAATTTATTCCTAAGATAGAGATTACTGAAAAAGAGAAAGCTCTTAAAAATAATGCAAAATCTTTTGAAGTCTCTATAATCAATAAATATGAGCCTTTAATTCAGTTAAATAATACTAAGAAGGCAATCTTTGAATTATTAAAAAGTATAATGGACAAAAGAAAAGGATTTAAATTTTCAATGACACTAAAAGTACTATTATCAAAGAAAACAGAAGATGAAAAGATTTATAAAGAACCTTATTTCAATGGTGGTCCAATGACAGTAATCAATAAAGAGAGTATAATGGAAAATATTGATATGGTGATTGAAACAATTTTAAATACTTTACCTGTTTGGTTATCAGAAGGTTCTGGATGGGTAATAGAAGAAGTACCTAGTCATTCTATTAATATTGTTAGTTATTTACCATTAAAAGGTAAATCTTATATTCCACTTTCAGAAGAATTATGTAACCCAAGAAAAGGTTTAATCAACCTTAAAAATGAAGATAATCAATGTTTTCGATGGTGTCATATCAGACACCTAAATCGAGTCAAAAAAGATCCACAAAGAATTACAAAAAAAGATAGAGAACATGTTAAAAATTTAGATTACTCAGGTGTTACTTTTCCAGTCTCATTAAAAGATATAAATAAAATAGAAAAGCAAAATTCAATTAATGTAAATGTTTTTGGTTATGAAAAAGGTGTTTTTCCAATTAGAATATCAAGAGAGAAATTTAAAGATCATTTACATGTACCACCTCCTCACCGAGCTTAAATTTCGGATATGTGACTGCATACTATTTCTCCCCATCCTTTGATAATTTTGTTTCCCTGTGAATGTTCTCATTAAAATGCAGGCTTGCAAGGATGTGCCTAAACATTTAATCAGCAGAAAAATAATCAGCTTATTGTTCTGCAAGGTAGTACCTGAAGAGACCTGCAATCACAGCTCTTATTCAACCCTCTAAGATAAAAAGCCATGAAAAAAGCAAGCATATTCCTGAGGTAAAAATGTGTTTTCACTACAGAAGCAAGGTCTGTATTTATTTGGCTTCATGCTATCACAGTTTATTAGCATGTTGATTCATTTTTGGTCACTACAATGAAACATTCATTTGACAGCATTCACTGAACCTTAGTGACAACGCAACAATTTTCATGCAGTACCTGCAAAATGATCCCAACCACGAGAAACCAATCATCTTTGGGTGCCAATGGTTCAGTGTTGCATGGAACCCTTCCAAACAGCTTGTTTGGGCATCTGGTGAGAGCTTCTTTATATCTCCTAGGAGGAGTTTGGCTGTGAGTATACTTGTTAGCTTGTCATATGCTGCAGTACCTGGGAAAAAATTCAATGTTGGGTGGATCAGAACCTTAGGGATGGAAACAACAATGATACAATGTCAATGGCAATATAGTTGAGGATAACCAATCTTTACAAAATATTCGTCGGAAAGGTACAGTTTTAGTATCATAAGACCAGGCCAGGGCCCTGGTAAGAAATGAAATGCATTCAAATTTGTGCCTTGTCTTGTAGGAGTCTTAGTATTTACAGCAGAAGTATCAGATCACATGACCAGAATGTGTAGGAATTTGTGTGGATTACAATTACAGCAACAATTTCCTCAAACGCGCCAACTTTGATCCACTTTCTTGGTTCTAGGTTGTTGTGGTGACATTCTTTGTACAGTGGGTCTGGATGGTTACTATGTTTATTTGACACGTGGCGCATAAAGGAGTTCCACTTAGCAAGGATAAGGCTACCAAAACCGGGTGTGGTTGAAGTGGCGGACCAATACAGATGTCGGCGTATCCCTCTCATCCAGTCCTTGATGATCTCACAGCCCTTCTCCTTGCTTGCCTGCAGGAGCTTCTTTGTCACTGATCGTGCTACGTGCCAAATATCATAGTAATGGGTGGTGTCAACACAGACCTCTCTAATCCACTTTGCAATACTGCGGTGACGGTCTGAAATGAACACGGGGATCGTCAAACCAAGTCGCTCCAAAAATTGAAAGCACCTCTTAGCCCCTTCCAATTCCATTTGTTGACTGCCACCCGTCTCATTGGACTATAATAAAAAAATAAGAATCAGCAATATTTTGATTTTGAGACACTGATTACATTGTCCTGAAATGTCACATTGTAAGTACATGTGATTTTCTTAAAAAACATCTTTTATTACAATAAGGTTAGTAATGAACTTGGGTAGGGGGCACGGTTTGTGCAATGGACTCTGGAATCAAACAATCTGGGTTCGCACCCTTGCCAGGTTCAATGTAACTACACCTTTTCATTAGATATTTTTGGCATGAGCAGAAGTTTAGGTACATGCATGTATATAACACATAACAAGTCATCCAATGGCACTACACATACCACATTATAGCTGACTCACCCAAGTAAGTTACAGACTACAATCAAAACTCTCCTTACGGAAACCTCAACAACAGAACTCCTCATTTGGTATCTGTACAAAGAGGTTTGACCACAGTCTCATTTTTTGCATGAAGTTTTTGTACATTGTACAGGTTGGTAGTGCCAATGGGAGACATGATGTGTATTCTTTCTTACCTGAATTAGTTCAAAATGTACGACTTTCATTATTGTTGAACAAAACATTGTGTAAGCGCCATATTTGGCGCAGTGGCCCATGGAATCAAAGCGGCCATCACCAGACCACACCACTTCCTTCATATTCTTCAGTGTGTTGATCAGCTGAGCGCGATATGACTCCCAGTACTGGATTACAGTTGGAAATACAAATGACCGTTGATGACTGAAGAAAGTGCGGGAGGAGAACACAGACAGGCCCATGTGCCGAAATACCAAGAGAATCTTGCTTATGGAGGCTCCAGCCATTAGAACAGCAAAACTCAGTAACACATTTCCAGCAGGGCATTTGCCATGGACAAATGGTTGAGACCTCCACACATAACCGTTTGTGCATTTTGAGCAATGCTGTGTGACTGTTACCATTGTCCCATTTTGTTGCATGGAAACATGAGGGTTGTCAGCTTTGCAAGTAAAGCAGAAGAGTGCAAATATTTTCAGCAGCATTCTGTAAAACACGATAAACTTTGGTTCATCATAGCCAGGGGTGTCTGGATTTACTCTGTAAAGAAACAAAAGGATGTGCAATTTTCTTTGAAAACATTTTGCCGTCCATAAGAAAAGATTGAAACATTTTTTTTTAATAATTTGCATTAAAATTTATAAAAACTCCCACTTATGAACTTTAGCGCACATCACACACTAACAGTAACCGAATTATACAGCTAGCAGTGTTGTCCATGAGTCAAGTCTCCTTCCCCCAGTTATAACCCATTCTATTTGCTAGTTAAGCAAAGATATTATTTCAGATCCCCCCTCCCCCCCCCCCGATATAAGACTCCCCCAACCCAGTTTAGTTTAAGCTCATCCTAAATCCCTTTTGAGGACATATAAGCCCAAGGCTTTAAAGTGGGATTCTACAGAATTTGTAGTTTAAAAAAATGAAAGTATTGTGCATGAAAATCATTATCAGGGTGCCCACTAAAAATGCAATTGGACAATGAAAAATGGCTGATATTACTGTTGTAATATGCCATTGTTAACTGTTTATACACAAAGTCTTGGCCGCTGAGTTGAAGTTAAAATTAAATTTGCTCTTACAAATATTTGTCAAATCATCAATAAAACAAATTTGGTATCACATGGGTTAGACCTAAATATGTAAACAAGACGAAATAACTTTGTTTTTCTTTATAACAATTTGATTTTTAAATATACTGTAACTGACAGCACTCTTACTCAATATTTTTTGATTTGTGTTCTTCAGTTCCTTCCTCTTCTTCGGTGGTTTCCCCTGAGGTACCTTCTTCCATGGCAGCCCAGTCTCTATCCTCATTTATAGGGCCTTCATCTTCTGTTTCCGTGTCAGTGCCAGTGCTGGACCAAGTATAATACTGTTGTTTTTCACTTGATACAATTCCTGTGTTTTGATGCCCCCTTTGTTCTTCAGGTCTGTCTTGTTCTTCATCTTCTCCTTGCTCTTCTCCTTCTCCTTCTTCCTCCGTCTCAGTTTCAACCGCTGCCAAACGCTACAATAGTAAGTATAGAATTATGAGAAATGTGCACCCTTAAAATAACATGCAAGTATCTCTACAATTTTCTTGGGCGATAAGCTAGATTATAATTCTAATGTACTTTATTGTATACTTACACTATGAAGTTCTTTAATTGTTTTCTTCATTTCTGCTACTGTTCCCTTCAATCGCTTATTCACCCTCTGCAAATTATGGCACCTTTTTCGGTGGATGCAGCCTTTACACGCTTGGTTATTGGCAACTGATAGCTTTCGAGATGTAAGTGGTGTAGTAGAAGGTTTGCTCAAAGGTGTGGTTGTATCATCAGAAGTTGAATAATAAGAAAGAGGGTCTGTCACAGGTATGCGGAGAGTCTCTCTAGAAGTGGAAGGAGTACTCAACTCAATCAGCTCGTCAGGACTTTCCAAATTTATTTGTGCACTGTTAGATGTGTCTACAAATGACATATTGTCAGCAGTGGTCAATGGAGTACACGACTGAACAAGTTTGTCTGGACTTTCCAAATTGATTTGTGTAGTATCACAGGTGTCTGTCGATGGCATAATGTTGGCAGGGGTGGAAGGAGCTTCACACTCTGGAGAACAAAAGGTTGTCTTTCTTCTCTTCTGGCTAATTGACTCAGAACTTGCTAGAGCATCACGTTTGAGCTGGAAAAAAATGAAACAATTTGTCAGCTGTTAGTTCTTTGACTGTTCATAAATATTTCAACATACAGGCTGAAATCTTCTGTGTTACATTTGTATACAACTACAGAAAAGAGTAATGATCACAAGTTTGTCATCCTACATTATATATAAAGCTTCCTTCACACATTACTTTAGGCAAAGGTAAAACAACTAACTGGCGAAATACATTGATATAATAAGCTCAACTGTGCTTCATATGATAGCTTCTGTGTTGACTTCACATGATAGGCTCGATTTCCTCACCCACAGGTAAGATCTACGTAAACTTACATTTGGCGATCAAAGAGCGTTGCAGAAACAACTACACGTAACTACGGTATGTATTAAATACATGTCGTTTCAAGCCTAGAAGGCATAAGGAGCATTCCTCTCGTCACAGCAAAGCAAAACTACGCACAGGAGACGGAGAAACGATGTACACAGGGTGCGATTGGATGTTTATGCAAATAACGAAAAGCAACGTGAGCTTATCTTACTTGTCTTTTACTGCGTTCACTGAGCACTCCTGGTACTGCTGGAACAATGGTGTCTCGTGTTGGAACTGCTCCCCGTATTAAAACAGCTCGGATTTTGGTTCCTTCCTCCATACCGCTGAGTACCGATAAGTTCCGCGAGTAACAACTTTCTTCAAAGTGGGCAGAACACAATGAAGCATACACCGACTGTGGATCAAAATCATGGCGATGTTTTCTGACAAATTTCACCCATTTGTCCCTCACAACTGGATCAGCAGGAAACTGATGCATTCTTATGTCCGGAGTGTTGCTCGAATTAGTGCAACTTTGGTTGTTAGGGGCGCCAGCGACGCAATATCTCCCTCCTCTTCGTACTTTATCACTCGACGCCATATTGCAATCTCGTGGTCTGTCCACAACACTACGTCATCAGGCCACGTGATCGGACATTTTGACCGCGCGATTCAAAGACCATTTTTAGGAGCAAAATAGCACAACTTTCAGACGTTATAAAATCGCCAATTTTTTTCAAACATAGTTCAAACTTTGGGATAGCGGCTTAAAAATGTTGAACTTTCAAAATATTAAAAAACTGATTTCGCTTCATATGCACTTTAAGTTGATGGTAAAAGATTCTTAATTCCAAGAATTCAACAACCCTGAGAAATAAAGCTGAGGATATGTTGTAAACAGGGAATTTTACATTATCTTGATGACAAATTTGCACACAATGTAACCTCAACTTTTGGGAAATTGTAACAGGGAAAATTGTTGTAACTAAAAGCATTTAAATTGGGCCCATGTATTGGGATCAATCTGGGGGTAAATTTGAGACAATTAAAATCCCAATGTTGAGAAAGGTTAGAGACAGAAAAATCCCAGTATTTGGGAAATTGATGACACCAGAAAATCCCACTATTGTGGAAATTGTGAGATGAAAAAAAAAACCGTACTGGGAAAATTTAGACCCAAAGAAATCCTACTATTGGGGATAATTTGAGACAATAATATCCCGGTATTGGGAAAACTTAGACACATAGTTATCCCACTATTGGGAATAATTTGAGATAATATCCCAGTTTTTGGGCAAATTTAGTGACAGTAAAATCCCATTGTAGGGATACATTTGAGACAATAAAATCCCAGCACTGTGAAACAATCGAGACAGTAAAATCCCAGTAATGGGAAAAAATAGGGACAATAAAACCACAGCATTGGAAATTATTTGACACACTAAAATCCCGCTAATGGGAATAGGTTGTGTCTGAAAAATCCCATTATTGGGTATACTTTGGGTTCTTCCTGTCCCAGGAATGGGTATTGTTGCATTTTCCCAAACTGGGATATTCCTGTAAAAATCCAGTGAAATCCCATTAATTTCACATGTTTTCCCCCTTTTTTTCCCAGTTGGGAATTTAGAAAAGTTTCCTGTGTTGGCACTCTGCAGTAACTGGTATATCTTTGAGCGTCATAACGTGTATCTCTACAACTTTAAGGGCTCATTAACCGATCTTTTTAAACCGTTGCTAAAGAAAATGTATTCTCTTATAAACTGGTCATTTTTACATAATTCACGGTTCTTTCGTGTGTTTTAACTTTTCCATCATAAGTAACACAAGTGATGACGTCATCAGGTCACGCCCATGGTCATTTGACCCAATCAAAAAAATGTTAATGTTAAATGTTGTGGGGATTTTCCATTTCTGAGAGGTCAGATTTCGGGAGAATTAAAAAAAAAAATGAAGAAGAATATAGCTTTTTCTTTATATTTCCGTTCTGATCTCACATTCCGAGAAAAAACATGAACTGTAGGTGGAGAAGATACCCCTTTTCGAGGTTTATCAGCGTTTTTGAACCAGTCAAGTGATTGTGTACACGTGGACGTAGGAATTTTTTACGGTAAAACCCGAATAGTTTGATCAAGTCTTTGTAGACTGGCTAATGCCTAGCTCAATTGCCTCAAAAACACTTGAAAACATAGATAAGGGGTCTCTCTGTTTACAGTAGAAGTTTCCTCTCAAAAATGAAATATGAAAGGAAATATGAAGAAAAACGTAGCCCAGCATGATTACCCATAATGCCCCTTAGAGCGTGAGGAGATAAGTCAAGTTAAATGGAATCTATTGATTTGTTTTGTGCATTGTTTTTTTCTAGCTTTTTCCCATCAAGATGCCAATTGTGCTTCTATAGTTTAATTGCAAACTCATGCAGACCAATCAATAAGTGAGGCTTTCACCTGCAATTCCACTGTTTACTGGTCATGTCTTTAATTTGTTTTTGGGGTGTGATGGAAAATATTATTATTATTTACATGATGATTTTGTTTTATTTTCCCAGATGTTCTCAATGCACAATACACAGCCAAGAAAGTACAAAAGTACAGGCAAGCCATAATTGATGGATGCAATCAAAAGTGCAGGGACATGGCAAGGAAGGAAGCTGGATCGTCCATATTGAAATGCACCAATGGCACTGACAACAGTGACCAATAAAGGGCCTTTAAAATTTTAAGCCCACATGTTACTTTTAAACAAAACGTTTCACGAATTCGTCTTGCATTTTCAGTGAACTTTGTCAATTTGAAACTTTCTTCTACAAAAAGAGTGCAGAGCAGTTTTGCAATGCAGCCAGTTGGTAAAGGGCATTACTTAAGTAAAATATCAAAAACGAGTGCGAGTGCGAGTACGAAGCACGAGTTTTTGGTATAGCTTCTTAAACGAGTTGCCGATTATTATTGTTTGTAAACAATAGCTATAGAATGTGATAAAAATGGTTTCGTTGAAATGTGCCATTTGGGAGTTAACCAACTTATTACAGTTTATCACTTCAGTTTACTGTGCAAGATGGATGAGTCAAGTTCAAGGTTTCGGATTCCCAAAACTTCTGACGAGGAAAAGACGTCTATTATCAATTCTGTTCTGAAATCTACGGTTTACAAGAACAAATGGGCGATACAGATTTTTCGAGAATGGCAAGGGCAAAGAGCAAAAAAGATTTGCACCATTTAGCCAGGCGGAGTGTTCAAAGATGAAGACATTGGTTTGGATGTGCAAGAGTTACCTGAAAGCATTGAAAACATGAATGCCAAAAGTCTAAACTACTGGCTATGCAAGTTCGTTCAGGAGGTTGCAAATAAGTCGGGTGGACGATATCCCTCTCGGACGCTTTACAATATTGTCTGCGGCTTAAAACATTTCTTGGTGGAGAAAAATGGCGAGGGCGCATTAAATCCATTGGCTGTCAGTGACAAAAGGTACCGTTGAAAGAATTAATTTGTTATTCACAATTTACCTTTTTGTAAGTCGTGCTGTGGTTTGTAGTTGACTTTATGAATTATTGATAAGTTTGAGAAGTTTTCAAAATTATACATGGAATGATGGAAATATATTTATAACAAAATATTGCCAAAGGATTTATTACGATTATCACTTTTTGTTCTTGGATTTGGACGTTAGTGGAAAAATGCTTGTTATGACCACTGCATTATTTAAGACATTTGAATGTTGTACGTTAGTTATCAGTTTTTAATAATGTGATCAGCATTTTAAATCTGTTCAGGAGCTGCTTCACAACTGGAACTGAAATGTACTAGAGATTTGATTAATAAAGATTGCAGTGTACTAAGGAAACTAATGAACTTGTGTGTGGCATAAACTGCTTTATCTTGCAAATCTCACTTAAAGTAACGTTTTAGACCTTTCACATCAATTACCACGATGAATACAGGATTTGTTTATGCAATTAAGATCTTGGCCTGGTTAAGGTTAATGTATTACTGAACAAAAAGCACCTCCTGGATGTGGGATGTGAGATATGAGAATATATGTTACATCCTGATAAAATTTCAATTAAACTTCTCTTGCCTCACCAGCTTGGATGCATGTTGCCTATCAATATACCTGCATGCAAGATCATCCATATTAAACTTTCCTGTAAGATCATCCAAGTACTTGCAAGTTTTTGTTTCAGGTTCTCTAACTCTTGAATTGCCAAGTTGAGACCACTGAAAGATCTTGTTAAGATCTTGTACAAGATCTTAAAAAGATCTTGCGATCTTGCAAGATCACTGAAAGGCCCTGTTATTAGATCTTACTAATATATTTAAAAAAATCTCGCCAAGATAAGATCTTGCATGATCCTGCATGATTTTACGAAAATTTTGATCAGATCATTACCAAGATCTTGCCAAGATCATTAAAAATATATTTCCAAGATAATTGAAATATCTTGTCAAGATCTTACCAGGATCCTGCTGCAGCTTCTTGCAGGATCTTGTCCAAGAGCTTACATGATCTTACCAAAGATCTTGCCAAGATTATATCAAAGATCTTGCCATGATTTCACAAAGATCTTGTCAAGATCTTACCAAGGTTTTCAACCTGGGAACTGACAAAAACCTGCATGCTGGCCTTTCAAAGGAAGACTTAGAAGATATACTGGCAGAAATTGATGACTTAAAGGTCACCTACAACTGAGTAGATGGAAAACTGCTTCATGTCAATTAAATTACTTAATTAATTTTTGTTGGTTACAAAAAACAATTTTCCTTTTTGTTGTTAGAGTTACAATTAATGATTAATATTATAATCCATATTTCTAAGAATCTTAGTATGACTTGAAAGATTTTAAATGAAATAATTTTAGCCACAAACAGATACTAGAAGAGATTACAGCACAGCTTTTCTGAAAGAATTTTTATTTCTGTTAATTAGTTATTGATCGTTACACAAAAGCCAATTTTCCATTAATTGTTCAAGTGATATTTCTTAATATGACTTCAATATTTTGATTGCCCAGTTGGTAGAAATAATTAATAATTTTGTATGACATGAGAGGTTTTAATTGTAAGACTCCCTTCTTTGCTCAGGTGTGCAGTCTATGTCCGATAAGTCAACTGGGCATATGAAGGGCTGTCCTTATTCTTGTTCTGTTGTGGATTCTCTGACAAACACCATTTCTTCATTGACTGAAACCCTCTTGAAATCAACAGTGTTTTTAGTATCCATAACATCATCAACCTCATGAAGTACTCCTATTCTCGTGTGAGGTTGAAGCCAGACATCTTCATCAGTAATATTCATGACTCTAATATGAAGTTGCCCATTAGCTACTTGGGTAACAGTATTGATGACAATGATGTTTCCCGGGATTTGTCCCTTTAGTGGTTCCACAAGGGCAGCTGTGCTAGTGTTTTGAGGTCCCTGCCATCCATTTACTCTAACAACGGAGACGGATCAGACTGGAATTCTAACCTGGGACTTGCCAGCTACTTTTGCAAAACCACGTACTGAAACAGGTTTAGTACAAGAGACAATCTTCAGTACTTCACTCCATTCTGGGTCAATTTCCGTTTTCGTATTTCTACAAGACTCATGTAGTTGGGTAATAATGTTCATTCCTATTAATCCAGGGGTTATCTTCTTACGTTGTCTTGCCTCTTGACTTGCTGGACTCTTAACGACTAAAATTCGTCTTTGTGGGATCATGACTCCCAAGGCTTCAACGTCCAGTTCTAGGTATCCAACATATGGAATCTCCAGTCCATTAGCTGCTGTAAGCTTCAACCAATCGCCGGTAGGTAAAAGTGTTTTTCCTTGAGGGCGAAAGTGTTCATTGAAAAATTCTTCTGTGATTGTGGATACTTCAGATCCTGAGTCCAAAAGGCAAGGCACGTCTACTCCACCCAGTCGTACTGTGGCCACTTGGCATTCTCCAACTGCTTTCTCGTAAAGTGTTGACATATCCATATCTGAGCCACTGTTGTCCCCTCCTGTCAGTTGGCTCCTTGTGGCAGAGGGAGTTAGTTTGGCGACTTGTCAGGGCAAGGTCTGCTTTGTGGTGGTCCTCTCCTGACATATGTCTTTACTCCATATTCTATATTTGCAAAGGAGTACCCATGAAAGTGATAAGTAGACTGAAAAACAGCCGTGTTCCTACGTTGGTTTTAAAATTCAAGCACTTGTCAAACGAAAGGTCTAATTGAGTTTTAAAATGAAGCTTGAAGAAAATTACAGGCCAGATGGACTGAGACCAGCTTCAGAAGAAGACAGCTAGCCATGTCTGGAGTGAAGTGCGCCTTCAAAACACCAGCTGTCTCAAAATTTGGAGGAGCTCATGATGTCAGTATAAACGAGGTAATGGCAAGAGCAAGGGTACATATGAATGTTGTGCCGCGTAGCACTAGGAACACAAATAGTGGAACAGAGTATTAACTCTGAAGTGTAAATTTGTTCAATTACGGTAGATCTAATCAGGAGGTTGTGGGTTCGATTCCCACCGAGGTCAAAAGATTTTTTCTTTGCCTCATGTGGTTCCCTTTACTAGGGCTAATGCCCAGTGGGTTATTCATGGCAAGGCTGCTGCCTAACAGGAGCCCAGTAGCCTGGGGCACCCAAGAAAGTCCTTTGGGTGCCTAAATTTTTTGGCTTTTCCCCTTCTGGGCTCCTGAAATATTTGTTAGGCAACAGCCTTGCATGGCTTTAAGTAGCACTTTAATATACACTTCAGAGTTAAATCCCTGTTCCACTACTAATGGCAAGAGCTGCTTAGAAAGTCATGGACTTCGTTATGGAAAAATGGAGAGAACCGATGAGAAGTTGCTCAGTGTTTTCTTTGGAGAAGAGTCGCTATTTAATTCCCGTCCATTGATCTGATTGATACATCAGATATCGGATGTATGACAGGGTGATTTGTCTTTGAAAAGATTTCTGCACGGCCAAGTAATACGGCATTTCCCAAGTGATGTAATTCAATGTAATGTAAAACTCAATTTATACACATGGAATATCGAGAGATAAGCTAAACTTAAAAAAATAATCTCATTACAAATGTTTTACATGTTTGCCTTGTGGGAATCGGATATGACAGATACCTTTTTGATCAGTTGGTTAAACTACCCAACAGAGCCAGCATTCATCCAGGGGCAAATTGTATCCAATATGACGTTGAGTCAAAAGACATTGCAAATATTCTGAGTCAATTTAAGTCATTGAATTGTACGAAGAAGGGAAAAAATCTCCCAAATAAGCATTGACAGAAGAAGATGGGGGTAGTATCCCAAGGTGATTTTGCAAATACACTGGCTGGACGATTCCGTGATTTTGGTAACTTATCACTCGGTTAGCCATTCAGACAATCCCAAACTGGACTGAAATATTCAAAATGTGATTATGCAAAATGTGGTAAATTTTAATTGCAGTATTCGACAAAATAAAAGTCACATACGTTTTAAAGCACCAGTGCAGAATAGACTTACATGCATAAAATTGTCAGGTGTGTTTGACCAAGAAAGCTGAGAATGCATGACGAGACTCAAGGATTCAGTGGAGGGGCTGGCTCAAAAACATCTACACCTGCTTTTAGTAGAACAATTAAAACTATCGTTAACTAATTTATGCAATACTGCCTGGGATGTTATTTACCTTAAAGGAAAAAAAAAAGGTATTGAATTTTTCATCGCCCATAATGAAGCTTGATCTACAAAAGTTTACCTTTTCACAGTTGTGAAAAGATTGTTATAGCAATGCAGATTCAGGTTTTCTAGTTTGTTTTTCTTGAGCTTCACAGACTGCAAAAGATGCCAAGGACATTTTGGCACTGCACGATGCAGAACATAACGGTAATCGTGGCAATCAGTAACCTGAGATAAGATCACAGCTGAGGCCATCAGGGGATCAATATGGGGAAATCATGTACTTAGCTCGCCTAGTACGGCAGACTACTTGTTATCCGAGTATTTTAATGAATCCTTAGTAGGCTAAGATGCCTAGTACGGCACTGTACTCGTTATCCAAGTATTTTAGTAAATCCTTAGTACGTTAGTACGCCTGGTACGGCAGTGTACTTGTTATCCAAGTATTTTAGTGAATCCTTAGTACGTTAGTACGCCTAGTACGGCGCTGTACTCGTTATCCAAGTATTTTAGTGAATCCTTAGTACTTTAGTACGCCTAGTACGGCACTGTACTCGTTATCCAAGTATTTTAGTGAATCCTTAGTACGTTAGTACGCCTAGTACGGCACTGTACTCGTTATCCTTAGTACGTTAGTACGCCTAGTACGGCGCTGTACTTGTTATCCAAGTATTTTAGTGAATCCTTAGTACGTTAGTACGCCTGGTATAGCACTGTACTTGTTATCCAAGTATTTTAGTGAATCCTTAGTACGTTAGTACGCCTGGTATGGCACTGTACTCGTTATCCAAGTATTTTAGTGGATCCTTAGTACGTTAGTACGCCTGGTAGGGCACTGTACTTGTTATCCAATAAATTATTTCTCAAGACTCCCTAGGAAGCCAGCGGCGATATCCAAAAATCGTTTTTCTCCGTCAGGTACCGCTTGGACAACAACATCGTGCTGCTGCAGTCGACTAAAATAATCGGGTCTGCTTTCCTTGGGAGTTTTAACTTTAATGTGTGTTCCATTGATGGCTCCTACCACGTTTGGGAGATCCGTTAAATCGTCAAAAGTTTCTTGAGTGGCCAGAACTTCTCTATTTGTTGAAGGAAACTTGATGTACTCATTTCTTAAGTCGCATAATGCTTCAATAATTTATGCGGTAAAATTAAAAAAAGCCAGGAGTGACAGGTCTTATGTTTACTTTACGTTGATGTCTCTGATGTTCGTCTCTACAGTGCGACCGCAAAACAACAACATTTTAACTGTCTCCGACAAGTTCTGAGACAAAATTGTCTGCGATATCTTCAGACATTTCAAATATTTGTCTCAAGTGCGACCCCAACCTAAGAAGAGAGCGAGTACAGTCGCAGCTGAATTGTTTGTTGCACAACTTAAACACACTATAAGTCTGGAAAACCCGTCAATGCCACCATGTATTACAAATCTCCAACGGATAAGGCAGTGTAGTCCATCAATGTGCCAGATAGAATTAGGTCCCCTGACGCTGTAAACACGCCTTGTGATGGTATTGAACCACCTCATAGCAGACCCTGCTGGGTCAATTCAAACTAGACTTTCCCTTACACGCTGACGCTGAGCATAGATGTCCCAGCATCATACTGATACCAGAATTTGGAAACCCATGTCTTATTTCTCCAATTAGTTCATCTAAATCAGAATCTGTGAGGCTTGTATAATAACATCGACTGGAGAATGAGTGAATGTTTCTAACTCAACTCCAAAGAGTAGCTCTAGAAACTAATAGCATTCTTGATATCTGGGGCCAAGTAAATCTCATTCTGTTTCCTAAAAACTCCACTTGAGGTATTGATATTTCATAGGTTGGACGACCCACTCTTGCATTAGAAGCTGATGGAGTTGGCAAAGTCCTAATGGAGCGTACTGTGGTGCATGAAACTGCTCTTAATGCTAGCATTTCCCATCTATGTAGTAAATGTTGAAGTTGTCTTGTCTGGCGGTATTCTTCCAGCATTCGCTTGGGTACCTCTGTCCAATGAATCAACTAAACATTGGACAGAGTCCACCGCAACTTCAAGGCAAACGATAAAGTTCTCCGCCATATTAAGGTCAGCGTTGGGATAGAATCTTGCACGGTCATTCAAAAGGTGCATAACTGTTTCTAAAAGCTCAGTTGTTCAAGAGCAGTAACCGACATTAAATAGCAGATAGAAGACAAGGCATTTTGCTGCTGCCGCCATATTGACGATTTCTAGTTAAAGTAATTTTCATTGTTATCATACACGAACAGCCATGCAGTCAAAAGGCACCTCTCGTGCCGGCATATACAACGTGATTTGCGAGACCCGCATATACGTCCTTTTTAGCGCATATACGCGCATTTTAGCACCAGTATATATGGGCCCTTGTAGGACGCGTATATTTGGGCATTTATTTCGCATATCCCTGCGCTTAAGTATACGCAGATACGTGGCCATTTAAAAACGCATATATACTCGATTTAAATGGTCGTATATATGGGCTTAAAGCCCATACGTAATACATAATTGTTGTTTGATAATAAGAAATGCATGCCCAATGGGTGGAAGAAAAGCTCAACTTAATGCTATTGAAATGAAATTCTTCTAAATACGGTTATTGATCAGTCATGTTAAGTGAATTATGATTGGCTGCTTTGACTTTTGGTCTTGTAGTGTTAATAACATAACTTTTTTTCTATTAATAAAAAGTTGATATTTATATTTCTGTGTGCACTGTGGTCCTATACGATATTTGTGTACTGAATGTAAAATTATAATAAAATATCAATCTATTTACTTGGTCAGTACCAAAAAGAAGAGTTATTTGAAGTTGAACAGGAACTATTTGACCAAGACATTGAAGCACCTGTGTCAACTTTCAATCAGGCTTTATCTTCAACAGCCCACGAAGAATCAGATGTCCTAAGCTGCAACAGGGAATGGAGCTACTGCAAGTACAATTAGCTGACTTCAAAGAAAAACTAATTGAAGTTGAGAAAGAGAGGAATATTTTATTGGAATGCAAGTTTTCAATGGACAAAGTTAAAGATGACGATTCAGAAGTTCTATTTCATCTCGGATTTCCAAACTATGGAGCACTCATAGGCTTCTATAATTTTATTGAACTCAAAGTTGCAGTACTGGAAATGCGAGAAATTATTAAAAGAGAATCAGCCATACTAAATGGATGATAACAGAAAAAAACCTGGGCCTTCAAGAAAACTGTTATACTTGGATGAATTTTTGCTGGTTTATTTGTACAACATCTTGCTGATAGATTTGGGATCAGCACAAGCCTGGTGTCCAGAATCTACATTACATGGATCAATCTTGTATATGTGGAACTAAAAGACCTTTTCCCATTTCCAACGCAACAAATGGTTCGTTCAATATGCAACAACTAGAATTATTTTAGACTGTACAGAACTGTTTATTCAGCGACCTTCGGCAATGCTTGCACAGTCTGAGACATGGTCTAATTATAAGCACCACAACACTCAGAAGTTGTTGGTAGGTGTAGCCCCAAATGGCCAAGTGAGTTTCCTGTCAGCCCTCTGGGGAGGGTGAGTCTCTTGCTCTCAAATTACAAGGGAAAGTGGCATTTTGGATTTGTTAGAACCTGGTGACAATGTCATGGTGGACTGTGGGTTTGATATTTCTAACATTGTCAGTAATGGCGCTACAGTAAACATGCCACCATTCATCGCTGGAAGAGAACAAATGACTGCTGCAGAAACTGGAGACAATGAGTATTGCATCAGTGTGCATTCATGTGGAGCATGCAATCAGCAGAATTAAGACTTGACCACATTTTAGATGGTACATTGCCCAACACACAGTCTATAAGCAACTCAAATAGCAGTGGTCTGTGGGCTATTAACAAATTTTTGCCCCCTTTGTTGGAACCAGCTAAAGAGCCACTACATGTGCTTGCATCATGAAGCAACTAATTATTCTCTGTAGCCTGGGAATGTCATGAGAAGAAAAAATATGTAATGATCACTTAACCCTTTAAACTCTAACATCAAACTTTAAATTCTCATTTGGTGCCCCTATACATTTCTTATAGAAAAAGTGGGGAGAATTTGTTAAAATAGCAAGAAAATTAACTTTGTGTGATCATGGCCTTAATTCTTGTGACTACTTGGCTTAGTACAACACTGTTATTACAAGGACAAATTTGATGCCGATCACTCTTGGGACTTTCAGGGTTAAGAGAACATTGAATGGGCTAATGATGTTGTTTAAGCTTGTAGCCATCAGGGTCCGAAATTGCGACTCACTGGTCGCCAATGCGACCAAAAATTGAGCACTGGCGACTAAATTTTCAGAACTGGTCGCAGCTGGCGACTCGCGTTTTGTCCGATCACTAAATAAAAGCACGACACAACTTTTGTTTTTAAATCTCTATATTAGGAAATCAATCGGATATGGTAGATAGTATACAACTAACCTTTACATCCCCAGTAAAATAATGTCTACATATTACAAGAAAATTGGATAAAATTGAATGTATTTCGACACGTCAATACTGCGTTTACGGCGCACCATATTGTTTCAGCGGCTTCTTCCAAAACTGGCATCGCAGGCGCCCTTCAACACCGCATGCTTTTCATTTTCCGCGAAAAATGGCGGCAGATGCAAATCAGTTTGAAGGAATTGCGTGAGTTTTTACGTGCAGGAAATGAAGATTCAGCAAAAAGCTTAATCCAATCTTTGAATCCTTCATCAGTTGTTGCTGTAGAGAAAGTGGATTTCACCAAACTGCCGTAGGATATCCTAGGAACTAGCTTAATTCCAGTTATGCGAGTCATTAGTCGAGAATGAAGCACTGTCAATGTTGCACTCAGCAGAGGTTCAGGCACTGGAACGACAAATGCTGCACGGTAGTGGCCTGGCGCGAAAAACATGGCGATCCTTCGATCGTCTTGACAGAATGCAAAAGGAAGATCGTTTTGGACATAGAGCAAAGAACCAAATGGCAGTTTTTCCGTCGGGTACATTTCTTCTTCAAAAGGTAGAGATAAGAGAGGGTACATAGTTGACTTGAAACATTTGGCAGTCGCATGAAACAGTGTATATGGCTGGCATGATTCGTTCTTCGTGGTTTTTTAGTGGTAGGTGTATAAATAATCAGCGTGTTTGTATTTAATCTTTTTTTTTGGCAGAAAAATCGCCGTTGCGGCCCCAAAGGCATTCTCTTCGTTCTAATTCTTAAAAGAAAAATTGGCGACCAGAATTCAATTTCATCACTTGTACTTTCGAGGTTTAGCAACGTGACAATAACCACCCCAATCTCAGTCTCTAAACTTTCGTTGTTTGTTACACAGTTCTGACACATGTGCAGAAACTTTGATTGATACTTGTGCAAGTTTTTAACAGGTGAGAATTCTCTGACTTCTCTGTCAACCAATCGCAAGAAAGGAATAAGTTCTTCTCTCGGAAAAGTTAGATTTCCTTCATCAAGATTTTTAAGACTCGAGGATAAGCCGTAAATTGAAATTAGACAACGGAAGGTTGAATATTTGAGTTTTTAACGTACTTTCAAAAACTCTCGTTAAAAAGAAACCATGACTATTATATTCCAAGTCCAAGGTCAACTATATTGTTCAAACCTAGACCTGAAAAGAATTATTTTTGTAGTTTACTTTGGTGAAGACAACCCTCTAAACATTTTCTTTGATGCTAGTTGCTGGGATGAATATCTTCCAAAGATAGATTACTACTTTAAAAGAGCTTTTTTTTCCAGAAATGTTGACCAAGAGGGTTCAACATGGAAAACTGCTCTACATCTACAGTGGATGGATTCCATATGGAAATTATTCCTGCACATCAAGTGGTCTTAAGTTAACATTTCAAAGAGCCCATTGACAATAATTATAATAGTATTATTCACAGGAAGAAAAGGAACTGTTTGAAGAATAAAGTTATGAAGCTCCTTCTCATGCTACTTGTTACACTGAAATAAAGACATAATTTAACTCTTATTTGACTTTCATGACAATCACTTCCCTAATTTGAATACTGACAACATTGATATTTCTTAATGTGAGGAGAAATTACATCTAAATCCATTTGAGAACATTAAAAGGACCGTATCAGTTTTTAAGCCTGGAAATGTTGCTATGGCCAGGGTCCGAAATTAACTTTTTTAGGCAGGCGCCAACTGGGGACTGATCATTTTTTTTCAGTCGCCAAATGGGAAAATGTGGTCGGCAAAATATGTCAATAAAAATTTTCCTTCGCAGCAAAACAAAAACCAAAAATTTTGGACGCCAAATGGAATTGGCGGCATCTTTAAAGAATTTACTTCAAAACTAGCCAATACAAGGATCAATGAATTCTTGAATGCAAAGAGTGAAAGAGATTTAAAAATGCAGGGTAAAGTAGTCGATGCAGATGATATGCTGCGACCTAAACTAAAGGGGCCGCCAGTCAGTTCCATGGCTCATTGCTGGCTACAGCCTCTCTGTCACATATGTAACCTGGCCGGGGCACTTGAGCAACCGCGCCAGGTCTTGCTGACGTGTATTAAAAAATGATGGCTTCCCTGAACCACATGTGTTCTTGCTGTATGTTACATGGTGTCAGAAGTGGGATAAAGAAGCCAACATGGAGCAAGATTTCAAAGTTCCGGAGTACCTATCTCTACAAGGAAACCCCTCCGAAAACTGGAGACGTTGGTTGCAAAGATTCGAGTTATATCTCGTCGCAAAGGAAAAAACGAAGAAGCCCGATGAAACCAAAATCGCCATGTTGTTATCAGCGATTGGTCCTGAGGCATTGGAGCGATACAATCATTTCAAATGGAGTGAAGGCGAAGACCGAAGTAAATTCGACGATGTGAAAGCAAAATTTGAAAACGAGTTAGCGGGAAGGAAGCGGATTGTATTCTCGAGGTATCAGTTCTGGGAGTACTCTAAGACCGCAGGCCAAACCTTCGACGAATTTCTCACTCAGCTACGAACACTCGCTTTATCGTGCGAATTCTCTGAGTCAGACAACATGATCAGAGACAAAATAGTGTTCTCGACCGAAGATCCTGCCCTTAAGGAGCGACTGCTACGTGAACCAAAACTTGACCTGCAGAAAGCCGTTGATATATCTCGATCTTCGGAGTTGGCACACAAGGAATTCGTAACCATGAAAGGCGCCGACAAGTTGGGCGACACAGTTGAAGTAGACGCACTCAACACGAATCCTCCAAACAAAAGCCAAACTCCAAAAGATGGTAGACAAGACCGACCTCCTCGAGGAAGTCGAGACACCAACCATGGAAAAAGACGAAATTGTGGAAGATGTGGAACCAGACACGCGCGCAACGAGTGCCGAGCTTGGGGAAAAACATGCCTAAAGTGTGGGGGTCCAAACCACTTCAGCAGCCAATGCAGAACGGCCAACCCAAATGTCAATGAAATGGTCACACAAGACAGCAGCGAGGACGAATTCTTTGTGGACTCCCTATATATAGGGAACATCTGCACTGAAGACAACTCAGCATGGTTCTCTGTTGTGAAGGTAAATGGAAGCAAATTAAAGATGAAACTCGATACTGGTGCCTCAGCTAATGTGATTTCTTGGAAGACGTTTAAGAAACTGCAGAACTCACCTCGCCTACGACCATCAAGTGCTTGTCTGAGAGCTTATGGGGACCACATCATCGAGCACAAGGGCAAAGCTTCCCTGACGTGCAAGACCAACAACCATGAAGAAGTACTCGAATTTTATGTTGCCATGACAAAGGCGCCTCCCATCCTAGGTCTCCAAGCATGCAAACAACTGGGTTTGATACAGAGAGCTGATCGTCCTCCTACCCAGCCAAGCCAAGAAGAACCTTCAGTCAATGTGGTTAACTCGAATCACCTCACTAAACAAGATATTTTAGAAGAATACAAGGATGTATTCACAGGCCTGGGAAAGTTTGGCGACCCCGTGAGAATTCAGCAGGGGCGTATTTGGAGCCCTGCCGTCATCATGGAAAAGCATGAGGCACCCCGTTCGTTTAGAGTCAGAACCAATGACGGTCAAGTTTACCGTCGAAACCGCAAGTTCTTGCGCCACTCACATGGGTCAGAACCAGTTCAGCTGGCCCAACCAATGTCCCCAGCATCATCCACAACTGCCCAGCCAGTCCAGACAACAACCTTGGCACCACCCAGCCCCACTCCAGGGACTCCTGAGACAACAATAGCCGTACCCACGGAGCCTCCAACATTGACGCCTCAAGTGCCCATTCGGAGGACCTCTGACAGGCTGCGCAACAAGCCAAAGTGGCTGGAGGACTATGAACAGTGACATTTTGACATTAAGCCTGATGCTTTGCAATAGAACTTGCATCATCTATTGATTCAGAACTACTTTCAGTTATTATGCTTCAGTGATTATACACCTAGGATACTTTCGTCCTTTTTGTTGTTAGTTTCATTTAGAAAAGGGGGATGTCACATATGTAACCTGGCCGGGGCACTTGAGCAACCGCGCCAGGTCTTGCTGACGTGTATTAAAAAATGATGGCTTCCCTGAACCACACGTGTTCTTGCTGTATGTTACACTCTCCTTTGGTAGAACTCACTCTGTAGTATTTTCACCACTTCAAAAGCTGTATGCAGTTTGTTTTTGCATTCTACAATGCAGAACTCTTTTGCTTTATTCTACTAGGCCTCATAACTTTTCCAGAATTTGAGAATGTTGAAACTGGACTAGTATGGTAGATATTACATGTACACAAAATCAATACCTTCATTTTATTATACATTTAACTCAGTATCTCTCTTCTGATTGGCTGACTGAAAACGTACAGTGCATTTTTTAAATCAGCCCCTGTGACGTCATCCACAGTGTAGCTGCAGATTATACAAACATCATGTCAAAGACACTCAAGTTCAAGGGTAATCATGTCATGTATGACTGTGGTGCATAATTTCATCTCAAGTTACCACACATTGTGTTGCTTCCCATCAGTGAAGAAACATAAACATCCCTTCAATTTTCTTTTTTTTCTTTGGTTCAATGTATAATAAAACAATTATCAGCATTTGGCTTCGGCTGATAACCCCTATCTTGACCTTGATTATTCTGGATATCACAAAAACCTTGTCCAGTAATTCTTTAGAATCAAAAGTAAGAATTAACTATAAGTAACCGCTTGATGGCAGCATCTTGTATGTTCAGTTGACCATTTAGTTGAAGTATTTTAATTTCTTATCTTTGGAAATTGTAGCTTTGTACAAAGAAGTCTTTTGAATTCTTAAGCAAGTTTCACAAAGGTTTATTTACTTTTTTGAACAAATTTGACAAATGCAGTCTTTGGAATTGGTATAAAAAAGCCCACAAAGTAGCAGTAATGTTTGAATTATCCCAGAGTTTACAGATATACAACTACATCAATAAAACACTTACTGGTATATATTGGGACTGTACTGGAGAACATGGCTCTCGGTTGTTTGTTACGAGTCCACTACCCTCCAGTACATGTACTATCCCTTGGCATGTTTAATTTATGTTATCATGTTGTAGCATCTCAATGAGACTGTAAGAACATTTTATTTTGCTTTGCATTTTATTTAGTACATGTAGTAACAACATTACTGTTAGTCGGTTATACAACCTCTACAACAACTGGCTTTGTTTTCCAGACTTGAATTGAATATCATAAAACCAAAATTAACCAAAGTAATGACAGGGCTGTTAGTATGATTCTGCCCATCTGTTTTGACCATCTCCAGGAAAATTTTTCTTATAACAAATTTCAGTTCGAAAGGTTTTGCTAATCACAAAGGACAAAGACAATTAAAAGAACCACTCAAAACAAAATGAATAATGTAGCCAACGTGAAGTGCAAAAAAAATATGTGAAGGTACAGTCATGAATCACATTGGTTTTGATTTCATCTATGATATTTAGATTGAATACTGGTGCAAGGTTTTGAAGCCAATAATTATGAAGCGTAATGCAAAACCTTGTATTAATATAATATAGTTCAAGTTGAAGTTTATTAAGAAAAATTGACAAAATGCAAAATTTTTTTTTTTTGGTGAAATAATTCTTTATTGAAACAAATTGATATTAATACAGCAAATTATTAGCTTACCTACATAATTATGTTACAATTAATACAACTAATATCATTAATATTAGTAATATAATACAACAAATTAACACTGATATTATTATTATTACAAAATCCAAACAAACTAGAAATGTTTACAAAGTATAATGTAAATAATATATTAATTACATACAGATGCATATTAAAACCTTTACATAGTTAAGCATTTACAAGAGGCGACACTATCAATTTAGCTTCAAAGAGATCCTTTGTTTTTTTACTATGCAGACTAATATATTTTTCCGTTTCATATTTTACAGCAATTTTCTTTTTAAATCCGTATATATTCGGAAGAATTTGACTTCTTCTACAATCCCACAAGTACAATTTCCCAATCATAATTAGATAGTTTAGAAGCTTAGCAGAAGGGGAGTTTTGTCGTTTCATTCCAACTAAAATATCTTGCAATGAAAGTCGAATGTTTTCCTTTAAAAGTTGGAGCCAGAATACTTCTAAGTCGTGCCAAAAATCTATCGAGAAAGGACAGAGATATAGGAAGTGATATAGCGTTTCTGGTTCAGATGAACAAAATGAACACAAGTCATTCAATTTAAAGCCAATTTTGTAAAGTTTAGCATTAGTATAGAGAATGGAGTTAAGAATTTTGTATTGAAATGCCTTAACATATGCTTCAAGAGTAACACAATGCGGGATCAGAAAAATTTGTTTCACTTCCTCGAGTGTGAAATGAAATTCATTTTGCAGCTTGTTTACAATAGTTGGAAAAAGAGCCTTTCTGCTTACAAGTAAAGTATAATAGTCTTAAGATTTCTTCTTTGTGACATCAAATATATTATCTTCAATTTTTAGAGAAAATTCATCTGTTGTTAATATATGAGTACAATTTTTTAAAATGGAAGGAATGGAGTGTCGAAGACCTGCCCAAACTAAAAAATTAGTTTTAGAAATCCTGTTAGAAACTAAGGAAAAGGAGTCTTTGTTATTTAAGTCAAAGGATAGATCACTGATATGACCTACACCAGCTTCGAAATAGCTTTTATAATAAACTGTTTTATTATTAATGAGTATTTGTTTGTTATTCCAAAGAATATAACACCAGTCTTTTTCTGAAGACAACGCATCTCTAAATTCTGACTACCACTGCAGTAATTGCGGGCGAGCAAAAGCGGCACTTACTTAAATCGTACAGCCGACTTGAAGGAAAATGTAGGCACATTCCTGGCATTCCTTTGTTCTTCCAACTGGAATGAATGGTATGGAGCAAACGGCGGAGCAAAGACCCTGGTGTTGAGTTCAAGGTCCGTGGCATGATACGAGTCATGCGAATTTTCACGTGAACAGTAGCAAATGTGGTTTGCCGAAGCACATGTCGCGTGCAGCGTTTATTGATCGGTGACTTCACTCATACTAGCAGCAACGACGAACAGAGAGACCAGGAGAGGCTGCAAATTTTCGGTAAGATATGAGTGATTTGCAAAGTTTATGATCCACAAATTTAGATGCTTTTTTCCAGTTTTCACAAGTAACCTTATGTTTTTACGGAGAGTAGTTCCTTTGTTCTTCCAACAACGGAACAAAGGCCCTGGTGTTGAGTTCAAGGTCCGTGGCATGAGTCATGTGAATTTTCACGTGAATTAGCATAAATGTAGTTTTTTGAAGCACATGTCACGTCTAGCGTTTACTGATCGTTGATTTTATTCTTACTAGAGGACGAACAGAGAGGCCAGGAGAAGCTGAACTGGAAATTTTCGGTAAGATATAAGCCATTTGCAAAGTTTATGATCCACAACTTTAGACGCTTTTTTCCAGTTTTCTCCAAGTATTGTCATACATATATTTTTACAAAGAGTAGTGCTGCATACCTTGTTTTCTGAGAGCTTCCATAAGCATAAATTCAAAAGTCAACCCAGTTTGGTTGCATCAAGAAGTCGACCCAGTTTGGTCGCATAACAACGGCTCACTGCAAATGAAAACTGCACGGTACCAAAATAAATCAGAACTGTCGCGGTTACTATCTGCATAGTCTCGCTTGAGCATCACGAACCATCAACTCGCGTAGGAGTCCATTAGAAAATACTCCAAGATGGCTCGTCGAATGTACAAGAGAGACAGAGAACCTTCTAGAATTCGCAAAGCTAAATTATGCAGAGTAAGGCAGAAGAGATCCAAGAGAAAATATTTGAATTTTCTTCTAGGACATTTTATTCCTCACTCTTCAGAACTGTATTCTTTTCGCAAAGTTCAAATTTACAAACTATGGCTCCTTAAATACAGTGAAAACCACTTTTATGGCAAATACTATTTTAAAAAATGGGGAAGTCGAAAAAGTACCAGAGAAGCAAGCTGTGTGCCTTTAAGAAAATTTTCTTCGCTGCAACGTCTCAATGGAGGAATGAAATTCGATGAAATATTAGAGCAGACTAATCTAAATCATTTAAATAATCCGTATGATTGCTTGACAGAAAGACTATCTTTAAAAGGTCTACAAGCATTTGATGTCAGTGGCTGTGGTGATTGCTTTTTTCGAGCCATTTCTCACCAGTATAATGGAACTCCTGAATATCACAATGTAGTAAGACAGGCTGGAATAAACAATTTAGAAGTTCACCCAGAGTTATTTATTGAAAGCATTGCCACTGATTCTTGGAACACTTACTTGCAAAGAATGGCAGCACCTGGAGCATGGTGTGATAATATTATAATTCAAGCTGTAGCTAACGAACTCAATTGTGTAATTCATATTATTGAGTCCAGACTCTCTTGTGTCAATGGTTCTACAGTGAGAACTACTCAAAATAGAGGAAAACCAAGAGTTTTGTTCGTGGGGTACATAGAGGATTTACATTATGTCTCAACAGTGCCTCATACATTAAATGTTAATGTATTAAAATATCTAAAGACAAAATTTTCAGAAACTGAAGATAAGCGCCAAAAAAGACTTGAAAGAAAAAGACTTCAGTATGCAAAAACTAAGACAACTAAGAAACCACGTACAGTAAATAGCAAACCAAAACCAACAGCAAATAACTTGCATGCCCAAAACAATAATACAATACCATTTGCAAACAAGTCACATGCCAAAAACAGTGATATAACAGCAACTACAATAGAGCCACATGCCCAATATAAACATAAAGTCTTGGAGAAAAACGATTATTTAGCTAGCTTTGATACACAGAGTAATGGCGATATTCACAAACAAAAGTAGGCTAGGACTAACATGAACAATTTCCATAGGGCAAATGAATATAAGATTTGTCAGTGCACAGTTTGTTATGAAGCGTGGCCTTTAAAATTGAAT
>OZ026601.1:12937958-12959458 GCA_964020085.1 Micromussa lordhowensis | reverse complement strand
AGTGCCATACTAGGCGTACTAACATAATAAGATTCACTAAAATACTTGGATAATGAGTACAGTGCCATACTAGGCGTACTAACGTACTAAGATTCACTAAAATACTTGGATAACGAGTACAGTGCCATACTAGGCGTACTAACATACTAAGGATTCACTAAAATACTTGGATAATGAGTACAGTGCCATACTAGGTGTACTAACGTACTAAGATTCACTAAAATACTTGGATAACAAGTACAGTGCCATACTAGGCGTACTAACATACTAAGATTCACTAAAATACTTGGATAATGAGTACAGTGCCATACTAGGCGTACTAACGTACTAAGATTCACTAAAATACTTGGATAATGAGTACAGTGCCATACTAGGGGTACTAACATACTAAGGATTCACTAAAATACTTGGATAATGAGTACAGTGCCATACTAGGCGTACTAACGTACTAAGATTCACTAAAATACTTGGATAATGAGTACAGTGCCATACTAGGCGTACTAACATACTAAGGATTCACTAAAATACTTGGATAATGAGTACAGTGCCATACTAGGTGTACTAACGTACTAAGATTCACTAAAATACTTGGATAACGAGTACAGTGCCATACTAGGCGTACTAACGTACTAAGATTCACTAAAATACTTGGATAATGAGTACAGTGCCATACTAGGCGTACTAACATACTAAGGATTCACTAAAATACTTGGATAATGAGTACAGTGCCATACTAGGCGTACTAACGTACTAAGATTCACTAAAATACTTGGATAACGAGTACAGTGCCGTACTACATGTAGGTGTACTAACGTACTAAGGATTCACTAAAATACTTGGATAATGAGTACATTGCCGTACCAGGCGTACTAACGTACTAAGGATTCACTAAAATACTTGGATAACAAGTACAGTGCCGTACCAGGCGTACTAACGTACTGAGGATTCACTAAGATACTTGAATAACGAGTACAGTACCGTACTAGGCGTACTAGCGTACTAAAGATTCATTAAAATACTGGGATAACAAGTAGTCTACCGTGCTAGGCAAGCTAAGTACATGATTTCCCCATATTGATCCCCTGATGGCCTCAGCTGGGATCTTATCTCAGGTTACTGATTGCCGCGATTACCGTTATGTTCGGCATCGTGCAGTGCAAAAATGTCCTCGGCATCTTTTGCAGTCTGTGAAGCTCAAGAAAAACTAAATTGTCGGGTTGAAAACAAACTAGAAAACCTGAATCTGCATTGCTATAACAATCTTTTCACAACTGTGAAAAGGTAAACTTTTGTAGATCAAGCTTACGCCGTTTCATTAGTATTGGTAAATGGTTAAAAACGTCAAGCGCGCAAAAAGGCGATGAAAAATTCAATACCTTTTTTTTCCTTTAAAGTGCCTATGAAGTGAAAAATAATTTGTGCTTATTTGAAAGGCCTTTCAAAATACCGAAATACCGTCATATTGTTTGCAACTAAAAAGTGGAAAATACTGAATAAACGATATCTCTAGAAATATTGAAGCAGTGTTCTTGAAACTTGGCACCACAAATGTGCATCAAAAAAGAAACAAAGTGACACCCTTAATGCTGTTGCCATAGCAACTCTTTTGGCTCCAGTCTCTCTCAGTCAAAAAAGTAAATATCCCCATTTGCAATCTCTAAAGTGAGCAAAAGGGTCCTACTTGGAACAGACATAGTTCTTATATTGTCTTCACTGCCATCATTAGATTGGGCAGGGTAGATGCATGGTTCTTGTTTGAAGACAAAACTGGCAATTTCTGTTTTTATTGACACAGCACCAGTGGCAAAACCGTTGTCATGGCAACAGCACTAAGGGTGTCATTTTGTTTCTTTTTTGATGCACATTTGTGGTGCCAAGTTTCAAGAACACTGCTTCAATATTTCCAGAGATATCGTTTATTCAGTATTTTCCACTTTTTAGTTGCAAACAATATGATGTCATCACTGGTCTAATTTGCATAATGGAAAAACCTCAATATCTCTAAAACGAAAAAAGATATTTCAAAAAGAAAAACACCATTCTTCTGTATTTTGAAAGGCCTTTCAAATAAGCACAAATTATTTTTCACTTCATAGGCACTTTAAGGTAAATAATAAGATCCCAGGCAGTATTGCATAAATTAGGCAACAACAGTTTTAATTGTTCTACTAAAAGCAGGTGTAGATGTTTTTGAGCCAGCCCCTCCACTGAATCCTTGAATTTCGCCATGCATTCTCAGCTTTCTTGGTCAAACACGCCTGACAATTTTATGCATGTACATGTAAGTCTATTCTGCACTGGTGCTTTAAAACGTATGTGACTTTTATTTTGTCGAATACTGCAATAAAAATTTACCACATTTTACATAATCACATTTTGAATATTTCAGTCCAGTTTGGGATTTTCTGAATGGCTAACTGAGTGATAAGTTACCAAAATCACGGAGTCGTCCAGCCAGTGTATTTGCAAAATCACCTTGGGATTCTACCCCCATCTTTTTCTGTCAATGCTTATTTGGGAGTTTTTTTTCCTTCTTCGTACAATTCAATGACTTAAATTGACTCAGAATATTTGCAATGTCTTTTCAACGTCATATTGGATACAATTTGCCCCAGGATGACTTAAAGAATGCTGGCTCTGTTGGGTAGTTTAACCAACTGATCAAAAAGGTATCTGTCATACCAGATTCCCACAAGGCAAACATGTAAAACATTTGTAACGAGATTATTTTTTTAAGTTTAGCTTAACTCTCGATATTCCATGTGTATAAATTGAGTTTTACATTACGTTGAATTACATCACTCGGGAAATGGTGTCTTGGTTGTTTCGCCAACTGCCGTATTACTTGGCCGTGCAGAAATCTTTTCAAAGACAAATCACCCTGTCATACATCCGATATCTGATGTATCAATCAGATCAATGGACGGGAATTAAGTAGCGACTCTTCTCCAAAGAAAACACGGAGCAACTTCTCATCGGTTCTTTCTAAGCAGCTCTCGCCATTAGTAGTGGAACAGAGATTTAACTCTGAAGTGTAAATTAAAGTGCTACTTAAACCCATGCAAGGCTGTTGCCTAACAAATATTTCCGGAGCCCAGAAGGGGAAAAGCCAAAACGTTAGGAGCCCAACAGGTAATGTTTTGGGAGCTGCTGCAAAAATTTAGGCACCCAAAGGACTTTCTTGGGTGCCCCAGGCTACTGGGCTCCTGTTAGGCAGCAGCCTTGCCATGAATAACCCACTGGGCGTTAGCCCTAGTAAAGGGAACCACACGAGGCAAAGAAAAAATATTTTAACCTCGGTGGGAATCGAACCCACGACCTCCCAATTAGATATACCGTAATTGAACAAATTTACACTTCAGAGTTAATTCTCTGTTCCACTATTTGTGTTCCTAGTGCTACGCGGCACAACATTCATATGTACCCTTGCTCTCGCCATTACCTTGTTTATACTGACCTCGTGAGCTCCTCCAAATTTTGAGACAGCTGGTGTTTTGAAGGCGCACTTCACTCCAGACATGGCTAGCTGTCTTCTTCTGAAGCTGGTCTCAGTCCATCTGGCCTGTCATTTTCTTCAAGCTTCATTTTAAAACTCAATTAGACCTTTCGTTTGACAAGTGCTTGAATTTTAAAACCAACGTAAGAACACGGCTGTTTTTCAGTCTACTTGTCACTTCCATGGGTACTCCTTTGCAAATATAGAATGTGGAGTAAAGACATATGTCCAAGCCCCAGACAAGTTCTAAATGTGTTGTCATATATATTTAATGTCATTTTTTTTACTTGTTTGTCTGTTGTTGTAATTTTTCCTAACTTAAATTGTTCGGGGAGCTCACTAGAAAACCTACCGTTTTACTTAGCTTCCCAACTCGCAACCGTGCTAACTGACCTACAAATACAATAGGGACTCAAGGACGTTCGCGCTAATTGTTTCTGTGGAATTCCTTACTGCGAACGATAATCACATGCCACATCATGCATCGAGCGCGCGCTCTAAGTATTAGTAATTGGACCTAGTGGAGCAAAATGCAGGGAGTAATCGAGCAATGTTGAAATCGGACTGGCGCGAAGCGCGAGGCCAATTTGAAATTACGAGCATGATTACTCCCTGAATTGTTCGACACGAGGTTCAATTACTAATTGATCGTACCTATAACAAATTTCGGGGAAAACATGTCTTCTGAGAACTTTTTTGAGCCGCAAAAACGTCTACAGCGCTTTTTCTAAGTTTTGAAAACTGTAGAAAACATTGCTAAGGAAGCCATTGAAGCATGTGTAATTGGCGTGAAAATCACGTGGGTATCCAATTACAGGTGTCCGATTACAAAAAGTTCAAATCGGACAGCTGTAATTGGACACCCACGTGATCGCGCACTGATTACGTGACAAATAGGCGCGCGGAGAACCAATCACGATCGAGAATTTTGTTATAGATACGATTTGTGCTATGATGGCCTTTGCTACAGCTTTGCTTTGATTGAACAATCTTGGACGTTCGGTTACCCCTATTTTTCTTTTCAGAAACAGACTTTATGTACAATTATCTACACATTGTCCAAAAATTGAACAAAGAATCAATGTGGGAATTTAAAAAAATTTCAAGATTTCTGTCCACGGAACATGGAATCCTGTCATCTTGCGGCTGCAAGGCGCGTGAAACTATGGTCGCTAAATGTGAACTTTTGATTAAATTCGCTTAAAAGGGCCATTAAAACCATATTTGATAGAGAACATTTCCCTTTGATACTCTGATTGCAATATTTTGGGACTTGCAGCAATTTTGGCCTTCTTCGCTAACAAAACCCGATTTACTCAGACTTAGGTGTTCTTCCGGGTATGTTATTTCCAAAACCAAGTCGGTGAGCATCCATATTTTTTTTCATTTCTTACGTCACCAACCCATCATCTTCCAATGTTAAAATTTTCAGAACAAAAATAAATGTTAGAAAATTTTTGCGCGAAAGTCTAAAGATTTGAGACAGGAACGCCGTCCTTACTGCCGGAAAAGTAAGTTTAAGTCTAAGTCTTTAAGTTTTCCCCTTGGAGTTTTACCAGTATGGGTGCTGTTAAAATAAGGCTTATGTTTCGGATTAAAGCCATTACCATGGTAACTGTTATGATAAATTAAGTTGATTTTTTTTTTCAGCCATGCGATGAATTTGGCAGCGAGAGCTCTGATAATGCAGAAAATATTGATGGCAGTGTTGATGACAGTGATGATGATGCTGATGATGATGTCAACAGTGAGGTACATGTATGGCATGATTTTAAAATATTTTCTGCTTTCAATTAGTGGTACTTTAAAAAAACACTACAGTACCAGTGTACCAGTTGATTGTCTAATACCCAAATCATTTTATGCTTTATACCTGAACCGAGTCATTGTTTAGGTTCTTTATGATTTGCTGAAGTTTTAGACTATACGTAACTACTGTCCGACTTGACAGTATTAGTGGAACCCAGTTAATATAGACGCCGAGAGGGTCTTAGAATAAACTTCATGGGCATATGTTTTATCTATTTAAAGACTGAAGCATACTATTTAAAAGAAACAGAACAGTGTTTGACGCCTTTACTGTCAGTGACTTACAGCTGTATGTTCAGATGAAAGAATCTTTTTTAACATAACTAAAGCAAAGCCTGTGCTCTGATTGGTTATTTGCCTATGGGTGTATGCTGCTGACGTGTGCTAATATTTACAAAGCAAAACTGTTGGCAGGCATTGTTTCCAAAGTAATGGCCAACGTCCCTTCTGCCAGAAATGCAAAAGGCAAGCTAATTTGAGTTTTCTGGCCTTGCTGGAGAAATGTGATTTTGTCAGATTTTTGTGGATATTTACTCTTAAGTGTGTGTCTATAATTATAGCGGGTTCCACTGTACATTTACTTTACTTTCAATTAGCTTTAATTATCTGCACTTCAGTGTACTTGATTGTAAATATTGCATTGTCCGGACAAGTGCATTTAACGTCTTTGTTTTTTCTGTATAATTATTATGGGAGCAAACAAATCTGTACTCCAGTAATAAGTGGGTGTCCATAGAGCAGGATTCCACTGTACTTTACTTAAATCATCTCTACACTTTACTTTATTCTTAATAATGCACTATCAGGACAAAGTTAGCTTTAACACTCTCTACATCATGATTGTAAGTGCAGGTTTTACAGTATTGTGCAAAAGTAATGCAAACGAATTTCGTGAAATTCCTGGCTTTTCGTCGCTTTTTCGAAGAAATTTCGCTTGAAACGATATTTTGACGAAATTTTCCCGCATTTTCGTGACACCTATTGTTTTGATTCGCGCGATTTTTCGAACGATACTTCGCATCGCGCGATAAATCACCGTGATTTTTCAAATGATAATTCGCTCCTTCCGAAAAGCGTTTCGATTTTTTGAACGATAATTCGCTCGTCCCGAAAATTCGATGTATTGTTTATCAATAACCACGAGCGTTTTCGAAACACACTTCGCTAAGTGAAACATATAAATGACCTTTCCAATCATTGAACACAAAAAAGCTATTAATCGCCGAAATAGCATCACAGCCCGAGGAAATGTTAGCTACATGTATGAAACTCGCCTGGTTATTTCACAAGGAACACTTAATTGTTGACTTGATCCAAACCCCAAAACACCACAGTTAGAATAAATAGATGCACTGTACTTGCACTAAACACACGTGGTTAATCACTACGTTTTTCACTGCATGTAGAACCACACGATGTTTCTCACGCCAGACCCCAGTCCCCGCGTGGGCTTGCATTGTTTGCAGCTGCGAAGGGATTGGGATGGTAATAAACAACAGCCGAAAGGATTCACGAACATGCACGTGTGTTCAGATTGAAATGCGCTCATGAATTTGGTTGCGTGTGTTTTGAAGCGGCGCAAGAGCAGAGAACTGGAGATGTTTTTGTTTTGTTTGTGGAAAAAGTTCACTGTCTTCATAATGCACTTAAGAGTATTCAACTTCTCTGCATATGAAACTGAGCTTGAACTTAACTCGAGAAGGTGAAGCTGCTTGAAAACGTTGAATTTACTGAAGGTAAGTAAGATTTAAGTGACTGTCATAGATAAAATGTTATCCCCTCAATCTGCGGTCAATGACTGCAAACCTGCCATTCAATACGTTGCGAAATTTTGTGTGCTACCTGGTGATTTATCGTTTGTGCTCACGAATTTTCTTTAGCTGAACGAAACTTCGAAGAAAAATCGCCCTTTGTTCAAGCGAATTATCGCTCCATATGCCGTGAAAATTCATGCGAACTTTCGAGCGAACTTTCATCGAAAAATCACGGGAACAAAGAATGAAATTCGCGCATTTCGCTTGCATTACTTTTGCACAATACTGTATCTTATTCTATCATGTTCTTCTCCCCAGTCATCCTGTACACATTCAGTCATACTGACCAGGAAGTGATGTGTCTCTTGTTTTGCTAATTAGCTGGCATTAACAAAATGGTAAAACTGCCACTGCTACAGCTACAGCTATTATAGTGGTTGTAATGAAAAGGTGATATACAGGTGTATGTGAAGTAATTCAAGCTTTTTGATCGTTGCAGATGCTGCCCATTGAGAGAAAATCTGAAAAGTTGGACAAAAAGAAGGCCAGAGACAAGTGAGTGTAATTTACTGCCCACTCGCACCACTGGGATATCGCTTCAAACATCCCCAAATAACAACATAATGCCTTGACATGGAAGAAAGTGTTATGGAACGTTACAAAACAACACGGTAGTGGAGCACCGTGTCTATAGGAATGAACCACACGCGTGTATCATAGAAATAGAGAACCACAAAACCCTTTTTTATGGTCTACATGCATGGCCAGCAGCCTGAATCATGGGTTTGCACCATACAGCAATGACGAGGATGATGTCATGTAACATGGCAGCCGTTCTCCAGCTAATAGTTTGGTTGAGGCATTCAGCCTTGGTTCACAGTATCCATCTTTGAAATTGGACATCCGTGTTATGGTCAATTGACATACAGTTCTGTGTCACCAGGTTTCTTTATGATTTATTAGTTTTTCCCTTCTTGCTAAAAGCACATTTATGTGACATTTTTTTAAACAGGATTGCCATGCCCTTGTAGAATTTGACTGAAATCTCTTATGCAATGAATGAGATACAAAAGGGTCACAGTTGGAAGCAGCCTTGTGCAACACCCATTGAAATCGTGAATGCCCTGTGTTATATAGCATGTTTTGGCATAATTATACCTACTATCACTTCTACAGTTACAACTAAATTTCAAGTATGTGAAATCTATGAAAGCTGGATGTTATGATAATCTCCTATGATCATAAAAGCAGAATAAAATCAAAAGAAATGCTGCATGCATTTACAACGAGTCTCTATACGTAGAGAGCTGTGCTCATCAGACTGTATTTGACTGCAGGTTCCTGTAGAAAAGGGGACCTTTCAAGACACCGCAGCCCTTGTATTTAATAATCTACCAAAGGAACTGAAAACCTGTGACGACTTAAATATTTTTACATCGTGTTTATTTAAATACTTAAGAAACCGGACGAAGACACGCCTACAGTAATTTTAAATTAGTTTAAGTTCTTAAGTGCATATATACTGCAATGTATTACTTTTTTACTATTTTAAATTTATAATTGTATATATTTAATATGTTTGAATTGATTTTATAATGTACTTAGTTAGTAACAGATGGAGAGCCACTTTGTGGAAACACTGTTATTAAACCCTTTACTTACTTACTTACTTACTTACTTACTTACTTACTTTACTACTCATGCACGGTGCTAACTTAGTGATAGATGACAAAGTGGAAGTCTGTTTCTACATTTTGAGCTTATGGGATGTCTTGATAGATTCAAGACTGATAAAATCAATAAAGTTGGCGAGCATCCCAGTACTTACATCCTCATCTATACTGGTGTGTAAATTCTGAAGTTGAAGTCCGAGACTGTAGACTTAAGCCCGAATTCCCTCCTCAGCTTTCGCAGCTGAGGGATTTGCTTTTGTTTCACAAGTAACAAACAATGTTGAAATTATTCAACATCTTTCATATGTGGAATGGTGGCAACCTACTGCCATGTTATAAACAGAGTCTAAAAAGTGACGAAGCCATTGCGCTTCATAAGCGTCTTGCATAAATCATCTAATCACAAGTAAATTTCCTCCACTAGGGCTTTAGCAGAACAAGAGCTAAAAACTAACATCGCTGAAACTGAAGTGTTTGTGCTTCCAAGCGGGCAGCAAATTCAGAGAGAAGGTATTGTTCATATTTATTAACAGTTAGAAACCAATAGAGACATACATAAGGCGTTATCAGTTGTATGAATTGCCACAGAGAGACCTATCACCAGCATGTCACAAAAATCGAAACAAAAAACAAACACCTGTATAACTATATAGCCATGTGATCTTTTTACCAGGTCCTCAAAATTTTAGCAATCATGTCTGGTCTAGTTATGAAAGAATGACGATAGAGAGAATCTATGAATGCACTTCAGAGAGCATACAATGAAACCTCTCATAGAATTTTCCTTTTATTCTTACGTGTAACTTTAAAACTGAAGTAGGAACCAATCAAGCTTTTCATCCACAATTTTCATCTGGTATGTACAGGTACAATTATTTCTAAGAGAAAGTATAGTATGTGGCTCCTTTCAAAATATATAACTTAAACATATTTATTTAATATGCTTTGATCACACTTTGAGTCACGCTTTTTACAATAGATTTTACTGATTTCTTTGATTTTTAGCAGCGTAAATGAAAAATCGTCTAATTTTTCAGAAAAGGCAATTATTGGACATGATGAATTAATGAAAATTTGTAATAAACAATAAAATAATACACTTTTAATGCTGGCCTTGGGAATGGGGATGTACAAGCTCAGTGATAAGATGTTTATGTTCTATACTGTTAGGATTTATAGTGAAATAAAAATCCATGAAATAATTGCCATTGATGAATCCTAAGCATGTGGCTTGGACTTGTCATTCCATTCTTTTGCTCAGATTATTGTTTTATTCATAACAATTTCTTTTTTTCCTAGCAAATGAACACACAGATTTAACTTTGATTAATCAGAGAATCAGAGACAACATTCAGGCCCTCAACAACTTTAGCACTGCGCGTGAACCTGGCAGGTACCTGTAACTAGAATGTGTTTGATGATTAACAAAGTTTGTGCAAAAATCCTCTGTTCTTGTAATTACGTGGATTTTTGTCAAACTTACATGTACATGTATACTGTTTTCAGTTTTCAGTTACTTGTTTCAGAAATGTAAGAGAAAGTGGGGCCACTGACTTCATTCCAGATATAAAACATGTGGAAAATACACTGATTTTGAAGCTGAAGTTGGTATAAGAAACTCTGCACTTGATGCATGATGTGGCCTGTAAATTGAGTGCACAGTAAGGATGCACATAAGCAATGAGTGTGAATGCGGGGGCATGGGATCGCGAATTACACAGTGAACTTGCAATAATTTTGTGCCTTTAGTTATCACTTTTCTATTTTGCAACTGGTAGCAAGAGCATACTTTCTCAGTGCCTCCAATTTTTGACATAAAATTGCGTTTGTTACCTTCCATTTAGAATTTATCCTTTTATTCTTTTCTGAACTTAGTTTGGTTCTGAGAAGAACTATTGTAGTCTTGATACTGACAGCCGCTTAAAGAAGTTCCCTCTTGCATCATTCCACAAGTTGTATCATTTTCACTATCACTTCAGATCTGTTGGTAAAGCTTTCAAGCTTACACCTAAGTGCATTCATGCCGTAGTGTGTTGGTACTTTAATTAGCAGATGGCAGCCCCCTTAACCATCCCAATAATTTACTCTGCACCAAGAAGGAAACCTTATCCTATAATTTTTGCTTTAACTCAACTTTGCAATTTGGGATGTTGTTGAGGTACATGTAGTTCTCTGATAAAAAGTATGAACCAAATTGGTGCAAGTCGAATACTATTTGAGAAGAAACAAGTTTCTAAACTGTTTGAGACATTCATTTGTTTATTTAACTATGTGTAATCTTGGAATCCTCATGTAATTTATACATGTAGCTTAAGTTTTAAAAACTGAATAACCTCATTTGAATTGCCATTCTATTTGAAAATTTTGTTTGTTTCTCTTAATTGCCTTCCTCTATTAGCACATTGGAGCTAAATCTTGGAACTTTTTAATAACTGCCACTTATAAGCCCTCCAGCTAATATGCCCCTCTGGTGATAGGCGATTCCAGAAAATACCCATACAGTGTACTCTACCACAGGCGGCATGAACATTTTAAACCCCCCTCCCCCTGCCTTCGGAAATTCCAAAATGCTCCAATTAACTTGAGTTAAATTGAGTTTAATTTGAGTTATTTACTCTTTTGTTGGTCAGATCACGACAGGAGTACCTGGATTTGCTTTTAAACGACCTTTGTAAATATTACAGTTATGGCAAATTCCTTATGGAGAAATTTATGGATCTTTTCCCATTGAATGAGGTATGGTTTGACTGTTTTACTTACATGTATATATACTCTAGGTTATATACTTCTTAGGTTGAGCATGACGCTTATGGCAAATTATAAACTGCAAAAATGACTTTTGCCCTCTGTCTTTACTGTTTGTACAGTGATAAGTTTTTGGCTGATTTAGAGGAAACTGAACACAAAATCAGAGATAATCACTGAGGTAATTTTTTTGCGCGTTTTCCGTCTACCGTAAACGTCATGCTAAACCTGTCTATACTTGGAGTAAATTTTAATGGCTTTACTGGTGTAAAAAATAGAGTAAACGGAAGTACTGCTGTATGATCTAACATTTCACTTTTTCCGATAAAATTCATGCTGGTTGTTTTGCGTCGTGTGCACTATTTAGCTCAGCCGGCTATCTGAACCGGAACTACTGAAATCCCATTCACCAAAACCAAACAATTTTTGGTTTGTTGATTCAACAAAACCTTTTTTTTTTTTAGATTCAGAAGGGGTCTTGGATCTTCTGACAATGCGTAGAAAATAAGTCCTTGTGGTGATTGTTTCATTCTTTTGGCTCAGCAAAAGGTTAAGCAAATTGAGACCTAGTGAATTTTCTAGGTCTTAGTTTTTGACTTGGAGGGGTTCTTAGGTCTCAGACGTTTTAAAGGGGTAAAGTTAAAAAAGGATTACACAGGTTGAGATTTCAGAATGTGGCCATTGGCCGCATTGATGGGGTTTTCTTTCAAGAAAATGTATGGCTGTTTTGCCTGGACGAAATAATTGACCTTGATAACAAGGCGACAGTTTTAACGAGTTGACCGTAAGGTAAAGTTCCACTGTGCTGTGATTGCAGACACCAGCAGAAATGATAAGAGGTCATTATTTGTAATTGTCATGTTTTTTTTAAGTTGCTTGAATTCCTCGAGGCAAACGAAGTTCAGAGGCCAGTAACTATCAGAACAAATACATTTAAGACAAGAAGAAGAGATCTTGCTCAGGTCGGTCAAATTTACTTTTTTTACAGCTTTTGATGATGTCCCTAATTGAATATACACCTCATTGAAGAAATGTTGTCAAGAAAAAGGTATAAACCATAAACAATATGATCCAGTTCTTTTCTGGGAAACTTGAGAACTAATTCTAATTTGGAATCTCGTGCACTACATAATGCGAAAATGCGAGATCATGCTTAAACTCTGAAGGCTTTATACTTTATCTTGGTTATGATATTGAAGAAAATGCAGCTTTGCTTGCAATGTCTGAGTAAAATACGCACGCATGTGTGCAGTTAAGTGATGGCTGCGACAACCAGAGTTGCTTTTCACTAAATGAACAGCCAGTTGCAGGCTGAGCCTGTTCTTTATGGTTCGTGTTTAGTAGCTGTTGTAAACTTGGGCATCTCTGAATGGTCTTCACATTCAAATTTTGTTTGGTTTTCTAACTTTGCTACCTTGAGGAAGGCATTGGCAGTTTCCAAAGTTTTCTAAATCACCACTTCAGGCAGTCGACGTGCCTTGAGGAAACAATCTTGAATATTCATGATCATACACACGCTTTCTCAGTCTTCCCATTATTCTATAAGTCGCATTGTTTATGTTTTGTACATTTCTTCAAACAATGTATTTTCAATCAGGTGTATAAACCAGACTGCCACTTGTTATCAGAGGGTATTTCAACAGGTACTTTGGGAGGGTGGAGCCTGGCTAGGGAACACAAAGTTGTTACTGTGCTTTTTAATAACACACAAACTCTGTTTAATCAACGGTTTTGTGTTTCACTGCCTTCAATCATTTTAGCAGACCTCTCATTAACAGAAGTTTACTTCAATGGGTTAAAAAAAACACTTCTGTGGGTTGTGATTGGTATATTTTCAACAATTTTGTTTCTTGCTTTTATTCAAAGTATGTTGGTTGTCGTAATAACTGTCAAGGTGATCACTAAAATTGACTTCAATATAAAATTTGTTGTTTAAATACTTGAAGTACCTGCAAAACTGTACATTGCAATGTAAACAATTTGTTACATATCCAAATCAAGCGACACCGATATCACTGCCATCACATACAAAAGTTTCTACATTATTTGAGATCAGCACCTTTCCCAGTGGGTCCAAAACCATTGCAAAATACCAAAAAGCGGTGTAAAATCTCTTAGAAATGCCTTTCCAATCTCAGATGCTACCATTCTCGGGTTCTAAATGCATTTAGGGCTAAAAAACATCCTAATTGTGCCTTTTTCCACGAGACGTGAAAATCAGACAATCATGGACTAAAGTCCTTGGGACACTCATGTAATGTAACAAATTATCTGTGTTCAGTTTACAACTGAAGGCTGAAAAAAGCGCTGCTATCCTTTTAAAAACATGTTGCCGTCCCCCTCCCCACCCAATACAATCTTGAAAATCAGGTGAAATTGCAGGTACTAGTTTTCAACATTGTATGTGGGGTTGGGGGGGGGGGCGGGGTTAGGTAGGTGAAGTTGTATTCGCATCTGGCGTGTTCGCAAAAGCACTAACAGTGCAAATTTTTCAGAAGACTTTTGTCCATGATTGAAGTTTCTTCATTTTCAAAGCTCCTTAGTTGCAAGGAGTTTTGACATTTCCTTCTTCCTGCATGTGAAGTATGTGTAATTGTACCAAAATTCTGATTTTTTTCCTTTTCGATATTACTGCAGGCCCTTATTAACCGTGGAGTAAATTTAGATCCTATTGGTAAATGGTCAAAAGTTGGACTGGTTGTCTATGACTCATCTGTTCCAATTGGTAAGTAATCAGAGTACAATACTAACCAGGGGCGGGATTTGTAGTGGACAGTAGCCGAGTGCATGCAGAGGAGCCTTTTGCTCGGATGATTAGGTTGTGTTGTTGGGCAAATCCAACACACTAAAACATGCCTGACGGTAAATATCGAACACATGGTACATGGATGCCAGTAGCATTATTGGGGGGCGGGGAGAGGGGGGAACGAGAGGGGGAAAATGTGCTTGATCAGGATAAAGTTCTTTACTACCATGTACGTGTACTAACTCCTTAGAACTCTTAACCCTTTGAGTACCAATTACGCATATACGCATAGTTAATGGTCGTGGTCTTTGTACCACTTGTGACGTCATCGAGTTAAATGTCACCAGACGTTCTTGATAACCAGAAAAGAGAGCTTGGATAGATCTATCGGCCCAACAGTTATTTTTCGATAACAAGAACATTCTGGCGTAGCATATGTGAAAACAACGTTATCACATTTGGTGCAAAAATGGTGGTAAAATGACCCCTTTTACCTATGATTGATCAAGGTCCCATTTCCAGGCTTTGCCCATAATTAACACCAAACTTTTTATGAAAAAGAGCCAGAAAGAATATGACAGGCAGAAGGTAGCGAGAGTAAAGGGGCCGGGAGAAACGAAACGAAAAGAAAAGGGCAAGAAAGAAATTTGGGACGGTAATGGCAAAAAAAGGAGAAAAAAATTGGGTTACGCGCATGCACCAAATGAAAATATTCTACATTTTTGTGCCTAATCTTAAGAAACTCTCTCTCTCAAGTCAAAAAACTGCTTTGTTAGCAAAACTAAGGCCAGTTTAGCGTCATGACAGCCCAAAAACTGATTTCGCGGTTAAAAACAGCATTTTTTTGGTGATGGCTCGGTAGTCAAGGGGTTAAATCAACAAAATACAAAGGTGATTCAGTTACGTGCGTTTATCCTTTTGAAGTCTGGTAAAATGTATCAAATTGGTCAGGCAGGTTGTGTCATCACAAGCATCGGGGAGGGTGCAAGTTCTTAGACTATACAAACAGAAGCAGTATCAATAACTCTACTGAGGAGATATCTTTAGTGTTGTTATGGCATGTGCAACCAAAAAGATCCAGCTTCCTGCTTTATCTGTTTTAGTTACACAAACTGGGCTATTGACGCTTTATTTAAAGGATTTACCCAAGTACTAGGCTGCACCACCTCGAGGCAAACAAAGGTGCCAAGTAATTAGCGTGACCAAATTTACTAAAGTGAATATTAAGTATGCACATACCTACCTACCATGTACTTATTTACCTACACAACTTATATAGTAACTGACGTGGATACTTATTTACTCACCAGGAGCCACCCCAGAATACCTTGCAGGGCACTACATGTTGCAAGGGGCTTCTTCCATGCTCCCAGTCATGGCTTTGGCTCCACAGGAAAACGAGCGTATCTTGGATATGTGTGCAGCCCCAGGTGGAAAAACAACATACATAGGTAAAATAGTACTGAATGACCATATCACTGATAATTGCTGTCACTCATTAACATCAGAATATATTGCAATAATCAGAAAAAAAATTTCCAGAGTGGCTGCGTGATGAATAATTTTATGTGAATCAATCAGCGCTTTTTAAAAAATACTTTGAAAGCACTAAGAAGACTATATAGATCAACTGGCCCGGGTTGTTTGAAAGGTGGATAATGCTATCCACTGGATAAATCACTATCCAGTGGATAGCGCGGTTTGTTTTGTTAACAGTTATCCGCTGGATAGTGATTTATCTGGTGGATAGCCTTTGAACAACTGGGGCCTGGTGTTCTGTTAATTTTTCTGCTGCATCCACTTTGTCATGTTCATGTCATGTTCTTTTGAAAGGAGTGTAGTGGAATTTAATGACAGATTCCTGAACAAACCCATGAAAAATTGGCTGGAGATAATACATTTGACGACCCTGTCATATGTGTACAATAATTATAAAAATTCAAAAGAAAAAAAATAGAAAACTGTTAAGGAAGCAAAATATAGAAAAAGTGTCATCTTGTGAAAAAGAGAGAACACTTTTTTACATTTTTCTGCGTTACCAGTTTTTTTACTTTGAACGTTTATATCCATTTTAAGAATAGAAAACTGTTAAGGAAGCAAAATGTAGAAAAAGTGTCTTGTGAAAAAGAGAGAACACTTTTTTACATTTTTCTGCGTTACCAGTTTTTAACTTCTTTTGAACGTTTATATCCATTTTAAGAATAGAAAACTGTTAAGGAAACAAAATGTAGAAAAAGGGTCATCTTGTGAAAAAGAGGACACTTTTTTTACATTTTTCTGCGTTACCAGTTTTTTTTTACTTCTTTTGAACTTTTATATCCATTTTAAGAGTAGCGTATCTAACGGGAGAACAATTTATTTCTTATTGTTCATCCTATAAACATACGTGTAAAATATGAACCTCTGTTTGAAATATCACGAATTCTTGTTCAAATGTTGCTTTGTATGGTTTCTTAAAAACCAACTGCTGTATACGATTGTTTGTTCAATTTAACGCCTTTGATAATTTGTGCCATTCTGAAGGCTTTTGACCAAATGCTCTCACTAAGGTATAAATCTGAACTGTCAACTCCCTCTACGTTGCGTGCTTAATGGAGTCATGCACATGGAGTCGTGGAAGAACGTTTTCATTAATTTGTAATTTGCACTGGTGTTACTCTTCAACTGCACTGCTCTCAGCCAGTCAGAATCGAGTAATTTATCCGGCATGTACATTATCAGTAGATATACATAATTATACAGCTGAAGAAAACATCACAAGGACTATGTATCACTGTTTTCCTGATTCGCTTGTCAAAAAACACTACTTGTCGTCGCCTTTTCCAAAACAAATCCAAATTACTTATTAAATTTGGGTGGAAAAGGCAATAGATAATCCTCATCGGGACAACCAAAGGGTGGCCGCGTCTGCTTAATAGAGGTGACCGGTTAATAGAGGTGGCCGGTTAATAAATAAATATGCTCTGATCTTACTGAGAGAATTGTGTAAATAAATAAAGAGAATATATGCGAAGATAGTGCCTTCATTCTCGAAGCGTTTGTTTGTGTAAAGCATATTAGGAATGCTTTCTTGATTCAAAGATTTGAATGATACATTTCTTGCAGCTTCACTCCTAAAGAATACTGGACTTGTGGTTGCAAACGATGCTAAAAAGGAGAGAACAAAAGCCTTGGTAGCTAATATTCACAGATTAGGCGAGTTTTGCGTCAGAGTATTAATAATTTACATTATCATTCGATTCAGTTTTCCCTTCCTTTTCATTGGCCGAGAACCCACCACGTGACCTGCAAATAACCTCCTGCAAATAATATTCTGCGCATGCGTATTTGAAACCATGCTCTTGTGTGAAAAATGGTAGGTCGCTTCCCTGAGCTGTGAGAGAGTGATTTAAATATGAGAACAAACTTGGTTATCGAATGATAAAACAATTATTTAACTCGATTATCGCAAAATATCGAGATTTGTGAGTGTCTCACAGATCAATTATTTGCCTCAGCCTTTTGCTTAGGCAAATAATTGATCTGCTCGCCACCGACAAATCACGATATTTTGCTCAACAATATATAATGCCTTTATCTACCTCACTTATATGGCCATGGAGAGGGAGGGACAGAGTGAAAATTCGGAGAGATGGCAAGTTATGTTGGCTGATTATGCTGTGGGGTTGGGGGTTGCCGGTGACTTGCGTAAATTCCATAGGCTGTGTGACATTTTATTACACAAAAAGCTGCACACACAACCTGTCTGATGTATCTTGTCAATCATGTGTAGCATTTATTGCCAATTGCTGTTAACTAGTTTTCTTACCATTTTTTTATTCTACAAAATATCTGACATCATGTTGTCTCTTTCTTTGTGCAGGAATAAGAAACACTGTGGTTTGTAATTATGATGGCAGAGCATTTCCCAAGGTACAATGTGTAGACTGCTAGTTCTACTACCTAACGTCATGGAAACGTTTTATTTGGAGTTGTTTGGTTTGAAATTTCAACAAATCTAGCGAGTTAACAGCTTTTGTTTCATTTACACATGCTGGAACTTGTTTTGATGACATTTGCTATCTGGGCAGGTGACTTTTAGGTTGTGTTCTATTGGGATCAACCGTTTCAACCACAACCGGTTTGGGTTGATACGGTTGACGTTTATCAATAGAACGCTTTCCAACCGTTTTCGGTTGAAACGCTGTAACTCCTGGGGTAGCTCCTTGCGTGGGGGACAATCACGCGACATAATCACGCAAGTGCTTTTTCAACCGTTTCAACCTGGTTTGAGGCCGATTGAAAAGGTTGAACAACCAAACCAACCAAAAACGGTTTATCCCAAATAGAACACGAAATATCCCAACCAACCCAACCAACCAGAAACGATTGATCCCAATAGAACACGGCCTCAGTATGCACTAACCCAGATTAGATTTTATACATGCCATTCTTCGAATAAACCAAAACCTGATGAGACTTTATCTCCAGTATCGAACTTATTACAAAGGTGCTTTTAGCAATGTTTCGTTTCAGTTAGAAATTGTACAAAGTTTACACTAACAAGATTTACAACATTTCACTGAGTCAACGATCTTTCGCCACTTTGTTTCGAAATTGACACATTTTGACTTCTATGTAGTGCTTATTCTATACAGAGCATAGCCATGCAGATTTAACAAAATTGGCAAAAATTGCCGATTTTTCGCAAGTCTTTGCGAAATTACAATTTCGAAAATCTTTGTGTTGCTAATTTCAAGATAGGATGCTGTGTATTAATCTCATTCTAAAAGTCAAGATTCCGAGATTCCGTTCTACAAGCCATACATCAAATTGAGAACACGCATTTAGATTTCAGGATTCCTTCCTGTGTCTCTGAAGCTTTACCTTAACCTAACAGGTGAGCTTTCGCGGGAATAATATCTCCACACTGAAAATAACATGGTGTCTTCAGACGTGAAAAGGAAAACATTGTTGGTATGGCTACATAATAAGTCACGAAATGGTTTGGTATTTCATTGGTCTTTGTATAATGAATAAAGCATTACTTGGCTGCTTGGGAAATTTATCTTGTCGTTTAGAAATGTCGTGTCTCCGTGCGGCCATGTAATATCTTCCATGTGTGGCTTTGGTATGTTATATTATTTGTGGTCTGCAAAGTTTGCAGCCTTCCACCCACCTCCACCACCGACCCACCCCATGAATTTATTTGTTGTTCATTCCTTATGGTTAAAGACTTACTTTACCTTGAAGGTGATGGCAGGTTTTGATCGTGTTCTTCTTGATGCTCCATGCAGTGGAACAGGAGTTATATCAAAGGATCAGTCGGTCAAAATCAACAAGGTATTGGAGAATGTAATGTGACATGCTCATCACACTGTTTGTCTCTCTGGGTTAGTAACAGGTCAATAAGCAGGTTATTGGCTGATTAATACGTCAGTCATAGAGCATATCATACATTGAATTAAAGGTACCCATGAACTCAATCTTCCTCAACAAATTTTCTGTTTGCCTAATCGATCACTGAATCATTGCATTTAAACAATGGGACAAGCGTTACTGTCAATCAGCGGTGCTGTGTCACCTTGCAGCTTCTTGGGGAAGAATAAAAGAATTCGCTGAACAAAAACGTCTTCTTCCTCTCTCTTCTTGCAAATAAGTCGCAACTTTTTGGAGTTCAAAATGGAATAATTCTTTAAGAATACCTGACCAGCCAAGAAGAGGCTAGGGTATTTAGGTCCTGCTAGCGACAACTACCTCTTTGCATTTTTACGACGATTTTTTTAGACGGGATAATGCTTCAATATTTTGTACATTGTTGTCAAATTTTGTTTTCGTTTATGAGGATAATTGTTCAACTGCCATTTAGTCTAAATTCAATTACTTTTGTAGTAACATACAAGCAACAATTTCTGCTCTCTAATTGGCTAAGAACCCATCAATTTATCCCACACCTGTGCATTAAAGTGAAGATGGGTACCACAGCAAGTTAACTTGATAGTGCAAAACGCTGAAATTGGAAATGATTGTCAGATACAACTGCTTGATAAAAAATCGGGCTCGCACAAACGATATAATAAAATGTTGATTTAAAGGCTTGGAAAGCAAGCAAATTACAAAGCAAAGTAAAGTTACAACTTATAAGTATTAGCTAATTATTGTGAGTTGTGGCCGAAGAAGTAACACAAAAGTCGCCAGTACAAAACCAAAGCTTGATCTTGAAATATGCTGAAGCTAGTCGAGCAGCATTACAAAATCTACGTGGAAAAATTAATTCTAAAATACTTAGTAGCCTGACGTGAAACGGATCCGCTTTTTAATCCCTAAAAGGACGAGCACCCCTCGTCCTTTTTACATCGCAGTCCTTTCCCCGGGTTCGGCTTCAAACTATAAAACAGATGCGTGGTTAAAAATCAAAACTTTGCTTGCTGTTGTGGCAATTTACGTAGATAAACATCATCAACAGCAAAATACAACGTTGAACCGTTTCGCGCGTCATTACAACTGGTTTACTTCTACACGTCTGGTTTTAAAAGCTTTAATAGTTACGGCAGGCGCCTTTGACCTACTAACTTCTGTTAGCATCAGATGAGTCCTCTGACTGTTGTTCTTATTGCTTTGCCACAAGAGTGTTTTGGTCGGATATTATGGACCGATAAGCTACCGATAGCTTTCATCCCTGCTCTCATCGATCGAAGAGAGTACATGGAAAGCAGTCTAACATATTGATTCTTGTGCGTTTTGCACAAAAAGTGGTTGAATACCCCTATGTTGTAATTTGTTACCGATTAGATGTACTGGCACGTTCGTTCGCTCGCAACATGATCGTATTGTTACCCCGGTACAAAACGCGTCATCCAGCGCGCGCTGGAGCTCCCCTCCATCTCCCACACATGTTTTTCTTTACAAACCCCTCTCCCGGTTCGCAGTGTTTCTTGCGGTTACGAAATCGCCCGATCTCCGCACTACAATAAAATGTCGCGAGCCAGTACTTGAAGCGTTTTAGCAAGATTCCGCGATAATAACTGGGAGGAGGGGAAGGATTTTGCAAAGATTTGTCGTGTCAAAAAAACATGTGGGGCAGATGAAGGGGAGCTCGACGCGTATGGTACCGGGGTAACGGTACGATCATGTTTCAACAGGAGACAAAGGTAAACTATTCATTCTTTTCATTCTTTCGTTTACTCTTTTCCTACTCAGCAAGATCGTGTGCTCCCTGTGGCCAGCCATGTTAACAACAAATAAGCGGTTGCTACAAACAGATATTCCGGCTTTGTTGCCTAAAAGCGTTGAATCAT
>OZ026601.1:12930458-12932958 GCA_964020085.1 Micromussa lordhowensis | reverse complement strand
GTTGAATGTATTAAAGGGGCTCAGTCACGGTATTTTAAAAATTACTGTTAAATTGAAGGAAACCTAAAAATAATACTTTGCAAAGATAGAAAATCATCAAAGAGATGATAATTAACCATAAAGGAACACAGATGGTCAAGGATGGAGAAGATTGACACGGATTGCAAAATGATTTTGAAAAGTTTTGCTAAACTTTTCAAAATCGTTGTTTGCAATCCATGTCAACAATCTTCTCCATCCTTGACCATCTGTGTTCCTTTATGGTTTATTATCATCTCTTTGATGATCTTCTATCTTTGTAAAGTATTATTTTTAGGTTTTCTTCATTTAACGGTAATTTTGTCGATGCTTAAAATAACTCAAAATACCGTGACTCTGAGCCCCTTTAACAGATCCCTCAAATGAGAAACATTGCCAGTAAATCGTGTCTCCTCCACTTGAACAAGCTCAGTCACGACTTTTTCTTTGGATTAGTGATGTAGGCTAGTTTACAAACAACCCTCAACACCCACTTGACTCGCTTGAGCCTGCTGTTCTAATCTCTACCCAGCATTTGACAAAAGACCGTTCTTATAAATGTTTTCGCCTTTAAACGTGTATTGTACATGTGGCGCAGTGGAGAAATCGTCCCCGTCCCATTAGGTAGTACACTGTACATAGGTTTAATACCCATAGGTAGCAATAATTTTTTTCCTCTATTTTTAATTGCACCGATTTATTTCCTTGCCACATCGCTAATTTGAACATAATGATTTTGGTTTCACAAAGCCCCTAGTTTTTACTATATTTCTGTGCAACCAGCCCCCTCGTAATCTCTTCAAGTAACTTTTTGCAGGGACTAATCCGGGGGACTTGTACCGTCGTGTCGGTGTCGACCTTGACAACAATAAATAGGTGAACGATGTAAAGATCGTGTTCACGAAACGTTTCACTTAGATTCGTTCAATAACCCTTCTCCAAAAGAAGGCTTACATTTGAAGTATTATTGTCAACTATGAAAACACAAGATTATAACGCCAAAACAATTCCTGTAGGCTAGAATTTTATTAATTTCGTAGACCTTCATACGCGGTAATTTCGGTAGAAATAACAATATTTCCACACCTAAGACATGAACGGCCATTTAAAACTTGTCCGTTGTGATCCGTATTGCGTTTTTGTTTTATTCAGGGAACCTTTATTGACTGGAGGGCAGCTTCATGAACTTGAAGGAGGATAGCATTGTTCCTCTTTCTCGGTCAAGTCTTTTTGTTATACAGCTGGCGATTTTCCCGCTACAGCGCGCCCATTCATTGGCTAGTTCATGATCACATGACATCTAACAATGAAATTGTCTATCGCCAAATGTCATGAGCGGGCAACATTAATAGAGAGATTAAGATAGAGGTTTGCATAAACACTGCAAACGGCAAACCGCGGTTAGAAGTTAGCGGTCACGCGTTCGAGGTTTGCTGCACGTAACACGGGAAGTTTGCGGTTAATGTGCTGGCCCGAAGTCACTATATCTTCGCAAAGCTGTTTCAATTCGGTGAACTCGTCCTCGGTTCCTGACCTACAATATTAAAACACTTATTTAACTGGAAACTCAAAGCTTCTCTAATCAGAATATGGAGGCACCTTATCAAAGATCGAGATTCTTCGGATTTGTATTTTTCAAGAACTCTGTCCATACGCTCTCTGCAACTACGGCCTGTTAATTCTACCGGCTTTTCTGGGGTTGAAAAGTGGTTGCTGAGCTTTGCAGCGATAAGATCCCAATCAGATGACTTTTCAGGCCTGGCTGCATCCACTTCTATAGCAAGATCAAGGGCCATCTGAACGGCGCCATTGTCTACAAGATGCAAATCAACATGAATTCTAACTATGTTTGCTTGCATCTTCATTTTAACTGTTACTATGAACAACTATTTTACTCGAAGGTGTTAGCTGTTGACCAAATGTGTCACAAATATCTTATCGATGCTGTTTTACTGGAAGCAAGAACCACTCGTGGCTCGGCAGCCATGTTGCTCGAAACTGAAAAAAGCGGTCGCGATTCACAAATTGCACCTCTGCGCTAAAACCATATTGAATGAAAATTACTTAGCTCTTATTAACCGAGCTGGAGGTCTGTATGAGAGAATCTTGACCGAGGTCGTGAGTACAGACCGAACGCAGTGAGGTCTGTACACAACGACCGAGGTCAAGATTCTCCCATACAGACCGACTAAACTCGGTTAATAAGATGTTTATTATATGGCGCAAACAAGAACAATTTAATCCGTTCAATGTAACTGGTTTGTACTAACTGACATTTTACTTGCAAATGGCGACAAGCTGAGTTTAATTTTGCCAAAGTTTGCTCTTTCTCTTTACTTTTTTTTCTCATCATCATCTCAGCTTTTTGGCACTGCCATAAATAAATATTGTTACATGAAAATAGTCAATGATTTTGAATTTTAGTTTGCAACTTTTTCACTGCAAACATTACCGGTCTAGATGCCGGTCTAGATGAGAAAAT
>OZ026601.1:12887258-12930258 GCA_964020085.1 Micromussa lordhowensis | reverse complement strand
CTAGACCGCTTTCAATATCGATTTCAGCTAATCAAAACGAGCCACGAGAAATGGTGATGTCAACAATCACATTGCCGTACATCATCAACTGACAAACCACAGCATTGACTGGGACACTGCTCAATGCTTAACCTACAGTACGAACTATTTTCAACGACTGACTCTTGAAAGCTGGTACACTAACTTAGAACAATCGCCTCTTAACAGATGTCAACAGCTACCGGCGCCTTACAAACGACTTATTCACGACGCAAACGAAACCGACAAACGGACTTCAAACAGACCGACTTAATTTGACTGACTATACACGGACCTCAACGTTAGGAATTTGACTAACAAAAGACGGATCGAAACTGACCAATGACTGATAACAAATTTCAACGGACCAAACTTATAACATCATCGACTGATAAACACCATTCACTTGACTCTGAAGATGACTTCCGCTCAGGTTGTCGAAACGTCAGTCACCAACAACAGTTCTTCTCAGAACTACACTCACCCAGACGATCATACTATACGAACTACTGATACTCCTGGGTTCAAACCATTTACTATCTTAATATCTCTATTGCGAAACCCATGGCGTCAAACGGGAAACAGTTCACTGTTACTCGCGAAATGCTCTTGCACGTGATCAGAGCGGCCTGATGTTGTCGTTGGAATCTCAGCGCGTTTTTCACCAAGCTCGCCCGCCGTGTTTACACGCAATTTTGCCGCAAGTCAAGAAACCGTTCATTTTAACAGCGGCGCTTTTTTTCTCAGGTTGTAATATTACCGCTTGTAATATTATTAAGCTTTACATTTTACGTTGTTTAGGGCGATTGTTGTAAATGTCGGTAATATTCTTAACATTGCCTTGTACACTTAGACAAGTCAACAACATTCTTTATTCTTTATTCAACAAAATGTGCGACAGCGGCCCCGCAAATAGCTAGAAAGCTAATCGTGGCGGGGCAAGCCAAGCACATAAGAAGTTTTACAAAACAAGTTATCTTATGAAGTCAAAAACCTTTAACTAATAGAAAACCTTGCAGATTACAGCTAAAATAAATATAATAAAGAAGTTAAGTGATTTAGTTAAGGCAGCGCTTACAGAAGAACGAGAAAAGAAGACAAGAAAAGCAGATATTAAAACCTTTAACAAGCGTATCTAATACCCTAATTTATTAATAATAAGGGTGATTTCAATATAGTCATCCTCCATTTCAAATTTGTTAATTTCCCATTTCATTTGTCAATAAAGTGATTATTTTGTTTTGCTAAAACAAATCACTTACTGACTGGTCCAGAGGGGAACAGTGGATTTTGTTTCCCTCGAATCTCAATTTTTCCATAGACTTCGTCTCGGGAAACACAATTCATCTCGGGACCAGTCATTAAAGTGGTTCCCTAGAAATAACACTTGACGTTGGATTTTTTTTTCCAAAGATTTTGTGGTTGTTCCTCATAATGCAGCTATTCGAAATGTGCGATAATACACACATACACATTAGTGGCATTTTGGCCTCGTTCTGGTGAACGTTTTTGCTGAATTTAGCCGCAAATTCCTTGGCAGTTTGTTGGATAGGCAGTTGAAAAGCTTATAAATTGAACTGTTAGGGCGTGTTCGCCTGTGAAAGTAAATGATTAGTAACGGTAATAGGACTGAGTGGAGTCCAATTCAGTCTGTAATCATACGAGTGATAACAAAATCGGACGACCGCGCGGCGGGAGTCCGATTTGTTTATCACGAGTATGATTACAGACTGAATTGGACGACACGTAGTCCTATTATCGATTAATCATAAAAATTACAATTTCCGAGAAAAAGAAGAAATAGCCAAGTTATGAAAAATAGGGGAAAATTCGCAGTAAAATACTGACAAAGCAGGCGTAAACATTCTAAAGGTTACCGGCAAAAACACAAAAGCAAGCGCGCGCGCACGCACACGTAATTACAACTTTGAATGTGATTGGTTGATTTAAGGCGGGGGTAAACGTGAAGGCTGTTTTGAGGTCGCTTAACACGGCCTTTCTGCCAATATCTCGGTCACGTTTCAAGCGACACTAAATCTCTCTGCTTATCTCATTAACCACTGTTTGGCGGTTTTGTGTAAATTTTCGGGCATTTTGGGAAAGGTTAAAGGTTAAATTGAGGAAAATATGAAATGTTGAAGATTTGATGGATTTGGAAAATTGAAATTTGAAGTGAAGAATTAGTAGACGGATGTCCAACCCATCTTAATCCTAACAATTTCCTTTTTTATATCACTTCAAATTTCACACCTATTCATGTTTACCCCCGCCTTAAACTACATCTTTGGCTTATTGAACTGTCCGATAACAAACAATCCAACAACAAACTGTCCGATAACAACTTGGCAAGCTAATTAGTGGAAAATAGGACTTTTTTAAACCAATCACAAGCGAGGAAATTGTAATTTTTATGATTACACAAGTTAAAACCGTGGGCGTTTATTTAAAACTCAACGAAACAGATCCGGCGCCCGGGGGTACTCCCTATAATGGTCTATACGGGGAGGCTCCGCCCGACAGGGGTACGTTTTTTAGGCTTCAGGTATATAAAGGGTAGGGATTTCACAAGTTGAGGTATATAAAAGGGTAGGGAAATCGGTCATTTAGGTATTTACAAGGGCCTTTAATTAAAATATTTCGAATAGACGCACTTATGACTGTATCAGTTTATTTATTAAGCACTACAGAAAAGAACACAAGTTGAACATATATAATATGTGTGCCGATGAGGATTTCAACTCACTATTTGGTTATAATATGTGTGTTGTATATCTACCCATCTGCGTGTAACCCACGTGTAATTGAATTGGAAACTTGCTCCTAAGGCATCAGCAGAGATTTTCTTTTTACTTCTTATGATGTATTACTTTCTTGTAAAAGCAGTACAATCATGTTTTATTGACCTATTGCATTTTGAGATTTCGTTTTGTTCACGTAAACGTTTGTTAAAAATTATGTACCTATAAAGATAAAGAAGACACTGGAATGGTTTTATGAAGGTCGCAAACAAAAACAATCGCTGTTCACCTGATGTCCGGAGTATCTTGACTCCCGCGCACAACGTGAACTGAATAAATTAACACTTGTTTGCTAAACATTTCTTCTCGTAATGCTTGATATTCTCCCGTAACATTGTTCATTAGCTTCATTACAAGGGCTTAGAAAGGGGGTGCAGCGTTCTAAAGTAGGTATGTGAAAGGGGTACCTTTTCTCAATAAAAGGTATTTTAAAGAGGTACCTTTTCTGCCAAAATGATATATAAAAGGGTAAAGGGTTGGACCTCGGGGCGGAGCCTCCCCGTATTAAACTTTGTTAAGTACCCCCCCCCCCCCTGGGATCTGGCGTTAATAAAAACAAGGAATGAATGAGCGAAGGCAAATGATCAACAGAATTGCGAGTTTTAATTTTGCTGCATACACTTAGGTCCCGTTTACACGGGTCAGGACAAATTTTTGCAAGGTCAAAAACGTACACAGTTCCACGTTGCGTTTACACGGGACCGGTAGAACTGGACGAATTTTTGAACGGCTAAGTGTGCAAGTTTTGGGCCTGCTTTTTTTCAGGTCCCAAACTTGCACACTTAACCGTTCAAAAATTCCTCCAGTTCCGCCGGTCCCGTGTAAACGCAACGTGGAACCGTGCCAGTGTTTGTCCGTACAAAAACTTGTCCGGACCCGTGTAAACGGGGCCTTAAGTTATATGGAAGGGACTTTAGACATTTAGTTGTAATAACTATTTGTTATCGACAACTAAATGTCGTCGACAGCTAAAAAACGTTGTGTGTGAGATTTGTCGACAACTAAATGCTGAATTTTTAATTGTCGAGAGCTAAGTAGTTTCCCTCTTCGAAAAGGGAAACTGCTTGAATGGCCTTTTTGACCGTTTTTTCCCGTGTGTGGGAATCATTGGTTACGTTCTAATTCGCTTCGCTCAACCGAACGTAAATTGTTTTCTCTTTATACTAACACTACTGAATTCTTATAAAGATAACGCAGAATTTGATGGATTGGTTGCTCAGGCAATCAAACATCTCGCTTTATTAACTAAATCACACTCAATTGATATCTACTGGGAAAGATTACAAGTTACTCGAGCGATGCTATTACGTTATCAACCTTAAGGCCTAAATTACAAGTAACAGAAAGGCGATTTTGCGTTTGTTCCAAAATATACATGTCTTTCGCAATGTCCGATTTCCACCTTCCATGTAACTTCAACAGCCTTTCTGATAAGTTAGGGTTATTAATTACTGCTGCCGTGACACCCCCAGACCTAAGGCTGTGTAAACCAAACTTCTTCTCGTCATAACCCAATACCTTCAGGCAGTCCTTGAAACTATATGATAAACCTTTGCCACACAGCTTATACGCGTTCTTCTTTTTAAAGAACCTCACTTGTCTAAAGAGATTATAATCTGTACAAGTTGTTTCGATCTCGCCCAATTTGATATATCTTTCTAAGGTAGTGGTGACTGGACAGTATAGGTTATTTAACCTCTGGATATATACATAGTTCCCTTCTCTATAGATGTCGTTCTTATCCTTGGGGACGAAAATTCTAAGATAATCAGGAAAAAACTCTAAGTGAGTAGGAGACATTCGGCTCAGCTCATCGTAACGGAAAACCCCGCAAAACCTATGGAGCAGATTGCCGCTAAACGTAAATCCTTCAAAGTGGCAGAACTGCTCCCATGCTTATCAATTATTTCTTTAATCATATCCGGTGTAACTGGTTCCTTCTTATGAATAGGAGGGTTTGATCGCTTAGCAGCTTCCAACAACTGCTGATAGGGTGCACAGTCCAAGGGGTTAAGGGTTGATACCAGAAGCAACTCACGGAACCATTTTAAAGCAGCGTGAGCCAAAACGACGGAGCTATATAAACTCGATCTTAAATAAACTTTCGATAAATACGCTAATACAAGGGAGGCACTAAGTGGTGGAGCTATAGCTACTCTGAATGACTGGCACCAGCGGCAGAATTTTTCGATCTCTTTCAGGTATCTGGAGGAGGTAGAGCTGGCTTTAGACTTCTGGAGTAAACCAACCAAATCCTTTGTTCCAGGTCTCGTGGCTTCTGGTAGTAACATCCATGAAGGCGCGCTCTCGAAATCTACAAAACCAAAATGAAACAACACTAATTAGGAAAACGAACTGGCACAACAAAAACGCAATGTCTGAAGCCGTGGAGGTCCAAGGACACTACTTGTTGGGCAAGAGCCCTCTCACTTTTTTGTGTGGGTCAACACCCCATATCTAATACGTTCGGCCTTTTTACAACTAGCCCTCATGGCCTCATGGCCTTTTTTTACGTCCTAAACATGACGTAATCAAATCGAGACTGTACCTTGACTAGCCTCACATACGTCTTTCATTGTCTCTTCCGGGCCAGCGCCCTCTCTTCCATGTACCCAGGGCGAACGCTCATCTTCTAGCGTTTTCTTTCTTCTTTCTTTTTTTTTTTTTACTTTAGTAAATATAAAGGATCTGCCATGTTCTTTCACTCACTTTTCTGTTTTTCTTTTTCTTTTTTTTACAACATGATACTACAACTTTCTCTCGCTAAATGATTTCCGCTGTAAGTATGAAATAGACCCTCGCCCTCTCAGCTTCTACGGATTAATATCGGCTGTAAAGTCTCTTCGGATTGATTCTAACTTTCAAGATTTACAGAACACCAACCACGAAAAGGAGCCACTTACAACAAGAATTTTTCAAGTCAAAAAAGCAACTACATTAATATATAAAAAACTAATCAGTAACAAGAGTTTAACCCCAGAGTCAAGTCAAAAGAAGTGGCTAGAGGATTGTGGCCTACCAATAAATGACAACATAAATTGGACTGCTGCCTATCTTTTAACTAAAAAATGCACAAAGAGCACTAAGCTAATAGAGTTTCAGTTTAAATTCTTAGATAGACGCGTATCAACCAATAACTTCTTATTTAGAATAGGTCTAAAGAGCGATGAAAATTGCAGTTTTTGTCACACTTCCTCTGAGTCAATAATTCATCTTTTTTGGACATGCCGCCAAACATCTCACTTTTGGAATAAACTTACTGAATGGCTGAAAAACCTAAATTTGCTTCCTAGAGATTACGCTTTGACAAATACTACTGCTTTGGGTCTGAGGCCAGATATCTCTCAATTTGCGATTCTTATCAATTACTGCTTTCTCTTAGCACGATATCACATATGGCTCGCTAAAACAAAAGATGGTCATCCAAATCTTACGCATTTCATATGCATACTAAAATCACAATATGAAATAGAAATAAAAAGTGGAGACACAAAGAAATGGAAACCTCTTGCAAGATATATGATGATTTAATTAATATTCTAGATTATTTCTTCTACACCTATCTGCATTTATCTCCTATCTATTAGTCTATTTCTAATCTCCTGTCAGGTGCATAATTTATTTTATCTACTGAATGTACCACATGCCTTTGGTCTGTTGTTGATGTTTTAATTGTGTAAACTCAAGCTGTAGTGATAATTATCTATTTTTCTTTAGTCTTTTTTTCCATCTTTCTTTGCCCCTTGTCGTCACTGTATTTCTTAGTAGTGTACTGTAAGTCGTGTTGATATTGTAATTCAAATACTGTAAATAATTAGAGCAATTTCTAGTGCTTTAGGTTGTCTAAATAGTGTAATAGTGTACTGTTCGTAATTGTATCATTGTATTCCCTTGTGTTGTTGCAATAAAAAAAAGAAATGGCAAAAAAAAAAAAAAAAAAAAAAAAACATGATACTACACCTTTTTTAACTAAAGTTCATTCTGATTGCCAAAACGTCTCCATCAAAAGCTTCAGAACCTAGCAGTGAATTTGTGTTCCTGCCATACCGTAACGCCCACTTTCCTTTAAATGCTTCATAACCAGTCACGTAATCCCGAAACTTTCTTGTGATAACTAGCCAAAAATAACCTGAAGGCCAAAAAAGGTACAATGACTGTCCCAATCGCCCGACTTGCATACAAGTAATGGATGGTCCTCGTAATCATGGTTACAGGCGGAACTATCAAACTATTCTCGTTTCCCACATTTTGTACAAAAAAATCCACTCCGCTGGAATTAGGTTCCAGGATCGCGAGAAAAGTTTTTCGACTTTTTTGTTATAGTAATTAGCAAAGCAGTCAACGGTATGAGGCCCCCATAATTTCTCGATATACTCAAAACATGAGTTGGTGATCTGCCAATCATCGATGTCCAGTCCGCCCTTTCAAGGTCCGACCGTGGAATCCATTGAATATCCAAGTTGATTTGGTTTTCGGCACAACATTGAAAGATTTTAATTGCTAAATCGTGGAGTTCCTTTTTCATACTTCCGACTTGAATAATTCTGACGGCTGTCTGACTGTCCGAAAACCACTTCAAGTACGACCCTTTGATAATAGGCAGAAATGACTTTAAAGCGTAGTCAATTGCTGATAACTCCCGCCACGTGGAACTCTTTTCACCCTCACTCACTTCCCAAAGCTTTGTGACACACCTATTCCCCGTTTAAGTCTAAATGCGCACCACATCCGCTGGCGCTCGCATCAGAGTACACAATGAAATTCGATTCCTTATCTTGCTTGTCATTGATTGCTCTAGAATTCGATTGTTTTGCGTAAGATTTCCAAAATACCAGCTCTTTTTTGCAATATTCGTCCAACGGAAACTCAGAGTCCCAATCCTGCGCTGCAGCGATGCAGATTGCACAATACTTTGCTCTTATTAACCGAGCAGGAGGTCTGTATGGGAGAATCTTGACCGAGGTCGTGAGTACAGACCGAACGCAGTGAGGTCTGTACACACGACCGAGGTCAAGATTCTCCCATACAGACCGACTAAGCTCGGTTAATAAGATGTTTATTATATGACAAACTCGTTTGATATGACTGGTTTGTACTAACTGACATGTGGCTCGCGAACAGCGATGAGCTGAACTTAATTCTGCCAAAGTTTGCTCGCCCTCTTCACTTTTTTTTCTCATCAGGCTTTTTGGCACTTCCGTAAAAAAATGTTGTTAGAAGAAAATAGTCAATATTTTTGCATTTCAGTTTGCAACTTTTTCACCGCAACTTTTTTACCGGTCTAGATGCCGGTCTAGATGGGAAAATCTATACCGCTTCCAATATCGATTTCAGCCAATCAAATTCGTGAATTCGGTAGTTTCCAGTCCTTGTGAGACACAGCCATATAATAACTAGTCATAATTCACGCTAACTTCCCATATATAGCTTGGGCTGATATTATTTTACCAACAAATGAACTTAATCAGATCCTCTTGCAGAAACAACACAGTTTCTTTCGAAAATGTTGACGATCGCATCTAAGATGCCCTGCAGTCTCCTCTCGCTAACGCTTATCGTAGCACATCTACTATCCCAAACTATAGCCAACCACTGCATTACCTGGCAAGGAGTCCATATTGACTTAACATATCGTTAGTAATGAAGCCTGACCTTCTCAAGTCTGACTTTACTTTCTGGGCAACTAAATTACATGTACTCTCCGTATAGTCTAGGAGAAATCCGTCGTCAAGAGAAACAGCGCTATGTTGAAGCCAAAAACTCTCCAATACTTCTCTAGCCGCTTAAAGACTTTAGTGAATATATGTGGAGCGGAAGAAAGACCAAAAGACAAGACTGTAAAAACAAAATAAGGGGTCACACCATTCCTAAATTTCCAGCTGAATCCCAAAAACACTGATGATCTTCGTGAATCTCTACGTGGTGATAACCACTTTTCAGGTCAAACGAGACCACATAACAGCCCTTTTGGAAGAAAGCTAACACGACTTTCCAATCTTCGTATTTCACTTTCCGTTTTATCAAATATTTGTTGACATGACGCAGGTCTAGTATGAGCCTTTTCTTCCCATTAGCCTCAACAGAAACGCTGAGTGGATTAGTGACGTAAGGTGGAGTAAACTTTTCCACTACCCTGTTGTTCAGTAACAGCTTCTCAATAGCTTCTTCGACAAAGTCCTTAAATTGTAAGTCTGACATATATGTTATTTGCCGGCTGGGAGGTCCGTATAGTGAAAAACTGTGACCGAGGTCTTGAAAATGCTGCCCGAGGTCACAGTTTTTCACTATACGGACCGACCCTAAGCCGGCAAATAACTTATTTATTTTTTTCCTGCGCTAATTTGGCTTACAATTGGGTTTACACAACTTTGTTATTGAATTGGTTTACGTGCCGTCTACAAACAATCGTAAAAAATCTAACGAACGAACGAGCGAGTAAACTCAGACACTACCCAAAGAAAGATGTATTAACAGATTTATTTTGAATTGCTTTTATGTTAGTTGCATCTAATTAACCAGTTAAGTGTTTCTCCGATAGTGAAATTTCGCGCAGTTTGACTGAAGTTGCACTACAAGCACAATCTCTATCAGTCGTTGCGAATCACCCGAAATCAGACCTTTTTACCGTAAATTGAGTAGCAGAAAGCGAGGAGATTCGTTAAGTATATTCTACAGAATTTCTCTTAAATACAGCAACTATCAGAGAGGCTAAACTCGACTGCATTGACTTCTGTTAGCTTAAAATTGTGCGATGAAAAACACAAAATTACGCGCCATTACAACGCCGAGCTACAACCAACCACACAAACTCTCAGAGCTACAAAATACTCAATTAAATCTACTTACAGTGACCTTCCTTGCTATTTAAAAGTGGCCAGAGGTAAACTTCCATTGATTAATCGTCCATGGAAGTGTAAAAAGGGAAAAGATCGACGATTACCGCTAGTTCATTCACGAAACCTAGCTGAACATGACAATTTCACCCGCGCTGTTTCCCGCCGTTACCGTGACCGTGGTCAGAGATAGGAAAATCCGGACCGCGCTAAGAACCAATCAGATTGCAGGATTCGTTACCGTGCTCTCTTGGAAAAAAATAATTGTTGTTATTTAAACTAATACATACGGGAGTAGATTGAAACGGTAAACAATAGCCATTAGCGATAACTGACAAAATATATTTGGGAGCTCCGATGTGAATCCAAAAATCCAAATTTCTTCTTAAACTTCCCTTAACTTCCAAGGGTTGGTGCAACTGCCCCCTCTCGTTATCCCCTTCGCCAAATTCGTAACCGACTTTTACCTCTACCAGTCTATCGACAATATCTAAATCTTCATTTTGGGGTTCCGTCGAAGGATCCTCCGTTAATGCCTCTGTTGGAAGCTGTACTGCTGGAATAAAACCACCCACTCCTGTTGGGAGCCTGCCAGCTGAAGCTGGAGGTTTGTGCCCAATTGCCTGGCCGTCCGCACTTAAAGCATTTATCCCCAGCATACTCTGAACGGCCTATAAGGTATCAACAAAGATTCGCCAATTAACAGATAAATCGAGAATAGAGTTGCAAATGTAATTATAAACTGTTTACTGTAAATCCGGTTGAAAATATTATTGATCTCTCTAGTCTGACAACCGCCGAGTGCAACATGTACATGGGCGGGAGGGCGGGCAGCTAGGTTGCGAGTTGTATAAATTGCTAGAGTGAGATGACTAACACTCGTTCAAATCTGCCTATATGTATATCGGACGGACCAATGAAAATTCTTCCAAATGACATTAGCAATTCAAATAAATACTTCGATCAGTGCTTGCGTTAAAAAAAACTCCCCCAAGAGAATTAAGTTATCGTAACAATAGAAAATATATTTTATGTAATGTATATACGAAATAATTCTTGATCTTTCTTCACTTTCGAAAATATATTTTAGTTGTCAACTATTGAAACCATTCTCGACCCCAGAGCTCTTCTCTTTTGCGCAGAGAGAAGAGCTCTGGGGAACTGAGCCAGAAAGTCTGCCCTGATTGGTTTATGATTGAAACAATAAAATGTCTACGGCTTCGACTATTGCCTTTTGCTCAGCTTTTAAGCGAAAGTTTTCGTCTTTCCTAGCTTTCTTCAAGGCAGACGCAATAGCGGCATCCAAGTAAGCCGTCATTTTGGTTTTGCACTGAGCATGCGCTGTGCAACTGGCATAGCCAGAACGCATAGCCAGATTTTGGCTACGCTTGCGCAGAGTTCCCCAGCGCCTTCGCGCGCGGTCAAGAAAGTGAAGGGTCTGGGGTCGAGAATGCTATTGAAACGTGACATACATTCGAGCATGCGTATTGTGTTTTGAGCATGCGTAGTGAACGTTATTTCCTAAGCTCTCACTGGCCTGAGTTAGTTATCGACAACTAACACTCCAATGTGTGGAATGCTCGCATCGGACCAGCGGCATAGCTAGGAGGGGGCCCTGGGGTGCCCGTGCCCCCCCCTTTTGTAAGTCTTTTCTAAGTGATCAACCTACAACAGGTGGCAAAAACGACAAGACAATCTGTTGAGTACCCTCACTTTGACACAGTGCGACCCCCCTTTGAAAAATCCTGGCTACTCCCCTGCGGGTGATCGGACACAATTAGTTGTCAAAAACATTTAGTTGTCGATAACAAGTAGTTATCGACAATAAATGTCTAGTCTGTGGCGGCCCAAAGTCGTAAGCTTGCCTGAAATCTTCTGACGCGTTCGATCGCGATGCATTTGCTGTTGACAAGTCATTGGAGCAAGATGCAGATGGCGAGCTAGCAACTGGACTTTCCAATTCATTAAGAATTGTTCGCAAACCCGTTTGTAGTTCTTTGGAGAAGGCTCTCTCTATCTGTTTCCCACAGCTTCTGATTTGTTTCATCCATGGAGAAATTAATATGACTGATCTACAATCTCCCCCTCCAGGTGTGCCACGTGCAGCACAATTTTGGGAACGATCCAATGGCTTTATGCACGATCAAATGCATAAAGGAATGAACTAATGGAATAAAGCTTCCGAACAAATAATGTAAGCAGGTGCAATCTGATGAAATGGAAAGACGATCAAGTAGGACACGGGTCATGATCTAATTGCTTTTTCTGTGTTTACATAGCCTCGTCTAAACACGAGGAGGGCTGGGAGAATTCGAGACAGTTTTGCAAACCCGAAACGTAGTGGAAGGTTTGCATAACTTTCGAGAATTCTCCCAGCCCCCCGAATGTTTAGATGAGCCTATGTAATCACAGAAAAAGTGCTCTATTGCTTTTATAAAATAATTCTCAAAAATAGGCGCGAATCTAAAACGTTACAACCGTGTTTACATGCTTTCATCTAAACACACCCATCGACGAATGAGAGCACGCGTAGTAGCTCAGTTATTTTATAAATGTCTCTTCATTATATGGGATAGGTTTCCCCCATTACGGAGGTTGTCGACTGGGTTCGAGATTGAATTTCAGCATCAAAGCAAACGAACTGTGAACTGTGAAAATTTAAAGGGTCGCTTAGCTCTGAAACTGATCTTAATCTAATGGTTTGTTTCCCTTATTCATATTTCGCGTTCTCGATCAAAGCCTACTAAAAGATCTTCCCACAGCCAGTTGTGTCGTGGTGTAGGCAAGTACTACCAAAACCGTTAGCGACAAAGGAGAATGCTTTGGGCCACGTGGCTAGAAATACAAAGGCACGTGAGCACATTCCTTCACGCGCTGTGTAGCTCAGTTGTTTTCCAAAATTTTGAAACGCACGGACTCGTGAATCAGTATCGATCAGCAACTTCCTTAAACTGCCCTCCGAAATACCCCGACGCTGGATTTCCTCCCTTCAGCAATTATCGAATCGATTATGCTATCTCGTAGGTTATCGTCCATGCTTTTCCCACGGATAAAAGACCTTCCATTTAGCCCGGCTATCGCCAGGGCCGGGTTGTTCGAAAGCCGGTTAACACTAATCCAGGATTAAAAGTTAACCGAAGTATTTATTTTTCTTGTATAGAAATGTTTTCCATTTCTTATGCTTTGTGTGGTTTGAGATTATTCGAACTCAAAACTAAGGGACAAGCAATATAAACAGAAAATCTCACCGTAAAGTTACTAAACTGAAATCAAAATTGTCGTTAATCCTGGGTTAGCTTAATCGGCCTTTGAACAACCCGGCCCAGGTGTTTTCCGGCTTGCCTCAGGAACGTGAAGGAATGTGATCACGTGCGCTTACCTACTTGGCATCAGTTATAGACCACATGGGCTTAATTCAAATACGTTTCTCGACAGCGACAACTGTTTCGCGCGTCTCTGAAAAAACAGTTTACCTGTTTCGGTAGTAAGGTCTGATGTAAATCTTCGCGAGGAAGAGATGGTCATTTCCGGGTCAAACTGATTTTTAAATTAAGGACGTGTGGATGACTTCAGTTTTCATGACCGGACACACCTGTAGCTTTGTACTTTACCTGTTTCCGTTAATTGATCATATTCCAAGGCTTTGATTAACTTTAGTCGAAGGAAGCAACTCGACTGGCGACAAGAGTTGAAAGATGGTACTTTGACTTTTGGTTTTCACCTTTGAAGGTGCAATAAGCAAGTTGTTTGTAGTTCGGGTATGGATTTGTGAACAAGAAATTAGTTATAAACAGACTGAAACGTACGTTAAAACCTCCTTTGCACTCTTTTCTTGAATTGCGATAATGAAAGTGTTCCAAAATTTGAATCTCTGCAGTTCAATAGTACGTCCATGTAAATGACAAACAAGTTGAGTCCATTATTTCATCTCCGAAATTTTTCGTATTGACACGTTTACGAAGGTCAAGTTTGAGTCGCTGTTACTTGCCGTCTGGTTCTTGTGTCCTAGCGCTATTTGGAACACGACGTAATGAGAAACTGATCGGATTTCGGACTTGCACAATTAAGTTGCCCTGTGTTAAAGCCGCACTCGATCCCCGAAAGAAAAAAATAGGCGATATATTCTCTCGGGGAGGGCGGCTGTAACACAGGCTAGGAGAAGTCAGATCAACACTTACCTAAAGTTACGAGCAGTGTGACGCAGCCAGTAAAATCTGTTCACTTTAGTATGACATTATCATTTTTAAAATTACCGAAACTTCTTATACAACTTTTTGAAACGCCATAGGAGGTACCTAGTAAAGTAGGGGCTTCGTGTCTTTCAGAAAGGTGGATGACCGCAATTCCAAAAAAGCCGTTAGCAAAGTACTAGTATTTTTTATTACCCATATGCAAAATTGCTTTTCAGGGAAAAAATTCTCAACTTAACTAGGACAGAAGAAAGCTAAGTCTAGATGCTGAAGAACTCAAATCTGAACAGCGAAATTTAGTCTCTCGGTTGATTGTTGTTCCTTTCCAAATCTCAATGCAGTGAACTTATTAAACTTTAGGTTCCCTGTGACTTCAAACCGTAACAGTCTCCTGTGGTATCGCAGGCTTTATAGGATTCTTGTTGAATTGCCTTACATAATCCTTCTTGATTCCTTCCGTTTTCATGTACATATTATTTTTGAGTGAATATAATACCGAGGCTGAACAGCAGAGAATCATGAATGAGAGGATAAAATTCCTTTTGAAGTGTGGAGTAGGAAGATAACACAACTTAACAGAGTTCCTAATCTTAAACTGGCAAGCTTTGTCCCCGATCTATTAATTCATTTTTTGCAACATACAAAATTGAATTTACATTGAAAGGAAATTTTAGAATAATAGCTTCCCAACAAAACTTGAAAGATGTAATAATAAACCTTGAGGAACAAGGCTGGCTGCGGCTCGGCTTATGGCATTCACAACTCATTAATCTGATCTTAATTTCACCAATCAAAGTCTACGTCTTGGAAAGTGCCGGAAACTGTTTCGAGCCACCTTCAATCGAATACAGTGGAATCCCGATTTCTCGAACCCTCATTGTTTCGAACCTCTCGATAACTCGAACCAAAAGTTGTTTCCCCTCCTCAGTCAAACAATATAATTTTACCCCCGATTTCTCGAAGTCTCCGATTTTTCGAACCAATTCGTTTCCCTTGGAGGTTCGAAAAATCGGGATTCCACTGTATATGTAAATTAAGCGTAATTTGTTCAGAATTTTTAGCATTTGAAGCCGAGCTAGAATCTTGGAGAACAGAGCACGTATATGTGAACCAAGTTTTCTAAAACATGAATTCCAAACTGCAAAAAGAACAGCCAGCTGGTAATTTGAAACATATCCTTTTATTGGTCTTTTATTCCACTGAGCTATTGTCATTTAATCGAATACTGTATGCATAACTGAAATCAAGTTTATTTTATAATCTCGCAGAACAGGGCAGGAATATGTTCAGAATCCCAAAGCAGCCAGTTGGTGATTTGCAGATGTTCAAAGCAGTAGAACGCTACTAATCCACATTTGTCTTCTTTCAGCGGAAATATGCTGATTTTGCTTATTTTGAGATTTGAACACTATACAGACAGTTGAAAACAGCTTCACAATTTTTAAAGCTAGTTTAAAATTACATTTAAGTGATAACTTCATGAGTTGTGTAGAGAAGTTAATGGAGTGAACCGTGATGTTTACAATTGATTCAATTCCGGCGGCTAGTCCAGTTTAATACAATACTAACAAAAATGGCCCGCAATCACGTTTTTGTGACAAAAGCAGCGCTACCAAAACATCGGATGTACTAAAATATCATAGCATCATTACAAACTACGCAGAAAACAATTATGGCATAATGAAAATATGGCTTTACACTTGGTATATAATTTACGAGGAACAGAAAAGTAAATTTACATTCAACTCACTGCTTCTAGTATTTTGCCTTATTTTCCTTTAATCTTCAGTTCCAATCGTCTCTCCTGGCTATTTTAAACAACTACTTTGAACAACTCCTGCACGAGGGTGCAGTTGAAATTGACAAGTAGCTATTCCGTACCCGATCAACAATTATTAATCAGGTATGGTTGTACTCAAAATCACAGTTTAAAGAGTAAGACCAGGTTAAAAACTGAATTCTAACTATGAGATCTCTGGGTCAGCACCTGATGTGAACATGATCGTAGAATGATCGTAGAATGATCTTATACTAATTAATAGTCGATAATAGACTGAAAAATCTGAACTTTCACCAAACTGTTAACAAAACGACAGCTAACAACTGCGTCATATGTACTACACTTACATGTGTTTACATGAACCCGAAAGTAGCACAATTGTTTTGACAGACAGTGTTTCCTCTCATCGTTTCAAGGAAGACTTGATCCATGCTTTCCTGAATCTCTTTTCTCTCCTTTTTTCACTTAGTTCGCCTGTTTTGGAACCATGTTTTGACTTGAGCTTCGGTTAAGTTGACTTCTAAAGCCAGCTGCGCTCGTTTTTCCTCTGTTACGTAGCGCTGTTTGACGAACTCCTTCTCCATGGTTTGGATTTGATGGGGCGAGAACAGGGGACGTTGTTTCTTCTCTCGCATGGGACGTCTTCGTTTCTTCTGGAACATGTTGACGCCAGCTAAAGTCAAGAACATACGTTTAGTTTTTCACAAGGTAATACTGTTTTGTTTCTCCCAAAATAAATAATATGCCAGTATAAAATCACAATCTTTAATGCTCTTCTCTGACATTCAAATTCTTTATTAAGCTGCAGTTCAGACCAGGTTCATATCCAAATCTAGACATTTGGGTGCTTTTAAACATTTGGGAACTTTGTCCCTAACAAAGGACAAAAACGGGTTTATAAAATGATGAAATGATCGGAATGATAAATGAGAATTGCAAGGCCAAGCTATATTTATTTGCTTATCGTGTAACAATTGGGCACAACAAACACATACATCCATCGCTCACCATCATCAGTTTTTAAGTTTAATTCAACTATTATTGTATTCTACATATTCATTTGATGAAATGGGGAACTGATAGATCTTTCAAAAGATTGAACAGTACATGTATTATAGCTTGCTGAAGTTAACTCGCGGGATCAGTAGATCTTCTCTCGATGTCTTTTCTGTTCAGTTTCGGTCACTCACCTATTAAATGCAACTTCTTGTCCGTTAACGATCTTTGAACGTGATCTTGTTGTGCGCCCCTAAACTGCTGCCGGTTTATGAGGCCTCTACAATGAGAATCGACGTTGTGCAAGTGCGTCATAGGCCACAGCACTTGAGGAAGTTGCGGAAGGTACAACAAACCGGGACAACTCGGTAAACCGTTATTTAAGGTTTGAGCGCACTGTTGGGATTTTTCCTCTGAAAGATTCAAAATGCTTCTTATTGAAAACGAGCTCGAGTTGTTTGGAGCACAACTTGAACGACTGACACGATAAAAGGCCGAGGAAAAGAGACCTGTAGACGCCATGTTGAAATCGTGCTGCGGTTTCTTCGGGTATGCGAAGCAGTTGTTTATTCGAGGGTCAGCATTGTTGGGATCGGTTATCGCTAATATGCCGAGTTGATTACAGGTGGAAAATAATCAGTTATGAATGATGGATCTGAATGGATTCTGCACTGATTCACCCGGCCGACAGCCCCTGGATATGTCCAACAGGCCCTCACTGCTGATTGCGCTATTATTATATCGATCCGAATGGGGGCTGTTCTTGAGCATGAGAGTGGAGCCGCTAAGTTGCGATTTCAATTCAGGCTTCCCTATTTCCCCTCAAAAAGTACAACACTTAGCGTCCAGTTTCATAGAACAGTTCACTCTTGACAAATAAAGACTGAGGGAAATCTAGCGTTCAAAACTATTACGGTCGATAAGCAGCTGATAAACTAGAGAACGCTCTCTCATATTCAAAGCCTTGCATGTCAGTGTACTTAAGCAATAGAGCACCTTTTCCGTGTTTACATAGCCAGATCTAAACACAAGGATGGTTGGGAGAATTAGAGACATTCGAGAATTCTCCCAACCCTCCGAGTGTTTAGACGAGGCTATGTGAACACGGAAAAAGTGCTCTATTGCTTTTACAAGATAATTCTCAAAAATAGGCGCGAATCTAAAACGTCACAGCCGTGTTTAAATACTCTCAGTAGTGGCTTTGTTATTTTATAAATCTAAAATATAAAAAACTACGTACGCATGTAACATATTTCTTTTATAACATAGATAGGACCCTGCGCGCGCTCTGATTGGTCAAAACCTATGTTTTATCAGAGTATAAAGCATAGAAAAAGCGTGTTTTATTGTTTTGGGCGCGTAAAATCTATATCACAAAGCAAATGAAGAAGCCTAAGCCGTGTATTACACTGTGGCAAAACACTCCGGATATTTGAGAGCACTCGAGAAATGCAGAAAACACTCGCCTGCGGCTCGTGTTTTCTACATTTCCCTCATGTTCTCAAATGCCCGTCGTGTTTTATCACAGTGTAATACACGGCTTAGGTTTCTTTATTTGTTAAGTAAAATATAGAAAATCAAAACTGCACTTTTTCCGTGTTTACGTAGCTTCATCTAAACACGAGGATGGAACACGGAAAACTGTGTTTGTTATAGATAGACGCGTGCGCATTTAAAAAAGCTAAACCTATTGAAATAACTACAAAACACTGACTACAATGTACGTGTGGGCATCAAGGGAAAATACGAATTGGAACATTTTCATTTATTTTCCTGTTGAGTTATAAAGCTATATTTTGAAAGAATGATGAACAGCTGTAGAATGAGTCGTGTTCTTACACACTTCCACTCAGTTTTCTAAATATGTATTCAAATTTACAAAAATATACAAAAGGATACCAAAATATTGCTTACCATGACAGGAGCGGCAGGTGACATGATCGCCCCTAATGTACTTTCCAGCATGACCCATCGGTAGATATTTCCGTGTAACACAAGTTACAAATCAGACATCTCATTGCTTGCTATCCCTTAATATTTGGTCGTCGCTGTGTCAACTGGCCGATTTTATTTTGCAATGGAGCAAAGATAAATTATCATACTATCAAAGGATATAAAATTCCTTAACCTTTCAGCACTTTTTGATATTCAGGATTGTCTGGGTTGCTACTGAAAAATAAACTTACCAGCTGCCAAGGTAGGGCTGGTTTATAACAGAAAAATATTTATAGCTGTCGGAAGTGTCTACAGATTTGAGACTGTGACACGGATTTGCTCGAGGGCAACGGAAAGGTGTAACATAATCTAAATAGTAATGTTTTTTTATGGCTCCCACTCATGATGGAGAGCCATTCTTTTTAAAGGTAAGTCCGACTTTAAAATGCTTTTTTGCAAGGTATTTCGTTGTACCTTAATCTCTTCTGTACCAACGCTTTGAGGTGTTTGTAGCAACCACACATTGTAAAAAATTAACGCCAAAGTGCAGACGTACATTCCATCATAGGTTTCAGGCCCACATTGTGATCTGTGTTATAAAGCTAGTTGGTCGTCGGTCTTTTGAACGAAGTGCCCAACAAAGACCGAAAAGTTTATCTTTCCATTGTGGCTTTGCTGGCAAAATAAAAGACGGCAATACGATAAACTCTCTTTCGCTCCCTTGATTTGTCATCCCAATGCGAACAGCGTTCTTGAGAAAGATGTCAAAGGCTATTAGTTGTCTGTCAGCAATGGACATGATACATAATCATTTTCTGTCATAGTAAACCTTAAACTATACCGTGGAACCTCTATTGGGCGGCGTCATCGGATCCTTCCGTGGCGAGTGTCCGTTTTACAGAGGTTATTTAACGATTGATATTAAATAGTTCTGTAATAAACTCCCAGTTGTAACCAAGCTATCCTGAATTCAAGTTCTTGATAAATCAAAAAAAAGGAAGGTAATACTTGTCTGCTCAGCAGTAGCCTCCTCTCACTCCCTTCCCGGCAGGTAATGCGATAATACAGGTACCATGTATCCAAACTTAGATATTAGACATGGGTCTAAATGAGAGTTTACGTAATATATCAAAGACGAGTGCGAGTGTTTCATCAGGGTTTCCAAAACCGAGAAACAGATGAAAGCGTCGCAGGCCGAGTGCTTTTATTGTTTCGAGGTGTTTGAAACCCCTGATGAAACACGAAGCACGAGTTTTTGATGTGACTTCTCAAATGAAACAATGCTGATTTATTCAGTGTCACATATTTGGCATTTTCCTTTTAAAATGCTGTCATATGCATACTTTATTGTATCTCCGGGCGCTATTTGGTATTACAACATGTGCGAAGCCGAAGCGTTTCGGTTTTGGGAGTCAAAAACGGTTGTGGAAGAATAAGATCAAGTCCATAAAGCTATTTCTACCTCCATGAAGTATAAGAATAAATGGGCTGTAACCATTTTTAACAAATGGCAAACTGAGCGAAAAGTTCAAGTGCCTGTATTGGATTCCGTAGGCATGTTTAAAGATTATGATCTGCACAAAGTTGGAGCACTGTCAACTCGAATCGAAGATATAGATGCAATTTCTTTGAATCAATGGCTGAGCAAATTTGTCATGGAAGTAGCGAAAAAAAAAGAGTGTGTATGGCATCGGATGCGGAATCCGACGCAGCTGAAGGATTAAATCCACCCGATAATTGCGACAAAAGGTAAGATATTCAACTGAAATTAAATAGATTCCAATCAGGCGAACACACTGGAAAGCGAACATAAAAAAAGGCCCCGAAATTTGAACTCTTATACAGAAAACCCATCTATTTTCTGAACGCGGATACTAAAAAGAAAATATTTTGGTAATATCTGTTGTTAAAAACCTCGGTTAAGGGGAAGCCGAACTGAACTTACAATGCACTATTGGTCCTTGAAAGATTCGATTGAAAAGTTTTAAGCCCATCAAACTCATTAATTATTCATAAAGTAGCCAAGCCAATACATTCGCGTCAGGTGGATGGATCTTGATACCCTGAAGAAACACCAGATCAAAATCTTTAGAGTTTTGATCTCAGTTCAAAACTGTGTTTGATCTCAGATCAAACACTTGCATTTTAATGACTTTTTCAACAATACATTACTTAGGGGTTTCATTGTTATCGGCTAGTGGACGACTTTAAGCCGAGGTGGAAATGTAAATATGACATTCATAGAATATACGTCAGGTCATTTATCACTCGGATAATTCCGTGGGTCTGGCAAATGGAAAAAAAAACACGAAAAATATAACGCAGGCTAAAGTAAAAGTTACTGTAAATCATCCGAATTTAAAATTGAGATGAAGACGGGAGGCGTTTATTTAATTTTTCCCAAATCGTGGCCTGGCATGATCATTTTCAAAATATATACATCAGCTGCGCGTTAACAATCATGTAGGCTGTTTATCGATATAAATAACTGATCCTAAAGTTTAAATCGCGACACCGTCAGTACTTGTAATTAAATTTCAAACTTAGCGTGTTCACAAACTGTCACTATACGTCTTTTGATGTCTCATTACTCGTCCAAAAAATGGGGAGGGGGAGGGGGCGCTTATTCGAGGGAGGTTTATATCAAATTTTGGCCAGTAGGAGGGGCGCTTATTCGAGGGGAGGGGGGGGGGGGGCTAACTCGTTGATTTACGGTATGTGGAAAAAAACGGTATTCTTCTCTCTCAAGAGATTATAATATTACTCACAATAAGGTTTTGAGATGGCATTAATTTATTTGAAAACTGTGTAGCCATAGCTCGGTATGCGGCAAATATGAATAGTCAAAAGGTTTAAACAACAACATAACAAGCAAAAACAAACAAGCACTACAAAAATTACAACCTCAACGAACACCGTGTTTCTACGGAATGCACAAAAAGGATGCCATATCTAAAATAAATATGTTTTCTGTGTCATTTGTTTCCAACAGTGAAACAAAAACCATGTACTCCCTGTCTTACTGTGGTCAAGTTATTTGCCCATGGACCTTTTGTCTAGCCGTGCATCCGTAGTTTTGTATACTAGTTGCGCACTATAAGTGGAAGGAAATATTAACCTCATTTTGAAGGTGAATCTTTCGAAATCTTGAACTGGTTCAATCAGAAACTCAACCTCCAAAGCTTTCGACAAATAATCACTGGTTACTGCTCAATACTCAGCGCTCTCTTTTTCAACCAATCAGCGGATTGTGCGACCGGACGTAGCTGTAATACGAAAGCGGAAATCAAAGCCTGCAATTCGAGTTTTTTTTTATACGAATGTAGTGGTGACGCTATCCGAGGTCAAAAAGTGAGGTCCAAACATCAGCTGGTGTAAACCTTGAGACGGCAAGAACGCGGAGTTTAAACGACGCATTGCAACATCAGGTAATAATAAAACCGTAACAAGAATCATTACAAAAATATCTGAATTCACATAATATTGTTGATGATTCAGATTAGTCCATGATTGGTGCATTGTGAGTGACAGACACAATGTCATTTAAGAGTCCGCGGCCACCATGTCTTCAATCAAGAGAAGCCTTTCTAATTCTTCAGAAGCAAATGTTTTACACACCCAAGGTAACCGCAGCGCGCTAACAAGATGGCGTCGAGAGCTAGCAGTGTTTCGCCTTTTCAGCACGTTAATCCTTCACGCTGTTTTTCAAATAGCTCTTTTTCAATACGAAGCATTTTAAATCTTCCTGAAGAGACTGTGGAGAAATGCACTGGTTCTTTAAGGGATGACTCGCCCGACAAAAGCTACTCCGTTCCTCTGAGGCCGCTTGAGCCTCGAGTGGTTCGGCCCATAGTACATCTCTACGCTGATGGTGCGCCACATATCACACTCCCCGGGAATTGGCAAGACTTTGGGTTTGCGCCTTTTGGTCATCATTGTGGATACGGTGGCGTTCTACCTCTTCACGAGCAAGCATTTCCAATTGGTGAGTGAGTCGACAGTATTTAGAGCAGTGATTTTGTTTCCAGTACCAACCAACTATGTGAACAACAATTCGTGTTTAACTCCCAGTCAGTCTTCATTCTGTTGTAAATGGCCATGACAGTACACGGCCTTTGGATTGATTATGACCTGTTAACTTAAACAAATTGGCTTACATCGGAGGCAGGCAGTGTTTATGGCCGAACGTAAGATTAAACAGATTTTCCTGATCATGTCTCGCGCCAAACTGACAACTTTTTTTCACAGGTTTAACATAACAAATTTGCACTTTATTTACTGATCTTTTCGTTTATAGCCTAGAAAATCGCGAATAGGTTGTGCGAACACATGATCATGATTATCAGGAAAGGTATTACACGGGCTGAACGAAATTTGCATGAACTGTGTAAAGGTAACTTCAATCCTCTGAAAGATCGACAAAGCTATTTTAGCGCTCTCTCTGTTTTGGTTTCCTTACCAGTCCAGTCAGTTCAATGAGTGATCTTTCGTTTCGTAAAAATCCAAGCTTATGTAATGTTTTGCTTCTGGTCGTGTGTGCAAACTGTGCATTGTATTATTTTGATTGTAGGTTATTTGTAGTGTCGTAAAGTTTTCTTGCTTTACAATGCAACATAAGTGGTTGTGAAATTAAGAGTCAAAGAGCTTACCCGATATTGACATGAGGAAACCAAACTGTGCGGATAAGGACCCATTTTACACAAAAAATGGTCCAGTTTTCTTTCTCTGCTATTATAGCTTGCTTCAGTCTCATCTTTAAACGATGCTACAAATAAACTTGACATGGACGTATTTGTTGATGTTGTAAAACTATTTACACCCACCAGCAGTGTTTGTCACATTTAAATTTGAAGTAATTGAAGCGAGTTTGTAGTGAATGACTTCAGTTCCACCACATTGACAGGCCTACGAAACTGCTGAGCGAATTCCTTTAAACTCGTATAACAAGTTTGTTTCCAAAACAATAAGATATTTTAATTTCCACTGAATTATAAGCAACTCGCCTCCTTCTGTCCAGCGCTGAAAGAACAGGCATCGGTTATAATTAGTTGCTCGGTTAGCTTAGCTTGAACTTGCTAAACTTACACGAGTATCGTTTCAAATCAGTAATAAACTCTAATAAAAACCCAGTTACTACCTCATTCAGGTATAAACATCTTGCCGAAGAAACGAAGACGTCCCATGCGAAAGAAGAAACAACGTCCCCTGTTCTCGCCCCATCAAATCCAAACCATGGAGAAGGAGTTCGTCAAACAGCGCTACGTAACAGAGGAAAAACGAGCGCAGCTGGCTTTAGAAGTCAACTTAACCGAAGCTCAAGTCAAAACATGGTTCCAAAACAGGCGAACTAAGTGGAAAAAGGAAACGAGAGATGAAGCGAGAGCAACAAGCCGAAGCCCTTTTAAGGAAGACGTGCCACGTATGCCACTCGGAAGGCTAAGGATGAATCCTTGTTGTCAAAACATTTGTGTCGATTCAGTTGTAAATCCGTTCAGAGTTACGGCACCGTTTTGTGCTGTACCAATATATTCTACTTTTGCCTCGCATCTTAGATTTGTTTCGTGATTTCTCCTGTAACACAAAACATCATTATCAATGTTGTTGTTGTTGGTATGAGCAGATCGTGTTTGTTGCGTTAGCGTTAGTATTTATATACCAGTGGTCTTTATCAGTTACGTAAAGGGAAACGTCATAGACACAGGCGCCAAAATGGAAAGCTTGGTTGTTCCTGGTTCAGGTTTTTTTGAGTCTTCACTGTATTCGTTCTTTTACATTAATATTTGTATCATGGAGAGTGTATTTCTCAGCTCGAAATTTAATCCAGTTCAATTAGATGGTTTTCTACCCAGAACATTTAAACATACATTTTATATTTCAAGAATGTGTCTTTATACTTACACAGTCTAACGAGAATATTTATTGCTGTACATTGAATTAACCAGTATTTGTTCTGATACACAACAATCCTTTTCAAATCCTTTTTTCTACTGAAGGCCAAAATGTTACAAAATGTCTGCTCGTGGTTATTTTGGTCTCAGGCATTGAAGAATCCGTGTCTTGATGTTCTATTTTCTCTTGGTTTACAATGTTCATCGTGAACCAGAAACCTTCTTTACAAGAAACAGAACATGTATACTTTTCACAACTAGTTTACATTTAGCAGCTTATCTGGTTTAATCCTTTCCTAATTCATTATTGTCTTCAAAAGAGGTAGCTTACAACTCCGATTATCAGCTTCAATCTGTAAATTAATCAACAGTAAAATCATTAGACGATTTATTTTATTGATCACAATATGGCTTCAATACACCATATTAGTTCTCATACATATAGTCAAAGGTATAACAATAAAAGAACGTTTATGTTCCACTAATTGTGGATTTCCTGCCTGAGTCTAATGTAAATGTTTGGGTGCTTAACACTATACTCAAAATTCCCTGTTATCAATTAACCTGATCGCAAAAGGCAAAGTTTTGCCTCTCCCTCTTCACGATACTTGGCACTGAATTCGCGTCGAGCTTTTGGTGTATGAACAGATCCTTTTGGCAACAGATGAGTCGGGCAATTCGCACAACAACTGAAAATTGCCTAGCTTCCTGATTAATGATTGGAAAAGAGCCAGTGACGGGAGAGAAAAAAATGTTTCCGCAGCTTTAATGGCAACCATTAAAACGCTTGTTGCATCAACGTCAACGCTAATCACTTGTGATACTCACTGTCGAGAAACATCGGCATTTTGACTAAGACGGTAGGATAAGCTAATTACTGTTCTAAGCAATCATTAAGTAAGAAGAACGCATGCTTATTTCGTCTGTCTCCCTCCCTTTCTCCCTGCGTGAAAAATCGAGATTTTTTGTGAGTGTTTCAAAATTTGGCCCCCCCAAAGATTTTTTGCATGGGCGTCCTCACTACACGTGCGTGCATTGATATTTAAAACTAGCCTGTGTAGCAGGCGAAGCGAACGAAACTGCGAGCGAATGCGAAAAATCAGCCCCCCCCTTCTCGCTCATCCCGTCCCACTTCTCCCCATTTTTTGCTCACCCCAGGCGGGCCCCCTTCGCTCGCCAGCTTTCTGGCTCGCTTGTTCGATCTCTCCACCTGGAAAAGGAAAGGAAACGGCTGCTACGCAGGCTAATTTAAAACTGAAGCAAGGATTTCGTGATTCATTGTTGTCGCTTTGCTGTGGGGGTCATTGGTGGTTAAGGAATTTATCTTCTTCTCAAATCAGCTATAGTGTTACTCAAGAGTCTTGTAGCTAACATTTATTTGTTTAGGGCTCCTGTGTGGTCAACTCGGTCGCGTTTGATGACAAGAGAATAACTATTGCCTCATGACCAATGAAACAAAACCTCCGAACCTACAGAAAACGACCATGGCTCGGTTTGAATAAGACAATAAGTCAAATTAACGATTCTACGAGACAAAGAATTGACGAGGTTACATCTCCAAGAGTTTGACTTACAATTTACTGTCTAGAAGTTAACACCTCGTATACATCGAAACACAAAGCAAGGGTAACATTCCCCGTCAGACTGCAGCCACACTATATCAAACGCACTCCTTAATCTTCGATTACTCCAAGTGATCTACCTAATCTTGGTATGTTAACATTATGTTATTAATAATAATAAAAATATTTGTATAGCGCCAAATCCACTAATCGTCTATGACGTTTTACATTAAAAATTATTAAAAAGCCAAAAGAGGGAGAAAAAACCCGATAGGGGTCATATAATAAGGGTCATATGACCCTCATAGAATAAGGATCATTTCCGTTCTTCTACCATAGGCAGTTACTCTGCTCGTAAACTACTTACAACTTCAGGTAGTTGTTGCTCGATAATACAGATAGACATGACGTTACCATGGTTATTAAACTTTCACCGAACTGCTTACCGGTGGCTTTTCTGTTGCTTGGTTACCTGTAGCCTCATTAATAAATAAACGAATTTTTTCGCTTTTTGAATAATTAGCGGAAAAATATCCTCTCGTCGTTATGAACTATCAAGGGATTCAGTAAGAGTATTTTAAGAAGTGTTGTATGTAGATTAGTCATCTTGGTGTTCTCGCTGGAGGCACTTACTCCAGTTACTCTTACTTGAAATTCACTTTCTTGAAATCCACGTTTCATGGGCGATGAGGATTCTTCATCATCTCTTATTATTCCTTCCGACTTGCATGCCATTTTGGAGGCACAGAAGAATGTTATCCTATCCGCAGTAAACACGCAGATTCGTGGCCTACAAAGCAACTTGCTTAAAGCGCAGACGGACTTGGCGTCTTAAATAGCTTCGGAGGTGCAACCAGAAACCTACGTTTTCAAGAAGAAAGGGCCGGTGAATGAACAATAGTTCAACGTCAACCGCAAGCTGATCAAGAGGAATTCTGCCGCGGCCCGGGAGGGGGGGTACTTAACAAAGTTTAATACAGGGAGGCTCCGCCCCGAGGTCCATCCCCTTACCCTTTTATATGGCACTTTGGCAGAAAAGGTACCCCTTTTATATACGTACTTTAGGAAGTCTTGTTCTCATTTTCATGAAGGGCTTAATAAATAACCTGATACAGCCTTTAGGGGCGTATATTCGAAATATCAGAATTAAAGGCCCTTTAAAATACCTAAATGACCAATTTCCCTACCCTTTTATATACCTCAGCTTGTGAAATCCCTACCTTTAATATACCTGAAGCCTCAAAAAGGTACCCCTTTCGGGCGGAGCCTCCCCGTATAGGCCATTATAGGGAGTACCCCCCCCCGCCCGGGTGCCGCGGTAAAAGCTTTGGAGAGTGGGAACATTGGCAAGGTGAAGGAGGAGTTAAATGAAGGTATTTCCTTGCTTAATAACAGACAGAAGATAGTTAAACTAGCGAATAAATCCGATTTTGGTTGGGTTCAAGAATACGTATGTGATGATTTGGCCGACGATGAAGCAAACGCCTCAAAAATTAAAAAAGCCTAGAAAAGAGCCGCAGTCAATCTTAAAACTCTGCAAGAGAAAAGAAACAAAATCTGGCACCCCGCAAATTTTCCTTTTCCGTGCCTTCGCCAAATAACGCTTCCAGACTTCGTCGGGTTCTTTTCCTCCTGCTGGTAGTTATTTTCGTCCCCAAGGTCGATACTCCCGAAACATTTTCAGAGGCTCCGATTTGTGCTTTCGATGCGGAAAGACAGGTCACTGGGCCAGTTCTTGCTCCTTAAAAGATCAAATCTTGTCGTCAGGACTAAAATCATGATTTTTTGGATTTGGTCAGTGCAAGATCATGGTCTCTTGGTCAGTGTGAATCTGATCAATCGGAGCAGGGCGTCGAAGCGCATTTCCCTTTCGTAAACGACACTTTTTACAACTGTAAATGAATTTTTCTCTTCGGATAGTTTTCATCTTGCGATACATTTGTTCATCATTTAACGGTGTATTTTTAAAGTCTTCATGTTTGATGTCTTTTTTGATTACACTTGTTTGATACCTTTTGCTGCTTTACTGTTGACATAATTGTCTTTTATATAGGGGTACATTTTACTTTTCAAACCAATAAATTCAGTTATTATTGAACCGGCAGCTTCATCTTTGAATTTATCGATGACCTTTTTATTTGTTTTATAACGAATTTACTACTTTTACGGTAAATCACTGTTATCCAAAATGTCTTTATCAACCCAAAATCTTTGTACGTGTGTTTTGTTTCGATTTCATAAGTCAAGCTGTCAGTGTCTGTGAATAGCAGCTTAGCTTTGTTGTTGTACTTATTTTTGATGTAATTAAAATGAAAATCATACATTAATGTCTTGCTGAGATCTAAGATACACATATCTACCTTTGCCGGCTTATTCAAGGTCAGTGTTTCTTTGATTTTATGTACTGCCACTAAATTTTCGTTGAAAATCTTCGATGTGACATAAGTTGGTTTAGATGCCATTTTTAATAGTTCATTTTTATCAATTACAAGTCTGACGTCTACTCTTTTACGAATGTTTTCCATTGTTTTTCCAAATACGGATTCGAATGAATTTTTGCTTGAGTCTTTTTTGTGTATTGAAGTCAGTATATTGTTTTAACCAGAGAGATTGATCAAATTGCAATACTCTATGTACTTTTTTCAGTTTTAATCCAAAATCAAGGTATAATTGTAAATTACGATAATGCAGAACACATTTATTTTTCTGCTTAGGGTTGGACTAAGTTTATGCACTTGACCATTTGATATTCCATATTTGTTTTTGATTTTTTGACAATACTCTGACAACATATCATCAGTTACTTTGACTTGCTCAGGTCCAAGACGGTAATTATTGTGGAGGTCATGTGGCTCTTTTGGATACTCAAGATCTCCGTCTAAAATACATCCTTTTTTACTGTCGTTTTTATACTTGTATAAGCTAGTATTTTTCATTTCTTTTTCTGTCATCCATCTGAAGTCACCTGTTGGAAGATGTTGACTCATTGCCCAACCATATAGATTATTTGCATCAAGATTCATGATGCATTTCGAAGGTGCTTTCTTATTCATATATTTTGTGTTTGCTTATCGGTATCTATTTGCGATGTAGGATGTTCCACTTCGCATACCTTTTTCAGTGAATTGATACATATTAAGGCGGGGGTAAACATGAAAGCCGTATTTTGGCTGGGTATTATGTTTTTAATGCAAATATCTTGTTTACGTTTCAAGCAATCAAGAATCTCTCTGCTCATCTCACATATCTATGTTTTGGGTTGTTTTGTAAATTTTTGGGGGATTTTTAGGCATATTTGGAGAGAAATAGTTTTTCTCAAAGGATTAGTAAAATTGATGGAAATAGGAAATTTTGAAGATTTGTTGTTGTTTTAAAATTAGAGTTTGAAATTAAAAATTGGTAGATACACTCCAAACAGTTGTCCAACAACCTGGGGTGCCATTGTGCGGTCGGGCAACTGTCTGGTGGTGTTCCATAACCCTTTTATTCCCTTTCAACCTCTCTTTAAACTTACCAAAATATCACTTAAATTCACGTTTACCCCCGACTTAACATCAACCTTCATATCAGTCATTTTCATCATCGCATCCCAAGATAATCCTGGACTTGTGAAATAATGGCATGGATCTAATTTACAGTATTGAACACAAATCTTTCTGAAATTTTCAAATACATCAGCTAATAGTAGAATATCAGACATTAAATACAGATCATGATAGTCACCCAAATGTTTGAATTTTTCCCAAGCATTTCAAGCATGTTTATAGTCTTCATCCGTTATCCAAGATACTATAAAATTATTTTTTTTTGTTGGTAATTCTGTTTTGTTGAATTTCTCAAAACTGTCTTTCAAAAAACACCTTTTTGGGACAATTAATCTAATTTCTTACCTTTGAACTTTTCTCGGATGTGTATTAAACGCGACTAAAACTGAATTTATGTTGATTGGTTCCAGGCAAAGATTGAGTACCCTTCCAGATACACTTGAGCTCTCGATTAATAATGAATCAATAAATCGTGTCTCCTCTGTCAAATCGCTCGGTGTATTCATTGATGAAAACCTAACTTGGCAAACCCATATTGATAAACTGCCCAAAAAGATCGCATCTGGGATTGGTGCCATAAAACGAATTAGGCCTTTTGTCCCACCAGATACACTGATTTATATATACAGCGCTCTAATTCAACCTCATTTTGACTACTGTAATCTTGTCTGGGGTAATTGCGGTAAAACTTTGTCAGACAGGCTACAAAAACTTCAGAACCGTGCCGCTCGCTTGTTAACATCCTCAAGTTATGATGCTGATGCCAAAGGTCTAATACGACAACTCGGATGGAAAGATTTGTGTACTCAGCGTCAAATTCAGAAAGCCTTAATGGTATATAGATCCTTAAATGGTTTGGTTCCTGAATACCTATCGTCTAAATTTCTAAAACGCAATGGAACGCGCTATTCTTTAAGGGATTCCGAAAACAAACTGGTTGTACCTCTTCCACGAACTAACTATTTAAAAAACAGTTTTAGTTATAGTGGTGCAGCTCTCTGGAACAGCCTACCCTGCAATCTCAGGATGATAAAATCTCTTAATCAATTCAAAAAACAAATTTCTACTGTAATCACGACATCGTAAATTACAAAATGAGACACGGCATTCATGGAAAACAGGATTAGGTTAATGATTAATTTAGGACTTACTTAATTAAAATTAATTAATTAATATTTAGCATAGTTTGTTTATTGGTAGATTATTAGTATTTTTTATTATAACTTTTAGTATATTGAAACCTGATGTTTTTAACCGTGTATAAATAAATAAATAAAATAAATAAATAAATAAATTTTAATGATTCTTTTGGTAGATAATTGACTAACTTATCAAGACTTGAACTCATCTACTGAAAGCTGTCAATGGATGCCAGATTATTACTTAACATGAAAGCCATATATTTTTCCATATTGTTTGGGATCACCTTTATATTCATCTGTTGTTCTTCACCTTTTTTATTCATGTACTCCAAAATGTGACAATTGGACTTCTGGTGCTCTTGAAAGCGGGCAATAGCATTTTTGTTTTTTGCAGTTGAAAGGTTGCCTTGTTTATTTTAATGAGCACAGACGTAAGAAATGGCAGAATCACTTTCTTCGACATAATGCAACCATGGAAAATCGCTAAACCAGTTCGCTTTAAATGAGCAATTCCATTGTCTGATCTTCGTTTTAGGGAAACTGAAGTTACGTGGCTGATGAGGTTTACCTACAGGGTCAATGCATTTACTTGACAACTCCATGGTCGCAGCATTACTTGGTGTAGAATTGTGTACAACTACAATAATAAAAATGCAAAAAATAAAATTATTTTTGGACGCATTCGAAATGTCTTTTTCGTAAAAGGAACCAAGATAATAATTGATGTATTTTTTATTATAAACCAATAAAAGCTAGTTAGTAAACTTTATTTTACCAGGGTGGCCCATTCAGCAACGAGGCTGATATCCAGAGGGGCCCTGGACTAAAAATATAATAATTAAAAATACAGCACATCATGATAATTTAAAAATACAATTTAGAAATACAAGGTATAGATTTAAAAAAAAAAAAGAAAAAAGAAAAAAAGCATGCAATAATTAAAAATATAGAGTATAAACAAGCATGCAGTAATTCATAAAAATCTAATGTCTATAAAATCTAAAAATTGTAGGTATTAATTAAAACTCTGAAAGAAGAAAGTGACTTGGCGTTTTGAATGTTACGGGGTAGGAGGTTAGAAAAAACTGAACCGGAATATCTAAAAGTTCGTTTAGCAAGGCTAAGTTTGGGTTTAGGCAGGTGCAGATCTGTTCTTCTACGAGTATTGTAGTTATGCACATTGAAATTTCTTGTGAAATATCCACTCAAGTATTTAGGCACTAGATTATTTAGACATTTATATACTAAAGTACATTTATGTCTTTTCCGTTTCGTTTCTAACTCCACCCACCCTAAAACGTTTAAAGTGTCTTTAGAAGAGTCACGCCTTAGTACAATGCGGGCAGCGCGATTTTGTAACCGTTGTAAAGTTTTGCTGGAGGTCGCTGACAATTCACCCCACACGGTGTCTGTATAACACAAGATTGGCTCTATAAGTGTATTGTAGACACACGTCGCTGCATTAAGAGTAAGGCAAGATCTTATTCGTGCTAAAATTCCCAGTCGCTTGTTGACTTTTTTACAAATCGAGTCGACATGCTCTTTCCAGTGAAGTTGTTCGTCGAGCATAACCCCGAGATAATTAAACTTCGTCACTCTCTCTATGTCATTTCCTTGGATCTGCAGTACAAAGTCTGATGAGGTTTGTAATAGTTGCCTTGTTCCAAAGAGTAATCCTTTCGTTTTACTATGATTCAATATTAGTCTGTTACTCGTCAGCCACTGCTCAACTCGTTTGAGATCTTCTTGTAGATTTTTCCTGATGGCGTTAACATGAGACCCGGTGTAGTAGACGACTGTATCATCGGCGTACATGCTAATTTCTGAGTGCATCAGACACTTAGGCAGATCATTATGTAAATAACAAATAGTAATGGTCCTAGTAAGGAACCTTGCGGAACGCCGAAGTCTAAAGGTAGGCTGGATGATAACTCTTTTCCGTATTGAACTTTCTGCGAACGACTAGTTAGATAATTTCTGAACCAGGTGAGACTGCGTCCTCTAACACCATAGTGCTGTAGCTTGTGAAGTAGGCAATGGTGATCAACAAGATCAAAGGCCTTTTTTAAATCGATAAAGGCAGCTCCGGTTAACTGTTGCTTGTCCATGTGTTCTAAAATATGGTCAACCAGGTAAACAACCGCAGTCTCAGTGGAATGTTTCTTGCGGAAACCGGATTGAAAAACTGAGAGAATGTTGTTTTCTCCAAGAAAGGACAATAGTTGAACTTGAATCGCACGTTCCATCACCTTGGAAACCAGGGGGAGAACTGAAATTGGACGATAGTTGTTCTCATCATCCTTCTTTCCAGCCTTATAAATTGGAGTTACTCTGGCTTCCTTCCACTCTGATGGAATTTCACCTGTTGAAATAGTAAGGTTTATAAGATAGGTGACCGGCTTGGCTATAACGGAGGCTGCATCTTTAAGGAGTTTTGTAGGGATTTTGTCGAGTCCTGTAGCCTTTGATAGTTTTAGTTTTGCCAGCTCATTACGTACAAAACTAACAACTAACAAAAAGAATACATACAAGGTAGTTGTTCTATTATATATGATTATTTTAATCACAGCTACTACAAAATACGCCCTAAATATCCCATAACAATAACTGCATCAGTAATATATAGCGTATTAAATAAAAAATGCTAACATCGTATTGTGCACCCAGCCTCCTAAAACCTGGCTTGTCAATAGTACGGTTTGAAAGCTGTAAAAACAGTAGACTTGGGTGATTTTGAAAGAATATTTCGGCAGTTTCTACAGAAAACACTGCACTTGTTAAACCTATACTTAAAAGCCTGCTCTAAATGAGCGATAACTTGAACATTATCTGGCGAAATGGTTAGCCCATTTAAAGACAGCATTTGAAGTTTAGACGACAGCTTTACAACCTGAATGACACTGTATGCATTCAAATTTTTGCAGTTGTCAAGGAGTAAGTACTCTAAATTTGAACACACAGTTTTTCCCAAAAAAAAAATGATATCTCTCAACCCCTCTTGCCAACTTAGATCTAGATAAACTAGTTTTGAAGAATTGGCTAAGTGACGTAAAAGTGCCACAGTCAAATACTTTATGGTAACATTCCTCATGGAAAAATAGGCGAAAGCTTCTGCATGGGACATTATTGTTGCCATTGGGTGTTGATCAATTTTCTGGATCATTCACTCATCAATATGGTGACAGTCTGCCACAAACAATCTGTGTTGCATAGCCTCATCCATTTTTTAGAAACTCTGCAAAATGAGCTCATAATCTCCCCCACAGAAGTGTATTTCAAGATCTCGATCAGAACTTCATCGGGTAGCGCTGAATGATATCACTAAACAGTAATTTAGACTGTGCTTCAAATGCCTTAGAACCTCAATTGTTGTGCGTGTTTAATTAGTAAATAAACACACACCATATATGTATCTCAAAATCTTTAAAATAACAAATATATGAGGATGTTTATTACATAAAGTGTTTTCTCACAAGGCCCCTATCCTATAAACCATTGGAAAATAACGAAAAGGATGAATGAAAAACATAAACTTACCCACAGTGGAAACAGATTGATCAACGCAGGTCTCACTCTCAGGTAAACAATCATCTGACAAAATTGAACGCATAGTTATTGTATTATAGTTATTATACAGTCTATGAAATTCAACTTTATTTATAAATAAATAAATAATGCGTTTATTATCCTTTGGTAGCTAATGCTGAAGTACAGGATTGCTGACAATAAGTACGTAGAATATTATAAATAGAATAAATATATAACCCATCACCAAAAATCCAATTACACTTAACAAATATTAGTCAGAAACAACTTTTCTTCCAAAAAATGAAACTTTTAACAATATATTTAAATGTTTACTGGTCAAATTCACCATTTTCACTGCAAGTAGTTGTAGTGTTTTCTGTAGAGCTTACAGACGAAGTCCCAGATAACTCTAATAAACGACCAACATACACGGTCAGTTCAGATTCAACGCAAGAAAAGACGCGATTACAATAGGCCATTTCCGAATTACCTTTAGCTTCTTTCCCAAAGCGAGTCTTGGTGCCTCTCCTTTCATATGAAAATGAGATTTCACTCACATGCAAATTAAACTAATTTCCATGTGAATGAAATCTCATTTTCATATGAAAGGATAGGCACCAAGACTCGCTTTGAGAAAGAGGCTAAAGGTAATTCGGAAACGGCCTATTTCAGTATAGAAAAATACTACACTGAAGTGATCTGAAAAATTTCTAACTATGGCCGTTCACTGTTCAAGTAATGTAATTCCTCTTGCCATCGAATATTTCATTGATTCAAAAGGAGAAAGACAAAATATAAAACTTTTATCAACTCAAAACAACTACTCACCTTCGTTTGGCAAATGAAACAGCTAGTAATTTTCTTCATTTCGTCTGATAAAACTGATAAAAAACTCTGCCAGAGCTGGAAATACAAAACATGCTGCCGAACGAAGCGAAGGGGTGGCCAAGGCATGGCGTTTGATCAAGGGGCAAGTCGGCCCCAAGGCACAATTACCGCGAAAAGTACAGGAGCTCCACAAAATGCCTGACGTTTGAAATTAAAGAAAATATAGCGGAATATAGACGGAAAAATACCTTTTTCAAATCTCTTTTTTTTATTTTAATTATTTTTCTTTTTAGTGCAAAAAGTGGGGCGGGAGCGCAAAAAAGTGGTCGGACCACGGCCCTACTAGCCCCTCCCCCTCCACGGTCCCTGCTTCACAGCAGCTTTCAAAGCTTTTTCAAGTTTTATTATTTTGGTCCTTGGTTTTAGAACTGGTTTTACAGTTCTTGGAGCTGGTACTGGTTTGTTAGTTCTTGAAGCTGGGGCTTGTTTGTAATCATCTCTGAATTGAGGTAGAGGTTCTATTGTTCCTCATACTCCCTAACCATCTGTTTAACGCTTTTACGTGGTTTGGGTATTGGTTTTACAGTCCTTGGAGTAGGTTTTGGCCTTTTGGGTATTGGCTTTACATTCTGCTTCAGAAGTAGTTTAGTTGTGATTTCTTAAGTTTCTTAAGATAACTCTTGTTCATGTTTTTATTATGGCCGGTTGGATTTTTCTGATTTCATATTCGTTATTCTATATATTATACTATAGATGTTTTTTTTATTTTTTTCGCACTGCGTTTAGATTGATCAAGCTTCTGCTAGTTTGATGTATGGTGTTCCTACTGCAAGTTTTTGTTCTTCATCTACAATAATGATTTTTCTAGTCAGTTTCACGTTTTTTTATGTTTTCTTGGTATTCATATGCGAGTGTTTACATGCTGATGTATAGTTACAATCATTACAACACAAATCACAATACCATTCTTTATTCAACATATATTTGGTTTTCCTTGCAGTGATTGCTCTTTTCTCTCTTTTTTTGTGAAATATTTCACACGTTTATCTATTTTCTTAACTTCTTGATTCTCCATACAATTATGATATTACTATATCTTTTTAAATAATATATATTGCGTTTAATGAGCATGATAAGATGCAATTTTTTGCAAAGTTTAAACAAATTATTCGAGGGGGGTTCAGAGCCACCTTAAATTTTCGAAATATTAAGGTGGCTCTGAACCCCCTTCGAAGAATTTCTTTAAACTTTGCAAAAAGTTGCATCTTATCATGCTCATTACTTGTATCTCTTCATCATTAAGATCCTTTAGTTTGTAAGTGATTGGATTAGAATATTGGATCTTATCAATTATAAACACTTCTTCAGTCCAATTTGGGGTACATCCTTCATCGAAACCTTTCTCTTATACTTACTTATTCCCACTTTGTAACATACTTTGAACTTTGGCTTTGATGAATATGTTTCCATATCACCATACAGATTAAAATATACTATTCCTTCGTTCTTCTTTTTACTAGCTTCTGTAGGTGTCATTTTTATTGAACTGCGTTTAGTGTTATTATACTGTTTCAATATTTTAGGTAGAATGTCTAAATACTTAACAATTATTCTTTGAAATCGAGGTGAATAGTGGCAGAATATTCTGCCACTATTCACCGAGATTGAGAAGAATAATTGTTTTAGTATATACACAGGAAGTGATCTCAACAACATTTTCAGAAGGAAACCATTAAAAATCGGTTTAATTGATCTCTCAATTCATGCGTGGAAAACGTGCGAGCGGTACAAAGCATGTGCGAATTCGCGAAACGCATTATTCACTCGGTAGGAGGTGAATAATGCTCATTAGCCAGAGATAGCGAACCAATCAGATTGCTTAAAACACCAAGATCACTGAGTGTGTATATACTAATTTTTATTATCCAACTCTGCTTCCTAGAGTACAAATATCGCGCGAACGAGTACAAATAACAAATATTTGTACTCGTCTCATTCCTCCCGGCCGCGTGAAGTTCAAAACCTTGGCAAGTCAGAATGTTGGGAAAAGAAATCGTTGGATAATAAATCTCTTATTGCCCCCGCAGGGTTTTGGCCCAGACGGCCAAAACCCGAGGAGGCCACTATTCTTGGGTTTCACGTGACGTCACAAGCTTTGCTCAAATCAGTGTCCGCCATGTTGGTGTCCCTCGGGTGTCAAATTTATGTCAATAACAGGCCATTTCTTCAGTGAAGCTCCTCTATTATCGCTCACGTATTTCGCCAACTACGTGAATATCCGGAAAGAAAAAACGATAAAGGTGCGGGGCATTCATCTAAAGGTATCCCAGTGCTCTCTGAGTATGCCAAAAGCCTCGAGAGACGACTGAGTAAAGGAAATATATTCGCTGTAGCTAAATGACCGGTCAAGGTTTTAAAATCACGACCGGCAGTCTAATATTTTTCTCAAATGTTAAGGAATGGAAGGAACTCATCCAATTCAAACTATCATATGTCGATTAAGAACTGCCAGGCGATCCAGAAGAGCTGCATAGATCGCAAGTATAACGCTTGGTTTACGCTCGGCTCAGAGAGCGAGATCATTGTTTGTGACACTTAGGTTTTTTTGGGTGGACTGCCGGTCACGGTTTTGAAATCACTAAATGACCGGCGGTCAGATAATTTCCAAAAATTTTAATCAGTCGAAGGAACCCACCCAATTCAAACTATCATATGTAAGATATAGACTGTACATGATCAAGAATCTGCAACATCGCTTCGTTGTTCTTATTCGAAGACCCCAAAAAATCCTAAGTGTGGCTCAAACCACGGTCTCGCTCTCTGGGCCGAGCGTAAACAAAGCGTTAGACTTAATTGAACCTATGCAGCTCCTCTGGATCGCTTAGCAGTTCGTGATAGACATATGATAATTTGAATTGGATGGGTTCCTTCCATTCTTTAAAATATGACAAAATATCAGACAACTGGTCATTTAGTAATTTGAAAACCTTCACCGGCTGCCGGTCATTTAGCCACAGCAAATATATTCGCAAAAGATCTCGGTCATCGGGGTTGAGACCAGCTTCTACACCAAAAAGTAGTTAAAGGCATTCAAGAGTCTGGAGGCATTTAATCAAATTATGTCGGGATTTGTAACCTCAGTTGTAGGCAAAGTAATCGCCCGCAAGTACGTCGTGAGAGCAAGTGTTCGGCATTCACAGCGTGTGAAATGATGATCCTTTAGTGAGCACTGATTTGCGTCATTTCCGAAAAGGATGGGACTATTTTGTCAGCCCATTGCTTGGGATGCAAAGCACGTCGCGAGTGTTTTATTTTAGTTAGAAGCAACTACACGAATTCATGAAAAGCTCGTTTGCACGCAGGTAAAATGCTCATGGATATTTGCAGACATATGTCAAAGAAATGCCGTATGCGAGGGCTAAGAACATCGATTTTTCATCGGCTAACAAGCTCCGGTCAATGAAAAGCTCGACCAGAAAATTGAGGATCTACAACAGCCGCAAGCCTCGAACCAGCAGCTTTTATTTTCAGCAGCTTCTACTTACTTCTAGTTCTGGGACTGCATCGGCCGGCGCATACAGCGCGCATCGGCACCTTCGAAAGAAGATGGATCAGTTTTATGCCAAACTCAACCAGTGCAAAATTAAAGCAGTAGCTTTAAGTTTAATCGATCCTTTTGCTGACCAATTTATCGACTAAAGCCGCTCTGTTCCGATAGTTTTAGAGCGAGGTGTTTGCTACAAACTCGTTCACTCTCTGGCACTCTCTAGTTTCTTGTTTGTAGCGTCCTGACTCACGGTAGAAATCCTCTCGTTTCTCTTCCTAGTAGTGAGTTTCTCCTGTTCTTCCCCTTGATTTTTAATAACCTTAGGTATACGAAACAACTTTAAGCCTTTATGCTTCTCGCTTTTGCTCGAACAGCCAACAACAGCGCATAAAACCATCCTTTCTTTCTCACATGAACTCTTCTTTGAATACGGTTTGTTTACGCCTGAGGGACACCAAGATGGTGGATAGTAACCGTTGCTAAGCTATTAGTCACGTGGGTGAAACTCAAGAATTGAAGTCCCCGCGTATAGAGTATCGGATTTCGGTGTGATGCAGAAAAAATCTCGATTTTTGAGGAAAAAGTTCGCAAAGGATTGCCCAAAAGCGCGCAAAGGACTAAAAAAACTACGCTGGGGGTCGAAAGGATTCATATAAAAGAGCGAAGGATGCTGGGAACGGAGTGTTCGCCAGTGCTGAAGGTAAGGTTGTAGCTTTATAGATCGATTTATAGCTAAGTGGGCAATCGCATCGAAGTTCATTTGCTTTGAAATCAAAGTTGTGGAATCAAGCTTCGCTTAGCGAGGTTTTTGAAGAATTGACTGGCACGAATTTTCTATATTTGTTCATCTACTATTTGACTGTAAGACACGGTCACACTCCGATTTGTCAGACACAAATCAAACAGGGCGCGAAAGACTCGCACCACAATCTAAAAGCATATTCAGTGATTGAGAAAAGGAAAAAAACTGGTTTATATTGACTCAAAGCCTGTCTGTGATATTGGATTTTCAGATATCTAGAGATTCAGTGGTTTTGCCGTGCGGTTTATTCAGACTGTCACTTACACGGTCGCGAAATTTGTTCACCACGTTTATCATTTGTGAAGTTGAGAGGTAAGCTTTTTGGTTTTCTCCCTCAATTTATATTCAACGATTAAGAAAAGGAGAAATAACTGTTCTTTATCGATTGAAGTCTGTGATATTGGCCTTTTTCAGGTATCTTTAGATCCAGTTGTTCTGTTCTGCGGTTCTGAACCTGTCACGTACGGTTGTGAAATTTGTTGACCACGAGGTGTTATATTTGTGAAGTTGAGAGGTAAGATTTTTGGTTCTTTATCGATTTAGCTTCAGTGATCGAGAAAAGGAATAAAAATTATATCGACTCATTGGCTGTGTTTGGATTTTTTCCAGGAATCTTTGAGATCCAGTTGTTTTGTGCTGCGCTGACTGATCTTCTGAGCTTGTCACGTACAGTCGTGAAATTGTTGACCACGAGGTTTCTGAAGTCGAGAGGTAAGCCTTATGCTTTAATCAATAAATTATATTCAACAGCGATACTACACACCAAAACGTCTAATAAGATATATGTATTACCTTGAACAGTAAACTGTTTCCACATCTTGGTTTTAATTGTTCTCTTCCATCTTTCACAAACAGATGACTTTTCTTCATTCTCAGTGGAATACATGTATATACCATTTTTCTCTAACACGTTCTTTAATTTGCTATAGAATTCTTTGCCCTTAGCAACCCATAAATATTGCGGTCTTCTACCTTCTGAAAAGATACTTTTAAATGCTTCAGTTACCGTTTCACCTTTTTTATCCTTCAATGGAACAATCTAACCATATTTGCTGAACACGTTTAAAACCATGAGAAGATATCTGTAGCCTTTATTCCATTTACTGAACTGTTGCATTTCAACTAAATCAGAACACTATATTTCATCAATATGATTTACAATTACACGCCGTCAAGTAAAGTTACGCTTTATGGGTTTATGTAATTCATCCGCTAATTGTTCTTGAAGTTTTCTTCTTCAGTCGACGGCTTTTTCCGTTTTTTGGAATACCAAGACCAAGATTTTGTTTAGTGTTGATTAAACATCGTGCTGTCTGAGCCCATTTTCACCATAAGGGATTTCGTCTAATGACTTGACCAATTTTTATCACAATACATCTTTGTTTTTGCCCATCTTTGTTTTTTTTTCAGTTATATCAGTTATATCAGAGCACTGCACCGGTACCGCAGAGGTCATGGGTTCGAATCCCGTTCAGGCCTGAATTTTTTTCAGGCTCTAATTTCCACAACTGCTAAAGTTGTGTGTATAACTGCGATGATCAATCATGTCTTCATATCTTTCTCTGCAGTTCAAATATATGAGCTTCCATATATTCATTTGCAATTATAAATTAATGTTCGCCAGTGTTAAGGAGACGAGAATGCCGCAACGACATAAACTGCAGCAGCTTTAATACGGTCCAGACTAAAGATGGCCGTCCATAACACAGACATGTGGGCCCATATACACAACACATTGCCGCAGGCACTGCCTGCTGGCGCAACCTAGACTTCCCTCTAAAAGAAAACACGAAATAGTTAACGGTTGTGATTCAACGGGCTGGGATCACATGAGTTAAGGAACTGATATGAATCATGGACTAAACTGAACATAGAGGAAAACGGACTAACAGAATGTTACTGTCTCTGGAAATATGTCATGAAAGTGTAAACCTAGTACTAAAACCTCATCTATTATTATCATTAAATCGCAGAGCTAGAGGAGCAACGGGCAAGCTAAAATCTTACATAGTCATTTAAGTACAAAGGACGTCTGCGCTGTCTTTGAGGTCTTGGCCAGGAGGTTCCGGAGATGAACATGGGGAGGAACTCAATGAATGGTCAGTAGCAACAACACTGGTGCATGGCTCCTCAGGGACGAAAGCGGTAGACGGGGTATCGAAGGGGGCATCAAGCGTTGTATCAGAACTGGCCAAGGAAGAGGATTGCTCATCGTCAGAAGGCACGGTGGTAAGCTCTGGTGGTGCAGGTGGGGATAACATTGGCTGTACTGGGGCGGAGGGCGCTGCAGGAGTTACAGGTAAAGGCTCTTCGTCCTTGTCTTGGTAAGCTGGAGGGCCTGGGTGGTTGGACACTACAACGGAGGGAGGCACAGGGAAGCATTCAGATAATTTGACCTTGTAGGAAGAGGCTCTAAGTTGGAAACCACTAAATTTCTTCATGAAACACAAGGGGGGGGGGGGGGGGGTCGGTGGAGACCACGAAGTAGCGATCACGAACACGTGACTTGTCCTTGTCTGAGAATAGATAGACAAGATCTCCAACTTGGAGTGGTGGTGAATTTGGTACAAGTCCACGGGGGTTCTTGGACTTCCCGCTGAAGGCATGGTTAGAGGAGCGCAGTTCATGTTCTGGTGAGTATAAATTGAGAATCGGAGACTGGGAACTGTTCGTGGGTGAACTGGTTCCGCTGAGTCCACAATTCGCGAGATGATAAGCCGGAAAACCTGAGGCGGGAGTTAAGACGTGCAGTGGCGATAGCGAGGCCAACTTTACTAACTGGACGTCCTCTTGGTTCTTGGCGAATGAGCTCGTCTTCAAGTTCGCGTACAGCCCTCTCGGCGACGGGATTCTTGTTCTTATTCTTAAAAATACCGACCTCGATTGTGACGTTTAAATGCTTAAGTGAGTCATTGTTACTCATGGACGCAAAGCCAGGAGCAGGGCCTACACGTACAATCGCTCTAAGACCATCACGAGGGTGAAGACGGAGGGTGTCATGTCGCTCGTCTTGTATCAAACAAGAAGCGGTGAACGATGTGGTGCATTCTCGGAGAACTAGGATCGATTGAGATGACGCCTGATGACATCAGTGGCGAAGGAGACTTTAGGGGGGTCATCAGAAGATTGGGAGATCAAAGAGGGCGGAAGCGACAGAAGGGACAAAGCAAAGAATTGTCGTTGAAGCACCATTTGAAACTGATGGCGGGAAGGATAGTAGAGCTTAATGTGAAGGGCACAGTGCCTTGTTTAAGATGGGCGTGAACTCTCCGGAGGTCAGGACAATCGCTTTGGATGTGCAGCCAGGATGATCTTGTGGAGAAGGGGAGGCTGGACTTATTGTCGAGTATGTCCTGGATCAAGACGTCCCGCACAGCAGAGTCATTGACAAAGGCACAAATCTGGCAATTGGGCTCGTTGCAGTCAGGGGCGTTGCGGCTAGTAAAGTCAGATGGTAGGTTTGCTTTCCCAGCCAGGTGTTTTAGGCTGACTTGGTAACGGCTGACAGTCGTTAGGAAAGAAGTTACTCTGGGACTCGCCGAGAACTCGCCGCGGGACAGTTTATCGATCACCTGGACGCATGGTTTGCTATCAGTTAATACAGTCGT
>OZ026601.1:12859758-12882258 GCA_964020085.1 Micromussa lordhowensis | reverse complement strand
GGTTAAATTGTGGAAAATACGAATTGTTGAAGATCTGATGGATTTGGAAAATTGAAATTTGAAGTGAAGAATTAGTAGACGGATACCAAACAGTCCCCTAGCAACCTGGGGCTCTCTTTTGCGAGGGTCAACAGTCTGGTAGTGTTTTCAACCCATCTTAATCCTAACAATTTCCTTTTTTATATCACTTCAAATTTCACGCCTGTTCATTTCACGCCTATTCATGGTAAACATGAATAGGCGTGAAATCCAGATCCATCAAATCTTCGGCATTTCATATTTTCCTCAATTTCATATTTTCCTCCTAACAGCGGTTGTTTATATTGTTTTTCAAAACTTCGCCGTATTTTTCTTGCAATTCCGTCAGCGCTAAGATGCCAGGTATAAAAAAAACCCATTTGGAAATTTATACCTGATAAACGTGCATCTGAGAACTCAAGTAGATTGGTACTGATTACACCATCAGATGGTGCATTACAGTATTAAAAGAGTGAACTCATTCAATGAAATCCATCTCGCTGAAATTTGTGTTTGTCTAGCGCGGTAGATAATTGCTGATAAGTACTTCTCCAAACAAGAAATCTGAATTATAACGAAAATATAATGTCCTGACAAGAAACTTATTCTATGCAGTCATTTAGAAGTGGGGTCGCCCAGTTGAACGAATTCTTAAACCTACCGACCACCCTATACTTCGTACCTGATCGTTTCATAATAAAAGTTTGTATTTCAAAGCGATCTGAATATATTAGTTCTGCTAGCTAGGGAAGGATATCGGTGATATGTTCGAAGTTTGCCAAGATAAAATACGTTTACTGAACGTTTTTTTTTTTCTCATTTCATCGTTTTTTTTTTCTGAACGAAAGAGACATTCTAATAAATGGCAGCAACAAGAATCTACTTGTGTTGTTTGTATGTATAATTTCGTCAGTAAAGTAAATTTTTGCGGGACTTTTTTTTTGCGGGAATCCTGGAAAAGACCGCAAAATTAGAACCCGCAAAAAATTTAGTACCACAAGGTAATCAACTAAGAGAATGAAGATGTTTACAAATAAATGAAACAAAGCAATGGAGTTCAGTTCAGTGTTGGGGTCAACAGCTTCAATACTTTAAAGAACTGACTTTCATGCATTTTCTTACCTCAATGACCAGTTAGTCGAATAAGACCTACCAGTAAAGTAAGGATGGAGAATCAGGGGTCTTTATTTAGGGTTACTGCCTCTGCTCACAACCCAGTGGACAGAGACTATGACACTATACCATAGCTAGTTAGTTTGCTTACGTCACGTGGTCCTCTGCATTTCAGCGTTTGGAGTTTTTCTTTGTGAGCTTTATTTTCCTATTGCTTTCCACATAACTATTTAATGAGAGAGAATTTGTGTTTCCTTTTCTTCTGTTTTTATTGATTGATTGATTGATTTATATTTAGTGAACTAATTTATTTACTATTTTCCGGTTAATTTTGAGGATTCCGGGTATCCCAAGTACTCCGGTTCCAGTTCCAAATTCTGGCATTCCTGTTTTCCAAAGTACCGTGACCGAATGGGCAAAATAAAGCTTGTTGTTGTTATATATGAAAATCTTGTTGTTTTTTGAGAGGATCAAATACTGAATGTGTAGAAATCGATTGATTGCTTTTATCCTGCGATACCCTGTAATCACAGCTACATCGAAAGTTTAAAGTTGATTTCTTCGTGATAGAATAAAATAATTATGTATCGGTTTACAAATTAGACCAGGCGTGGGAAAACGTCTGCAAAAATAAACCATTTATTGCGCTAACAATTAACAGTACTTTTCACCTGTCGCTGAAAGTGTGAAATATCCTGCAGTAGAGTCAGTGGCGGCGACCGCGGGTCTGCTGCCTGGACTAACAAGCTTTCAAATAAGGTGACAAAATTTGAGAAAGAATTGTTTTGCAATTACTGTTTACTCAGTTTCCAAACACGTTTTACTGTTTGATCGGGTATAGACAAAACAGCAACACGCAAAACTTCGGAAGATAATTGATTTATTTTACCCTTGTCTCTGTGGCCACTCTCATAAGAACAGCATGAAAAAAAGCATTACTGGCGACATTGAAATGCATTAATCAGTGTTTTGACAGTAGCGGTGAAGCGTGATGCTTCCCAGGAACTTGGAATCACTATGTGTAATTTTTACTACTGGCCTTGTCTTATATTCGTGGATGTGATTTTAGAACGCACGGAACGAAAATGATCTTTTCCTAATCCGAAAATCCACCAATGGCATTCGATTTTCCTAAGGGTTATTTAAAACCAAGCAGCCCATCTTTAAAAGGTGCCGCCGTAATTAATCAATTTTGACAGATTTCATTAATTATCGCCAAAGATAGGCGAAAATCTGATTAAATATATCTGTGAAGGCTCGCCAAAACAGAGCCAGAGAAGCCTAACGATTTTACAGTAGATTTCCTCTGATGAGGTTTTCTTACTCAATGATGCTTTAGGGATTGTATTCATGAACAGTAATAACAGATCCTGTGACAAAGCTACCCGTGGTCGTCTTAGATTCTCTAATATGAGCTGACACAATCTACTACGAATAGATGTGTGCATGTGCCAGGATTGTAGAAACACTCAAAGAAAGGAAAACTTCCTGATAATGTAAGTTCAACTATTTCCTTGCTGTTCAGTGTAAACTCGTGATTTTGAATGAAAAGGAAATGAAAATGCTCTATCACCTCTTATCTGTTCATCACACATCCACATTAGGTGTTACCGAGGGGGGCTTCGAATTTCCGGTAACAAAGGCCTTGCCAGTAGATTTGCTATAAAAACAACATCATCATGGACACTCTTTTCACGAATTTCTGTGCAATTTTCTCTAAAAAAACATACTTAAATTTTGACATGCTTTGGTTGCCCCATTGGAAGATTCCGTTGCTTTTGTTTTGTTTGTATACTAAGGACTCGACTGTTTAGCCTTGGTGGCAGTTGCTGTGCTTCTTTGCCTGGTTAACGAGCTTCTAGAAAAAAACAAGGAGAACATTAATAAAAAATTTGCATTATTTTCATTTTTACGATTCTTTCTGATTCTACCTCCTCTGTTTGTAGGGTCTTTGGATTTCTAAGCGACTATAGTGCAGAGATACACTGCAGAAATCTCAACTGCAGAGGTACACTACAAAAATCTAAAACAGATACACTCTTCATGTTATTGTTAGTCTGCGTTAGTTGAAACAGGTTTTACACTAGCGGTACTCTACTATTTATGTGCGTTCGTGTATTTATTAATAGTCGAATACATTCATTCACAAGTTAAAAGAACGAGTCAATGCTGTAGTTTTTACTTTACTGGTACACATTCAAATCATGTCTTTCTATAATGTGACGCTGCAGTTCTTGGAGCCTCAGACAATATATACCTTGCTACCCATAGCTATCAGTTTAATCTGTACAAGACTTAGAGGATAGATTAGAAGTTTTACATATGATTTAAAATTGATGTTTTCGTTGTACGAAGTTCACTTCGTCAGAATATTTTTGATCAAGTCAAAAGGCAGTCGAACGCGGTGCACGAAGGGTCGAGTTTCGGTCACAAACTTCATGTTTATGTATCATGCCTCAAACGCGAAGTTTAAAGCTCTTTGCAACCCAAAAATACAGAAGTAATTTTATTGTTTCAAGATCTGAAGAGCAAGTCAGTTGTATCAAGCATATTTCATGTTTAAAGAGACTTGCTAACAATTTACGAAGCCACTGCATTTAGGTGCACCACTCGAGAAAACCATTTGAGATATCTTTTGTCAATTGACATTGAAGGAAACGTGTGATGCTTTTATATTCCGATTAATTTTAACAAATAAAACAATATAGTATCCTTTCTCTTCATATCAGTTCGGTGAACAGATCTTTATTTACTACCTGAGAGTAGTCGCAAAGTGACAAGTAAAGATAAATTAGTCGATTTGGGAAAGGAAACGAGACAAGACATTTTGTTGATTCACGAATCTTGAAGGACTTGAAATTGCTTGTGATCTGAATAACTTCTTAATAAAATGAGGGAAAGTGTTCTTCGACATTGTTTGGATCCCTTTAACTGTAGAAATAATGGAAATTTCAAAATGATGTTCTTGAACTGAGCAACCTTTTTAAACTCTGAAGGCACGTATTCGAAGAAGTTTTAACAGAATACACAAGTCTGCTTACCGACCAAGCCAAGTTCTGTCTACTTTCAGTAACCTCTTAAAATAATAATTTTTCTCTCCCCAGGTGACACATACAATTGCTACAGTTACATGAAACAGCATAAAACATGGACCTTCAAACAGTTTTAGCGATCGTTCGACTCGCTATAACCACCCTTGTTTCGACTCGATTTTCTAAATATTTTATGGTTAGAAACCCCACCGTTTTAGTTTCTTCAAGTGTGAAGTGCCAGATTAGTTCTAAATTGAAAGGAATTACTGCTCATTGTAAGATGTTATTTTCACACCCTCAAAAGTTGCCGCAAGGTTCCCTGAGTATTAAAATGTAGACACGCTGTCGACTGAGGTGCGAAAAAGACAGAGCGAAAATACACAGCCGGGATTCAGGGATACTTTGTGTGTTTGTAATTGCTGTATGGCGCAAATGATTAGGTTATATTTCCTACAGTTTTTTAATGCTTAATAATTAGAATGTGGGATTTTGATAAGATATCACTGAAGATTTAAATATTCTGCCTTTTTACGTTGCGTTTATTAAGAGTCAAGACGAAGTGTAGGGTACTCGAAGATAACAGAATCGATTGAAGCAGTAAAGTGTTTTGGTTCATGCAATGACTTGCTGTTAATCAATATCGTTTCTTGTCACGGCAGTTCGGCTCATTTCAGTTCATTTCAAAGGACAAATTTAACATATCATTCGAAGATCCACTTCATAAGAACAACTTGAACAAAACCGTTGAACACTGAAAGTACGTTTATGAAAGTCAGCATTAATTCTTTAGTGCTGACTGCTGTCACCGACACTAAGGCATTTGCACGTCATGAATTGCCAGTCAAAAACTACCTCCTTGATCATCCCCGATTGCGACAATAAATATATATTTTTCATGAAATGTAGAGCTGGTTCTTTGATCCGTATCTGTTCACATGGATAGGAATTGGGACAACAAGTTTAGGAGTATGAAGCTTCCTGTTGCCGTGAGCTTGAACTCCACCGAGCGTCCTTACTCGCTTCCATTTTGCGCGTCTGTTCTGAAACCAAATTTTCACTTGAACTTCACTAAGCTTTAATGTCCTCGCAATCTGTGATCTTTCCTCTAATGAAAGATATTTTTTTGTGTGAAATTCTCGTTCAAGTTCTAGGAGTTGCTGACTGGTAAATGCCGTTCTTTTACGTCTCGACTTGGTTCCTCCCTCGGAGTCTGAATTTTGATCTCCTTGTTCGTCCTCTAGATCATCGCTTTCACTGAGCGAGTTTGGACTGGCTTGGTCTACCTCTCCTGGTTTACAATCAACAATAAATAAATGTTTCAGTTTGTTGCGTTCAACCCATGTTGCAAAACCTAACACTACGTAGGACACGCAACACTACTAAGGACCACTACAGAGAACGACTTGACAAAACGTAACAACTTGTTGGCTACTTCCGAAAGTAATCGCCTCTTTCTGGAGTGTTAAAGGCAAGGTAACACAGAATAACATGCCATTTAGTTGCAACACTGCCTCAATGCTTACAAAACATTTTCGAAGATCAATCTCAATAAACGATAACATTCTAAACGTTAAGAGCTTACTTTCTGTTAATTCTGGTGCTTACATTCCTTTAGATCTTGAATGCAATTAACCGGCGCCAGATATTAGAACACAAAGTTGTCAAAATGAAACTTACTTGATGGCAAAGTAGTAAGGTCGTCCATTAAGTTTTCTCCGTGAAAATGTTTGTCCAATTTTTCTCGCGCCATTTCAGATGCTGGGACGGTCTCCTCCAAATAATAATTGAAGTCAGTGCCCCGTGGTGTCAGCGCTACCAAATTCTGCATGGCACTCAATGGCCCGCGGCTTGCTTGACTCGCCTTGTTTTCATCCTCGTTTTGTTTCGGAGGATCTATTCTGGAAATAATCGATTCAATAGAAAAAGAAATAGGATTTTGCATTGTTAATGTCGCCCTCGTCCCTTTTGTATTACCACACGAGCGGGCACGAATTAGTGACTGACTGGTGCGGTATAGTGTTTCTGATCGGATTACGGTCTGTCTTAGGCAGACGTTACTAATTACGGGGGTTGAGATGTTTTACGTCAGTTGGGCCCATTCTATTGGTTGATAACCTGTTACCTGACAGGCATTGAAGATTATCGCACTCAAGTTTCCCATACTTGGGGCACAAGGTCTAAAGGGAGTGATGCCATAGGACCATTGCGAGGTAAAGAAATAACTCGGCCCCACCAAGCCAATCAAGAATGATTAATCAAGTTTAATGAAATGGAATTTCTTTCATCAGTTTAAATGTTCAGTTTACAATGCGCTTTTATTTCTTGATTGCCCAGGCGTTATTTTTCTAGTTTGACCAATATCTGCGATCACACTGCTCGGATTTGACGAGGGGTTAATTATATCTTGTTTGACTAAAAAACAAAGCCAAGGTTTGATAACAACAAGCTATCTTTATTCATCGAGAAAGCTCGGTAATGAGACTCTTAAAACATATTAGGTTAGTAGTCCGAGAAACATAGTAAACAAAATACATTGAAACTTGAATGCCTAGTGCACAACGCTAACAGATAATTATAGAGAAAATGACTGACTAGCCGGGTCAGTGCCGAACATCTCAAGGAGAGAAAGTTTGTTTAGCTTTATTGTAGCACCTTTACACATATCATGTCTTTCCGCAAAGCCGCGAAGTTCGCCAGCTGTTTGTTGACACTTCTTCAAACTTCCAAAGGTTTTGAACAGGCAAAGATCCAAACTGAATAATGTGATTTTCCGGCTCGCAGCCGATTGAAATTTTGTACCTGCTTATGGTTTCTAGCTGTTAACAATATTTAGTGAAGTAGTACAAAACCGGAACATAGGGTAGGAGACCTGATACCAAGAATGGCCGAGGAGTAGTGAAATGACTGCCAATCAAACTGGGAGAGTAAACTGACTTCTGTCGAGAAAACAAAGTTCTGTAATCCAATCTTATTCTATTCCAACAAATATTTTTAAGTATTATATAATGGCCCGGGACAATTGATATTCTGTGGACTTCGTTAGTGTCCTGTCACATGAAGTTCCTTGGCGCACGATTCTCTTGAGGTTGTTCCAAATCCAATCAGAATACTTTGAAACTGACCAGTAATTATACATGTACGATCGCTGCCAATGCAAGTGTGAAGAGTTCTTAGGAGCGGCGCCTTCGGGTCTGGTAGCCTTTTTACAAAGGAAATGAAATCAGATTAAGCGGTTACATGCTGTTTCTTTGGATAATTACAAGAACTGATGACATAATTCATTAAATTGTCCTGTGTACACAGCAAAAGACACGGACACCATTAATTTGATAATCCCTTAAGCTGTTCCAGAACAAATAGCGACTGGGAATTTTATAATGACCGCTTTTCTTGTATTGAGCTATGGAGTACCACACTCTCGTCGCCACAAATGACCAGATTTTTGCTGGAAGGTAGCGCTATGCATTGCCCGATTCATTTCAGAGACTTTGGTAGACTTTCAGAAAAGTCCTTCGTCGTGTTTATAAATTCATCGCTCGCTCGGACGCTTCGCGGCCTAAAATCTCGCAGCTTTAACTCACGAGGTCCCTGAAAGTGATGAAGTGGGCTTGTGGCAAGCCTAAGTAATTGGCCGCTCCTCAGAATGAAGGGTCTGGAAATTGTACAGTAGTATCGAGTCCCATATTTGCATCTGCATAAATTTTCTGAGAACTTAAAGGTTTGTACATAAGGGCTCGCTGAAACGGTGCTCAGAGTTACAAGACCCGCTTAAGGCTTCCCAGCCCAACCCCTACGTGCCCTACGAGTAAAAGAAAAAAAGAGGTTATGCTGAGGTGGCTGCTGCTAGACTAAAAAATCGAATTCAGCTATCACATCATCTATCGTGTATGTTGAGCATGACAAGCTTTCGAATAAAACAAACGTGCCGCTGCATTTAATTTTCTGTGTTCTGCTGCGATACTACGCGCTCATGTATCCTATTACTATATTATTGTTCTCCTAGGTATGGGCGCTAGGAAACGTTCTGTACAAATCAAAAAAATTCTGCGAAGATTTACTCCTTTTATTTACATAACTGAATTTCAATGAAATTGGTTGCAAGTAGTGTAACGAAACCGACAATATGGCTTCCGTTTTGTTCCTTTCCAGTACCGCACATGAAATCCGCGAAAATGATATATTCCCAGGAGTAAAGTCGGAAATGTAAATTCGCGAAAATTTGTTCCCGCGAACTCGAAAAATCCATAATCCGCGAAATGAAACTCCCGCGAGAATTTCATGCCACACCGTAGTCTGAATTGGGTACGTTTTTAAGAAGAAGCTACTCTTTCATCATTATCGAGAAGACCATCAAGAACAGCACTTCACAAACTATGTTTGCGGCAATTTAACATTGGTCTGAACTAGGGAACTAATTATAAGGCAGGTCTAAAACAGGGTATTGGGTCAGGGACCGCCCTATGTGGAGTCAAGCGCATGAACCATTACGAATACTGACAACAGCGATTCCATTTTACTATCACCAGTTATGAGGAACATACTTAGGTTATATTAACCCTCCCCACCGTCCACAGATCCCGCGCCACGTATGAACCAATCTATGCATAAATAATCTGAAGACTTTAGAATTTGGCGTTAAGCTTGATCACGAATCGTGTCTGCCAGCATCTCCTACTCACGGATAACGTGCCAATAACAAACGGGTGCATACACCAAAGTAAAGTATATCAGCGAAGTATATAATTAGAGACTAAATGAACATTGTTGTTTATTATCTTTATCCCTTTTTAGAATGATGCTACCATACCATTGACTTGATCCCAAGCTATCCCACGGTTCCAGGATCACTAGCACGTTCAAAGTAGTCGTGTTTGAGAGATTCTGACAGTTAATAATAGATAATAATAATTAATAGTAATAATTAAATTTTTTATTCAATTATAATATTAATCTTTTATTTAAATTCCAACCCGTTTAATATACAAAATAATAAACAGAAGATAATTCGTTAAATTGGCTAGTTATTCATTCACAATTACTCCACACAGCAAAGTATGAGGCTATCCCTACCAAATGTTAAACGAAATTTTGGGAAAAGGACCTTTCTTTTTACTGGCGCAGAATTTTTTAATAAACTCCCGTTGAACATTGTAAATAGTAAAAACATTCAAACGTTCTGCCGCCAAGCAAGGCATTTCTTTTTATCTTAACTTTGGTTTTAGCCTTGAAATGTGATTTTGTATTTTATTTTGCTTTGTAATGTAGTTTTTAAAATTCTGGTAGTATTTTTATTAGGTATTTTAATAGTTCTAAGTGTAAACTATTTTTAAGATACAGGGCCCCTATGGAGACCAGCCTTAGAACTGAATGGGCTACCCTGTTTAAATAAAATAGACTTACTTACTTACTTAAAAAGAAGGTCAAAAATTTAAAAATAAAGCTTACAATTTACATCATCGAATATCTTGTTTTAGTATATACCACACAAGTGAATAGTACTTTTCGCGCGAGCTGATTGGCTAGCTCGGAGGTGATTAGCCAAGTACTGTTCACCTCCGAGTAGCCGAAGAAAAACAAAGTGGCTTTTGTCGCTATATTTTAACTAATGAAGTTACTCTTCGGGCTGCTAGTTATTCAGCTTGTGTGGTATATACTAAAACAATTATTCACCTCTGTCGGTGAAAGTGGTGGATATTTACCTCCACTTCGGTGAATAATTGTTAATTAATATTAAGTTCAATTAATAATGATAGTAATAATAATATAAACATATTTGACCAGGGTAAACCGGTCAACAAATGCTGTTATCATAGCCGGGATGCCCTGGGCAACTTAATACAGACGGCCACCTCTCCACAACAGCAAACCTCCACTAAAACTCGTCCCAACTCCCAAACTAACTTCTCGGCAACGGCCAGGTAATCATAGACGGCGAACGGTGTATACAAAAATCTATTTTTTATCGTAAAAGGTCACCAAACTTGATTCGCACCACGAACTGACGTTGGTCTCTGTTTGTATTTAGTTTCTGTTGTGTTGATACATTTTAATTTGTATATGCTAAAATAAGCAATCTCAATAATGCTGCACCCTCGAGCAGGGGTCATAATACAACCCTACCTTCCCAAAACGACCGCCCGCCATCATACAACAGCCACTGTCCGAAAAAATGACCTCACACGTGACCAGGTATGTTTTATTCCTTTTCTGAAACATAGTAATTTTAGTATCAAGCACAGAATACATCATCATCTTGTCGAGCCTATCAGAACTGAATCACTGACACGGGCTGGTTTCCCTTTATCAGAGCTCCAGGGGCCACTCCCTATAATGGCCTATAAGGGAAGTCTCCGCCCAAAAGGGGTACTTTTTTCAGGCTTCAGGCATATAAAAGGGTAGCCTGGGATTTGAAAAGTTAAGGTATTACTAGAGCATCTTTGAAGGGTCCAGCTCTACAACATAAAAAAGAAGATAAAAAGAAAAGACTAACTAAATTCAGTATAAGCTGACGATATTAGCAGGTTTATTTCTAAAACTGACAGAGTTACCCTGAAAAAAAAATTAGGTTTACGTATTTACTATAACCATGCATGCCATTATCGATTATTATCGATCCCTAAAAGAAGGGGAACATATGATCACGCTCATTCCAAAACGAAATAAAGATACCACCTTACTCGATAACCTCAGACCGATATCATTGCTCGACACCGATTAGAACATTTTAACTAAAGTTATCGCAAGTTTTCCCAAAAGTAATAAACCCGGATCAAACTGGATGTATGAAAAACCGGTATATGGGTGAAAAAACGCTTGTGATAGTATTGAATGGGACTTCATTAACAGCTGTCTTAAAGTTTTTAACTTCGGACCCGACATTCAAAACTCGGTCAAAATTTTATACAATAATGTCTCCAGTTGCATTGTAAATAACGGATTTGCGTCCGAATTTTTCCCTTTAGAACGTGGTGTTAGGCAAGGTTGTCCCTTGTCCGGGCTGCTATTCGGTAATTGCCATAGAATTACTCGTAAGAGCTATCAAAAATGCTGACAGCATAAAAGGCATTAAGGCGGGGGTAATCATGAATAGGAGTGAAATTTGAAGTGATATAAAAAAGGAAATTGTTAGGATTAAGATGGGTTGAAAACACTACCAGACAGTTGACCCCCGCAAAAGAGAGCCCCAGGTTGCTAGGGGACTGTTTGGTATCCGTCTACTAATTCTTCACTTCAAATTTCAATTTCCAAATCCATCAAAACTTTCATATTTTCCTCAATTTAACCTATCCTCTGAGAAAAAAATAATGTCCAAAAATCACCCCAAAATTTACACAAAGCCGCCAAACAGTGGTTAATGAGATATGCAGAGAGATTTAGTGTCGCTTGAAACGTGACCGAGATATTGGTAGAAAGGCCGTGTTAAGCGACCTCAAAACAGCTTTCACGTTTACCCCGCCTTACTGTAGGTGAGAAAAGTCTCTTTATATGCAGATGTTTTTGTTTGAGACCTTGATTCCGTTGCCCATTTGCTAACTCTTCTCAAAATCAACACAACAAAGACGGAAGGAATGTGTCTCGATACACCTTTCGGCTTTCGCTGGCCACGGGATCCAATAAAAGCTCTTCGTATTTTCTTTTCTTATCATGAAACAAAACCATAAATTAAACTTCGCAGAGAAAATCCGGAACTTAGAAAAGACCCTGAATGGTTGGAAAAAAAGAAATCTCACACTTTACGGAAAAATCATTATAGTTAAAACGTTCGGACTTACAATGCGTCTGTTCTTGAACATTTTATCAAGGAAATCAAAAAACTAATTTTTGACTTTATTTGGGATAGAAAACAGGCAAAAATAAAAAAAAGTGAACCATCGTAGGAGAGAAAAAACAAGGCGGACTCAAGATCGATTTTAACATTATGAATAAGGCATTAAAAGTTGCTTGGATACAAAGTTTACAAACCAGGTCTGACGCATTGTGGAGAATCATCCATAAAGCCGCACTTGAAAATCTTGGAGGAATATCATTCCTTTCACAATGCAACTACGACTACGGCAAAACGCTGATGATTCGGGCAAAAGTACTCGGGAGAAAACTCTCTGAAAGGCTGTCAAAGCCAGACTTGAAGGCTACTTTCTCCGATGTTTGCCTTGTCAAGACGGAGTTAAGGTCAAATGATCGAACGATCCAGGTAATTTGTTTTGTAAAAGGCATGTATCGTTTACATGTGTTTCGTAGAAATCCACGAGATGGATGTTACTTCCATGAACAAAAGAATGACATAATCAAAACAAACAAAGACCTAGACGTTTTTGTGGTGGCTCTGAAAAGAGCCGTTTTCAGTGGATTCACAAAGAGCTGTTTTAAAATTTTCTTGAACTTCACGTAGAAGAAAGAATTTGTTTCTTTTATAGCTTTTTTATTTTACTAGGCAATCGATCGAGGTCATAGACTATGCGAGGTTTCAAAATAACTACAGTTTAATTCCGATCTCTCGATTTTTTCGAACCACCCGATAACTCGAAACGTAAGTCGTTTCCCTCTCCTCAGTCGAACACTGTAGTTACCCCAGATTTCTCGAAATATCCGATTTTTCGAACCAATTTTCGTTTCCTTTGGAGATTCCAAAAAATAGGGAATGAAAATACGTTCATTACACGTCAGAAATGTGAACGTTTTTTTACTGCGGTTTGAGTGCGTTTGTACACTGACACATGCTTTCGGGCATTGTGTAATTTTTTTCGGGCAATAAGGTCACCGCCCCCCCAGGTCCAAAGGTGCCCGTACGCCTATGTTAGCAACCTCCCAGACTTCTATAGTGACATCTTTAAATATTGGCAAAACACGAGGTCCGCTATTCAAAAGAACACTTCACTCCGCAGCTAAATAATTTGGAACAATCATAACATAATTATAGATGGTAAGCACCTTTTTATAAAAGCTAGCTAGAAAAAAAATTTGAGGGTTGATGATCTCCTTGACAATAACAGTAACTTCCTTCCAATCAAATCTTTTCTCTGAAAAATTTCATCTCAAAACCCCTTTTCACTCTTTATTTCGGCTTATTTAATTCTGGGCCGACCCTTTGGAAGCTGGCAATAAAAAGGACTCCTCCGCACGTAGCGGAAAATGACAACAACGCAACAAAAATTCCACCAAAAGTGTTTACTCTATTATGCTAAAAAATGTCTTCTTACCCCCAACCGCCGAATGCAAAATTATTAGATATGGTTTTACTCAAGATAACATTCACAGAGTATACAAACTACCTTTCCAGATAAAATTGACATTAAAACAACCTTTTAATAAACGATTATTCACAATATTCTTCCAACAAACGGCAGCCTCTTTAAAGCATGACATATGCCCGCAATGTCTTACTGACAGGCATTCCTTAGATCACATGTTTTTGTGCTGTCAATTAACTTTATCCTTCTGGGCCGTATTCCAGACATAGTGGACTAGCAAGACTAATGAAAATACCACATCAACTGAGAGCATTAAAAAAAAGCTTACCAGGCTTACAAGAAAAAAAGCTCTCTCACGCCACGCTTCTAAGAGGAAAAAAATCAATATAAAGCGGGAAATTGCTGTTCGTAATAACAACATTAAAAAGTTCAAGACTATATATAGATTTCTTTTGTAACTTTTAATTTTTTCGTCTTTTTGCTTTACTTTTCTTTATTTGTTTACGTTTACTGACTCATAGATTTATGTGTACTTAATATTCTATAAAAAAATAATAAGCATGCATGTCCCGGCAATCCGAAAGTATGCGCGCAAGTATCGTCAAAAGAATGCGACAGACAGGCAGGATGGGAGGAAATGTTTGAAATGAGAGGTGGCTTACACAATGACATGCGATTAGATTCTCTGCTCGGTGGCTACATTGAGAGAAGAGAAGAGATTTACTGTATACGTCTTCACTGAAATGCAGTTATCTATTGGACGAAAACGTATAACGTACTAAGCCAAGGTGCCTAGGTTCAACGTTACGGAGAAAAACTAAGTTTTAGTTGTCACACGCTCTCTTTTATACAGGCAACAATTAACATGACTTAATTTGAATTTGTCTGCGCCTAAACTCTTTTCATGCTCAGATTTTTCTCAAATCAGAAGAGGGTTGACACTATGTTCTTCGATGAAACCTTAACTTCTATTTGAGGTGTGCATTTGGAAGAAGATGTGAGGTAAACAATATGATAGTCTGTACGGATTGGTCCTCGGCAGCACCGATGAAAACGCTTTATGACGCTTTTTTTCTTACTCAAAGAAATCAATTTCCCCTAGAAAATACCTAGCCCTTATTGTTTTTTATCGAGTGATAGCGTGGCTAGAGAGAGTTACAGCAGTTAGGTGGGAAAGATACGGGCTCGGTCAGCAGTTGTTTTTGGCACGAGAAGTGTTTTTCTTCCGCGAATTATTTCAAATTTCCATACAGTATCATTCTGTCATGCCGAATGATATTACTTTTATGGCTGGAACATTTTTACTTTTGTCTGTAATGTTAACGCAAACCACCTGTTAGTAGCTTGGAGGAGGAGGAAGAAAATGTGCGACTTTCGAATCACCACCTGTAGATTACCACTTCGCCAACTTGCATTTGCTGAATAATTCATAAGAAAAACATTCATAAACTTATAGACAGCCTGATGATTACCGCTAGCTAAGATGATTCGCACAGCGAGCTTACAGCTAGCGAGCGACGTTACTTTCTCTTTTGGACCTATTCACTCAGACATCACATCAGATAACATTATAGGTAAATATAAAGTCCGTTTCGCGTCGAGGAATTTTTAATGTATACCTGTTATCACTGAAATGTAACCGTCAACCAGTTAGAAACCTGTAGCTTTTTAAAGATATAGATTTCGAAGGTAACTCTCTTTTGAGACGTTCCACAACTCTAAGTTGCTTTGCGTTTGTTTGTGTGGGGTTTCGTTACATAATTCTCTGCAAAAATAACTTCACACTTTTCAAATTTCTATCTCCCCTAGGTAGGCACAGGCATTCGCTGGTAGTATTAAAGCATTAATTTATGTTTTACCCAAAGTCACTGCAAAGTTAAGCTACATGTTTTTTCTTACTTCCGGATTATTTCACAGAATATACGGTCGTGATGGAATGTTTTATTGTTCTTTCTTAGCGGGTATTAAAATATCGATACTGGCCTAACAGCCCAGCTGCAGGTTGTGGTCTAAACATGATAAGGAAACACACAGAAATGATTGCAGGTTGTTCTTGGGTCTGCTCCAGATACATCGTTTTGCTTGATCGTGTTTTTTTATGTAATAGAGATTTTCCGACAGGTTTTATGTTAGGTTTGACAAGTTATTTATATGACTTTTAGCGGTTAAGGAGGCTCGAAAGGGTTTTTCGTTGCTATATTGCTTGTGAAACGATGGAAGATTACAAAGAAGGATGTTTAATGGTGTGGGCAAACTATATGTCTCCTTGCAACTCTATTATTGGGCTATACTTTAAGGGTACTTGTGACGTCATATCAGTTACCATGGCAACGCACGAGGTCCACAAAAGCGTCCTCTAAATTTCAGTTTTTGTAAATTATCTGAGAAACTAATTCGGTGACCTACCATTTTTATCTCTTTGTTGGAAAGTTCCCTAAATTCTTTAACTTTTCAGACAGTATGGAAAAATTTTATCTAGTAGAATTAAATATATTTCAAGAAAACGCGTTTTATGGCTTGCAGAAAATTCCACTAGATAATTTTCCCCGAAACTTTTATATCTGAAGTGCCATCGCGAATGGTGCGTGTATGCAAAAAATCAAGATAGGCCACCGAGCGAACTTTTGAGCTATAAACAAACGTTTTCCACAGATTTTATTTCCGGTTCGCGCGATTTTACGCAGCATTAACTTCCGGTGTGCTGATTTTAATACTGATTCAGCTGACGCGTGCATCTTAGTTATTGCGTGTGTAGATTGCGCGCGCGCGTGCAGCTAAAAACCCTTTCGAGCCTCCTTAAGGTGATTCCCGAGTTTTGCATTGCGCATTCCTACAGCGCACGAATTTTGCGTCATCAGCGCGCGCACATGAGCACGCGCGCGTACAAAACATAAGAGATTTCCTTCAAACTAAGCTCGATAGCGAGATAAAAGCTAATTTCCTCTTAAACGAGCACGGTGACCCCCACTTTTTATTTTATAAATTCAATGAGAACAATATCCGCAATAACTGAGAAAAAATTTGGCAGAAATCTATGGCTACTTTTTTGGTAAATGAAATAAATGCTACAGATAGAGACGTAAAGGGCCCATTAGAGCAAGTCCAAATTATGTTTCCTTTAAAGGATAAAAATATCAGTTAATAATGCAGGGTATTTGAAGCCATTTCTTCTGGGACGTAGATGAATAAGCAATCAAAGACAGTCGAATTCTGTGATATAACACGCCGCATTGAAAAATGATCGAGCTTATTTGTTGCGCACTGAGATAACCAAAAGTCACCAAAATAACCATATTTGTCAGCATCGTGGCATGAAAACAAGCACGGTGACCCCCTCTTTTTATTACGTTTTTAACATCTCCTTGTACTGTAATGACACCATACCAAGTTTCATCGGGAAACACCTTAATATACAAAACCTCAACTGAGATCAATAAAGTCTTTATGGCGTGCCATAACTGAGCTGACTTTCACTGATTGGAAGAGTTTGTTGCCCGATGCATACCCAGCTCAATTGAATAATAATGCTACATGCGCGACAAATGTTTGTATAAACTGGCTTCCAAATCAGAGAGAGTCTTTCAAAGGGCATAGTAGCACAAACTCCTCATTACTTTTCGAGTTACTCAGGTTGGGATTGAAAAAATTTAACGTCATAACGTAAAACTTCTAGGGTAGAGGGGGAGCCATTTTCTTGACCTAGAAGGGAACGTGTCGCTGAACAGGGAGGGGAGGAGAGAGGCCTCTTTTCCAAACGTTGGGCTTTACGATATACATTTTTAAGACATTAAATACAGAGGTAGTGTCTTTGGGTTTGGTCCAACTGTTATTCTTCAGTTGTATCAATGATGCTGATGATGTAATTTATTTCTTTATTTACATTGTGCATGCCTTCTGAATGATCTTCTTTTTAGGGAAGAGGTGACAGCTTAACGCAACTATTGAAGAAGTGCTAATCCAATGTAAGCCTTTCCATAATTTTGCCCTAGTTTCGACCAAAGAGTAATGATCACAGTGATAAGTGATGGTAATAGGACTGAGTGGAGTCCAATTCGGTCTGTATTCACACAAGTGATCACCAAATTGGACATCACGAGTATGATTACAGACCGAATAAGAAGACACGAAGCCTTACTATTAGTTAATCATAAAAATCACAATTTCCGAGAAAAGAAGAAGCCAAGAAAGGGAAAATATGTATTAAAATACTGACAAAGGATGCGTAATTGTCTCGTTGCGCTCTGAAATTGAGATTGGTTGATTACAACATTGAATGTGATTGGCTTATTGAACTGTCCGATAAAAAAAACTGTCCAATAACAACTTGGCAAGTGAATTAGTGGAAAACAGGAGTTTTTTTTAAACCAATCACAATGGAGGAAATTGTAATTTTTATGATTGCCACAGTAATGCACAATACGGCGTTCAGCGAACAGTTGAAGATTCTCGCAATGAAAATGAAAATGGTCGCACAGAGTCGAGTGTAGAGTCGATTCGGCGAACACCAAACAAAGAGTTGTACTCCGATTCTCTCAAACGTTGCGGACGTGAGTCGCCGACTTAAGAGCACAGCAATAATGTAAGAGCTGACTTGGCACTCTTCGCCCGGCGACTAGTGTCTAATCCAGTTTGAAAATGATTTGCTGCATTCTTTTCAGTCGCAGTTGCCTGTTGAAAGGCAAGTAAACTTATGGATACCGCAGTTCCCCTCCCCCCTTCAAGGGGCAGTTGTATTGAATTACTAAATGATCATTCTCACCAAAAAAAGTGAACATTTGTAATGTTTTTTTTCCAGTCACTTTCTTTCTTATTTAACCGTGTTCATAGGCGGACATTTCTACTCGTTTTCGTTCGTCGCTTTCTCAAGAGAATAAATTTGGAACACCTGTGATCCACGCGAAGGTAACTTTTAGTGACTATCTTTGCTACTTGGATATCAGAATTGGTAATCTAAAGGAGAGTGAACCCTGCATTCAACAACCACAATCTTGGCTTGGAATGCTGACGATGAAACCCAAAGCTAACGCCTTCCCTTACTGGAGCTATAAGTCAGCTTTCTTCGCGGAGCATTGTCTAGTTTGATTGTACAATCTTTAGGGGAATTAGCAGTTACTACAACACTACTTTAAGTAATAAATCAAAGACGAGAGACTGTGTTTCATCGGGATATCTAAACACCGAGAACAGAGTTGAAAAGACGACGCGCAGCGGAGTATTTTGACGAAATCGAGGTGTTTGGACAGCCGTTGAAACACTGTCTCGAGTGTTTGATATATCTTCTCAATCGTAACAAAAACTAAGGAGTACGGCGGAGAAGTAAAATCGTCTAAATCTATGCTAATGAGGCAGGGTATCAAAACCCACTTCACGGTTGTGATTTTCTTTGTTTTAACTTGAGGAATTATTAATGAGTTTGAGAACTTGGTTTCTTGAATTTATTTCTTAGCTCCTCAACAGATCAACTAAAGTACTTCTTCTTACAACTGATTACAACAACTGCGAACAATTCACTTCACACTTTACTTTTAAGGCGACAACCAGATGATTCATCAAATCATTATCAAACTGACAATTCTTTAATTTTATGTTATAACATGCGGAGATCGTTTGAAATAACATTGCGATTGCACTCTGAGCTATTTAGCATACTGTAACTCTCGCGGACGAAAACAACTTTCACTCCAACAGCTCAACGGCCGACGGTTTAATCAATCGGCTCCCAACATACAGCCTACTCGTACACGACTAGTCTACTCACACAAAGGCGTAGTCTTCTTTATAAATCCTGCATTACGAGTACATCACGCATTCTGTACTCGCCATGTAACCGTCTCTTCATCTTACAACTTGTGCGAGCATTGCAGTTATATGTAATTATATTATAGATAGGACCCTGCGCGCGCTCCGATAGGATTTTAGCTTAAAATATCAAGGATGAATCAACGGAGACAAACTATGCTGGCAATATTTTGTATATGTGAATCCGTTGTGTTAATAATTCCAAATGTTGCCGACGTTTTCATAAAACTTAACCCTTCAAGAGGCATTTGAAACCGCCACACAGATAAACGAAGAACCAAAAAGAACGGAATTCGATGGTGCATTTTGCAAAAAATTCAAGCTTCTAATCGATATATTTTCTAATTTTTTTTAGCTAAACGTAGAAAATCGGTAGAGAAAATGATCCATCAAAAGAAAAATAAGGTCACCGAGCGTCCAAGATCGTTAAATCCAGACAAAGATATAGCAATGGTCATCTGTTCATTCTATTACTTAGCGCGCGCGCTCGATGCATGACTTGTGTGCAGAAACAATTAGTACAGGTAATCATACGGTTTCGAGTTCAATTTGGAATTAATTTGCACTTGTGAGTTTTTCAAGAAGCGAAATTGTACTCGCCGAAGCGGCTCGTGCAATTTCAGCTTTTTGAAAAACTCACAAGTGCAAATTAATTCCAAATTGAACTCGAAACCGTATGATTACTTATTAATAATATACATGAAAAAATTTGCGTGAAGGATGTTTTGAACTTGTCGTGTCGCTTGAAACGTGACCGAGATATTGACAGAAAGGCCGTGTTAAGCGACGTCAAAATACCCCCGCCTTAAGAAGTAAAACAACGACAGAAAACAACAATTGAGCCGTCTCTGGTTACGATGAGAAGCTATACTCAAACAATACTTACATACAGTGTAGTAACGCTCGTTTGCTTTATACTAGCGATCTCCGGTCATCTCAGCGAAGTGAACCTCAACAATTTGGTATCATCGCTCACCCGACGAGGGATCAGTTGAAAGCTTGCTCTGATATTCTCTCCTGTACTCGGAGTAAAACCAGTGGAAGCAGTCTAGTCTTTCCTACTTTGACGTTAGTTCGGGTAATTTTGCTGCAAGCCGTAAATAACTGTAGCTCCTTTCAATCATCCGCAAGCTTTGAGCTCGTCTTTCGTGATTTCCATTGGAAACGTGCACGTTTTTATGAGCCACAATGCGGTCGGATTCTTCTGGACTAGTAACGTTTATATCCTTATTTAAAAATTAAACTAAAAAGCGAACTTTGAAAGCATCTTTCTTCTCTCAAAAGCCACTCGAAACTGAAGCTTGGCTGAAGCCCAGGTCCCAGTTGTTCGAAGGGTGGATAACGCTATCCACCGGATAAATCGCTATCCAATGGTATAAGTGTTAAGAAAACAAACCAGGCTATCCGCTGGATAGTGATTTATCCAGTGGATAGTGTTATCCACCTTTGGAACAAACCAGACCAGTTTGCGACAGCTGTCGTCTCGTTATTTGGTGTATCGGCAATATTGCCTACTACCGGCACCTTAACAATTAATTTAAATAGCATTATTTTGATATCACGGGTGCCACGCGGTTCAACCACTATATATACCTGTCGTCTCGTTAGCCAATCAAATTATTTGAACAATTCTAATAAAGATTGTGATTGGCTTATTTTAGCGCGCTTTATCAGAGAACAGAGCACGCTGACGCCACTTTCCCTCCTCGTTTGGAAAATAAAGTTTAGTTTGAAAATTCCCTCTCGTGCTTTCCCCTACACTTCTTTCGTGCTCTACCGCTTCCTGCGTGCAACAGAACAGAGTGCAGTAGAGGCTTCTATATTTGTTAACCGTCGTACATCTTAGTTCGCGCACCTTGCTCGTGCAATCACTTTTGACACAGGGAGCACACAATCTTGCTGAGTAGGAAGCATGGATTATAAAATGACTGGCAGTCATTTTATAATCCATGGTAGGAAGGGATTAGATAAAGAAATGAAAAGAACGAATAGTTTACCTTTGTCTCCTGTTGTCTTTTCTTACGCGGCCTTACAAGGAAAGACAATAGACTGCAAGGCTGATACTACGTGAAAAACGTTTCGAGACACCAACATGACAAGAACCGATAAAGGAGGATCGCAACAGTGGACAGCTGTTTCACCCTTATTGGGGCTCGTCAGCACTGTGTAGCGAAGATATGTAACGCCAGCCAAAGAGCCAACGCACATAAATTGCAAAATGACCCGTTCCATATCAAGTTCCGTACTTTGTACTCACTTGCGCCCCGAAACACGCGTTGCCACGTCACGTGTTTCAGGGCGCAAGGAGACCAAAGTGTCACGATAGGTGTCTCGAAAAGCAAAAAATAAATGTGGCTGGACAAAACCAGCCTAAACATTTAAACATTCAACCGCATGGCCAGTACCATGCTTTAAAGTCTACTATTGTCTTTATACTTTTTTGGGGGGCTGATCAGGTCTCTTGCAGATCCTACGTTGGCAGCGCTTATCGTATGCGGTCCCTTGCAGTTAGTCACTCATTTACAAGGAAAACCGCTACCTACAAGTCGTGCGGAACACTGAAGCTCTAAACTCGTACCTAGGCCTTTTCGAGGTCTGCAATTTTTAATTTTTTTTTTATAGTAGTTGATAAGGGAGGCAACTCTTTGCCTAAACATTTTGAACGCAGTCCGAAAATTTGTTCAAATCTCTAAATTTCGCTGCTTTCACGAAACCAAACAAATACAAAAAGATGTCGAAAGACTTTTCTACAACTTGGCTGAATTTCTTTTCGAATACTTTTGCGACTGTCGGAGAATTTTATCGACTTTTGCAAAGTATTTGCTCAAATCGCTTTTCGCAACATGATCGTACCATTACACTAATCCCAAACGCGTTATCCAGCTCCCCTCCATCTCCCACACGACTATTCTTTCTTTATTTTTTCTCCTTCCCATCGCTGCAAGGAATTCAAATTTTCCGAACCGAGTTAAAATGACTGAAAAGCGTGGTCAAATCCAAAGCGAATGGGACTTAGTTCGAGTTAGCAGGGGAGTTCGAGTTATCCCAGTTTGAGTTACCGGGGTTCTACTGTAGCATAAAAAACGTAAAAACATTGGAGAGCGCGAAAAGACCTAGGTACGAATTTAGAGCTACAATGTTCCGCAGGACTCGTAGGTAGCGGTTTTCCCTGTAAGGTCGCGTAGGAAAAGACAACAGGAGACCAGGAGACAAAGGAGAATTATTCATTCTTTTCATTCCTTAATTTAGTCTCTTCCTACTCAGCAAGATTGTGTGCTCCCTGTGAAGTGACTAAAAGATCTTCTACTCAGATTTTAACTGTTTCTTTCTAGGTGGTTGATCAAAACAAA
>OZ026601.1:12839758-12854758 GCA_964020085.1 Micromussa lordhowensis | reverse complement strand
TACTGACGGCACACAATGTCTTCTTCCGACGGACGCCACGTCGAAAAAGCAGAAAAAGAATCGCAGAAAATGGAGTGTATAGCTATGACCAGCTATCGCTATGCTATGTTGTAATTCATTACATAGTAGAATGTATCGAATCCCAGGTGAACGTCTTGAACTATATATGATCTCACTATATAGAAGAAGACCCAAGCCATTAGTACAAATTCGTTTAAAGATAACACTGCTTAGAACATCATTTCAGCCTTTCAGTTTTCCAAGAACCAGCAACATTTGTGGTATTTGTCAACATCTAGCTCCAGAAGTCCACAGTGACGGGTTTTCTAAAAGCTACACGAACACAATCTGATAGCTTGATGGAATATATCATTTAATGAACCCCATGGAGCTCAAGGTGGCTGTTTTATACGTCTTGTTAGGGCTGTAGTTCAGCATCATGATTTAATAGACACCAGCCTACAGAACTAATTTTACCCGTTTTGTTTTCATTTTCACCAATGTTATTTCGCAAAATAAAAATCTAATCGCATTTATTTATGTAATTTAATTGTACATTCTTTTAACTTTTAACTTGCCATTCGTTTCCGAACTGTATCATCAAATGTAATGCGCGCAGTCCGCAAATGAAAAAACAAATTAATTTGTCTCTATATTGATATATTTTCAAATGTTTTGCGAATTATGATTTCCCGTCCGGAAAATGGCAAAAGCAACGCAGTAACCTTGCAACCGTTTGTTTCCTTCTCAGGATAAGCATGGAAGGAGAACCGGAAATTTGCGGCATGCACTTAGGCACGAAAGGACAATGAGCCTGCGAGTCCAAATTACACAAGAATTCAGCTGATCACGGTGAGCTCCTACACACTTACTTTCTTTCACTGTTAACTAAATAACTAATCGAATTTCACTGCGTTGTGGCTTTTTACTTGTTGTAACAAGCGATGACATAATATTCCGACGAGAGCACGGGAGTTCAAAGGGAGTGGAGATGTCTGCTTCCTGACCGCAACTATTTACAGTAACTTAACGAGCCAATTAAGTTACAGTACACCTTAGGCATAATTAGCCAGTTATCAAGGCGCGAGACTAGAGTCTCCAAAGTTACTTAAACTGGTGCCAAACAGCCGAGAACTTGACTGTTTGTAACAGAGAGGGTAAGAAGCTTGCTCGAGAGGCAATCACTGTTGGCAATATGTCTGCACGAGTGAAATATGGCTCGGCGTTTTCGCCTGTCATTCCTTCCAAATCTATCCTAAATCATCCTTTCTCTATTAAAAACCTGCTAAATCTTGACGACCAAGGAGGTGCAGACGAGGAAGATAATAAAACAACCACTGACTTTCCTATTCCATGCCAACATTTGCCAAAAAAAACACGCCCTGTGAAAGAGGACAAGGATTTGGCAGCAGATAAACTGAACTTAAATTGTCTTTGGCCAGCATGGGTTTATGCTACGAGATATTCAAGACACGGCATTCCTGCAGGTAGGTTTTTAAATTACAAATTATGCTGTATTTGCTCATTACAAGGAATGATGAAGTCTTATGGCTTTTTGTAGCTTATTATCTTAGCTACGTGTGAATCTCTTGGTTGTCAAAGTGTTAGACTTCATGTGGAAGGCCATAAATCACATTTTATGATCCTAGTTCTTACTGATGTATTTTAGCAATCGCACCTACTTAAAATGTAATATTTTTTTACAAGTTGATTTTTTTTTATTTCCAGGGCTGAGCAATTAAACATAGAAGCTTTTTAACAACATATCATCCCGAAATTAATAAATATTGATACAAACCAACATCTTCCTCTGTGCAAAAGCTCCTCTGTCTTGGAAATATGAAGACAGTTGCACTTGAGAAGCATTTTAAAAGAGAGAGAGATAGAATGTATTTTTACATTTTATATAAACGATGCTTTTGTGCCAGAGCTCAAAACAGCAGACTAATATTGTATGTAACTGTCTCCAATATAATACTCGGGACAGTTCTTCGTCTCTTCAAATAACGCAATCAGTGCTTTATGGTGGAACTGCGGGGAGCCTAATTCCACTGGTCATCCGTCAGGATGTTTACAAACCGGTTAATTGTTTTTCCTTACTGGGGAAAAGCTTAAGAGAAAGGGTTACCGGAGTTGCCAACAACATTTCTTTACGATTCAATAATCTTTGGTTGGCTGCTTCTGTAAACATTCTCTGGAAGATTCCCAAAATAAAGATCCATAGTGTAAATTATGTCACTTGACCAGATAAAAATGTCACAAATGTTAAGAAGTATTGTCAAAGAGATTGCGACAAACGACCGCAGAGGTGCTAACAAAATTAGCCAATTACCAGAACATGATTAGCAACGGCAAATTATCAATCTCACTCGGAAATATTTTTGAAAAATTTTAACTGATTTCCTGATGCGCAAAATTTTTTAGCTCAAGTGGACAGGAGATAAAAAATGTCAACAGAAGTAGTAAATCATAGATACTACAAGTAACACTCGCGTGTCGCGCGAAAACGCGCACGTGAGCCACGTGTGTCCTCAATGGAAACATGCTTCCACCAAAGTCCGTTTATTTATTCTTATTTGTTGTTTAATGCTGGTAATCTGAGGAATCCTGTCAGTAGATAGTTCTATTCATTGTTATGGGACTAAAGTAAGTGTTGGCGGGATCGAAAGCAAAGCCCGTCCGCCATGTTCATCAGTGCGGCTTCAGTCATACAATCGTCTACCTATTGTAGCATGTCAAACAGTCAAGCTTTAAAACAGAACAATCCTCAGCAAGTCAGATGTCTATGACGAATAACTAATAAAACTTATTTTGTAAAATTATTTCCTGACTTTCTTGCTGCTTTGAGAAAAACGACCCTTTAATAGTGAGTTTATAAATTTTTTTCCTAGCATTTATTACAAGTTTGTGTTTTCGGTTACTATTACTAAACACGTAACTGAATTGAGACTACAATAACGCACGAAATGTGTTCGTACGGCAATTCAAGCATACACAGTCTACATAGGTCATAAACAGTAAGGGTATACCTACATCATATAACTTTATTTCCGGTTAACAAATTCTCGCTTCGATCTTCTCAATCTGAATTGATCTTTCACTTTGTTGCCTCCATCCCGCTATTTAAACCATTTTGTACATCGAGACAAAACTGTTAAAGCAGTTCGATGGCTCTCTGGCCGTGTCGTATCATAATCTCTCCACAATCGTTTTTATTTTGCAGCAAACTACACAAACCCAAGGCGGCCTAGAAAACCCATAAAGAGACAAAAACAACGGCCACTCTTCACGCCAGAACAGCTCCACAAACTTGAGCAAGAATTCCTTAACGAAAAGTATATCTCCAAGTCTCGACGGTGCAAATTAGCTTTGGAAATAAGCCTCACGGAAGCACAGGTACGTACTTGGTTTCAAAATAGACGCACAAGATGGCGGAAAGAAGTACACGAGGAAGACTCCGAGGATCCTATTTGGAGCACACACTCTGGAATGTCAAAGTACGATGCTGGTGTTTTAGGTGGCAACTCTATGATAATACGTGGATACTGTTCATGATGAAATCTTCAGCTAACCTGAGCAATAGTTTACCCAGTTATACAATACGCTACTTATCATTGACATTAATGCGCTCTACGCTTCTCTGACAAGACTGGCAAGATTACCGTACAGTGAATGATAGAAATGAGGTCATGTCGGGTATCTGGAACAGTGTATTAAAGAAACTAATGATGATCCAGCAAATTTGACTAGTGAACGAGTACATTGTTTAACGTTGCTAAGTAGAACAGAATAACTATGGAATAATCAGCTTAACATGATCAGTTTACCAGGGTGCTTCGAACACTCAAGTCGCTCTAGGTCATTTTTGGCTGCGACTTCTTTAAAATCTCCTTGCGCCATATGGTGGAAAACACCTCACGTTTTATTTTATGAGGTTTTACTATCACCATGTTCAAAACCTTTTTCCCTAAATCATTTCACTGTCTGTGCGTATGTACAGATTTGTTGAATCAATAGTACATAAATGACTACATAACAAGCATGAAATATATAGCAGTTACTGAATATGAACATTCTGATCATGTAATCCAGTCGGGATATTTCGCTGAACAAAAAATTTAACGTTCCCTGCAGTTACTTGATAAACCAAGGATATGACAGCATCTTACAGCAGAACCGTCAATTTCCAGGAGGTGAGCTTTAATGTCTAAAATCATTTTAGCTTGGCACTGAATTCTCAACAAAAAATGAAGGTCAGCGAGATGAAGTTATAGTGCGCTCGTTGGCAAAAGAACTGTACGCTGATGCCCGTCCGTAGATTGGCCTGCTTTACAAGACAGTGACAGTTTTAGACGTTTTATTATGATTATAGAATCAGTACAACATAATGCTCTGATGCCATGATGACAAGCGCGGGTAAATCATTCAGCCAATTCATGTTTGTATAAATAAAATTGATTCAATTTGCTTGCGTTTTGGTTGAATCTGAAATTCCTTACAAGTTAGACTTCGGACAGAGTGAATGTTTCGAGAAAGCTATGATCACCAAAAACTAATTAGTTTAATTATTTGGGCAACGCATTATCAAAGGAGACATTTCAATTTTTAGGTACCTTTTAATTATTTCTATTACACAAATCAGGTTTTCAAGAACAATAACATCAACATGTTGCTTGAGGTTTCTGCTTTAGAAGACTACAGTCTTGAAACATGGCATGTGTGACTATTCCCTTGATTTACTGTCGTCATTTTGCGATTTTTGCTCTCTTAAGGTTTCACTTTCTGTTACTGCGTAATAAGCTGTTCAACATTTATAGAGAGGACGTCTCTCGTGGGCCCTCTTTACTCCTGTAACAGAACCGTGATATAATATCCATTTAGTTTGCTGAGGTTCTGTTTGATACTATGTAAGACGCACCTTTTGTCTGCGGCACGGGTGATTGTGACAAAATCAGTTTGCTCAATTTCACTGGCTAACCGGCTCAACCTGCCAGTTACCGACAGGAAAGGAGCTGTAGTATATGTTGCAGAAAGAAACTGAGCTCCGCTGTTGTTCGTGTACTAGTCGCCACTGTATTGCCGGTGAATACAGTAACGCAGAGTGTAACGACTAGAAAGTAGGGGAGATTAGTCAACTGAAGTGATACATCGCTGGTAAAGACAGCCGAACGGCTTCAGAATATAATCTGGTAACGAGTTCGTGTCTTTCAGAGAACAAACATTGATCATCTTAGGTCGAAAATTTATACATCCCATGAGGTCTCCCAAATCTATTTTTACATGTGGTAGGCATTGGGAAATGAAAGGATGATCCATGTTGGTTGGTGTTTTAATTGGGTTGTCGTTGTGTTGATTCAGCTCTGAATAACAATGTACTTTGAATCTGATTGCATTGAAGTTATGTACGTTCTGACCCGGGGTTCTGAGTTATTCGTGTTTGGGTTCTATGCGTATAAGACAATGTAAATATCATTGTGATCATTTCAGTAATAAACTAATTGTTTTGTCACGAGTGAAAATACTCCCTATTGATTGTTCACAAATAAAAGCACAAAACATGACCTCTACTACTCTGGCGGGCGTTCAACTCAGGTATTACATCAAATTCTTCGGAAGCACTTTTCAGACCGATTTGGGACTTTGTGAGTGCTATGATATCCGGCGAAAGTATAATGTTCCGTAATCCAGTTGATCACATCCGCATGTGACGTCATCAAGCAACAGTGATCGGTTGAATATTCTTCAGGTGCTCGTGTCAGATATTATACAGGCGACAGTCCTTGACTCAAACTATTAAACTGCTTTCAGTATTTGGTATGACCGCTTCTTTTCCAGAACTAATCAAACTTCGAAAGTTTCAGGTCTTTTTGTTTAAAGAGAATTTCAGATGTAGAACGATGGATCTATTTTTGAATTGCTTTTGGGCAGAACTAGTACTTCCTGGTAAAACGATCTTCGTAAATTACATACAAATTTTAAACAGACGTTCGTTTAAAGAGAAAATCAATCAAAAGTCAATGAATTTAGAACTGCTCCTTCCGGTGTATATCGCCAAAAGGGCAACAGATAATACTGAAATATAGGAAGCAGAGAAATGCAAACGGCACAGGATGTATGACTGAGAGAGATTTTCAACACCGCACGATATCAAGTTCAAGCGAAACTGTTGAGGTACCACTGACCACATCACATCAATTGATAGTAAGGTCAATAGAACTCATAAGTAAAGACTGGTTTGCTGAACATTCAGCTTGTTTAACGCGTGCGCTGTTTGCGTTCAATGTTGTGCGCGTGCTGCACTCAGTAAAGCTAACCAGTTATTTGCTAAGATTTTTAACTATCGTTGGCAACAATGCAGTGACAATGTACGTCAATTACGGAGGCAGTCAAAAAGTAAGTTTTAAGTTGGTTTGCAAGTTTCGTTTACGCTAATTTCCTGTTTGTTTTGAAAGGCTGCGTGCCAACGTAGTTTCTTTGTATTTTAGATTGAATTGTTAAATTAAATACGGTTCTTCCTTCGTGTTGGTGTCTTCGGTCACACAGATAAACAGAAAACAAAAATGTTGTAGATGTTGTGTATGTTCCACTGACGGAACGGTCAGGCGTTGTTTTATTGTTATCAATCAAGATGCATATTGAGACTGATCCGGGCACGCGTACCGGATAGACTGGTCTAACTAAGTCGGTTTGATCTGTGACATCAGGGGGATTTGATCAACTAAACCACAACAGATTTAGTGTCAGTATTGTGTGTTTGTAAACATGCAGGAATGTCGAGGAATCTTTTGGGATCAATAACAAGCGAATATAAAGACATTTAAACTCCCGGGAGAGTTGTGCCCATAGTTTTTGATGGGGCTATGCGGCCCGAATCTTGCAACCAAACTTTGCGATTTTCCCTTCCCTGTTTTAGACCTGAACCAAAAATCAATGCCCCATTTCAGACCTCTAAAATTAATATACGGCACATATACATGACCGAAGCTAACCATTCCATTTGTGTAGACATTCCTGCGTTGAGAAGAGCTACAAGTTCCTTATAAACAAGAAGCCAGAGTGAAAAACATACCCTATTTCAGATCGAAATTATCTTAATCTATACCCTTTTCAGGACCAGCACAGCTCGAAAACACCTACAGAGCCCATAAAAGGGAGTATATATTTAACAATTATTCCATGAGCGCGCGTTGGATATGAGATGATAGATAGCCAACGATATCCAACAAGCGCGAGTGGAATAATTGTTTTATTAAAAACGCCTCCCAAAAATAGAAAACTAGGCTACAATAAAAACAAAAAGGCCCAAAAAATCACGCATACGCTCGCCATCTTTGTAGATCATGGTATAATGGCTCATATACTATGATGGCTAAGCCAATGAAAACTTTCGAATTGCATTATCCAATGATCCAGTTTTTAATAATTAACAATTATTCCAAGAGCGCGCGTTGGATATGAGATGATAGATAGCCAACGGGGGCGCGTAGCGCCGAGTTGGCTATAATCATCTCATATCCAACAAGCGCGACCAAGCGCAACCAAATTTCGCTAAAATCTTGCCACGTTTTATTTCGCAAAATCCTCTCTTGGACCGGAAAAGGAGGTATAATGTAAGTAACGAAACGATTTTCTTCGGCCGCCATTGTTTATCTCCGCGGAAAAAAAGTTTCATAATTTCAGCTGTTGTGCTGACGCGTACATTTACCATATTTGTAGGGCATGGTATAATGGCTCATATACCATGACCACTAAGCCAATCAAATTCCTTGAATTGCATTATACAATGACCCAGTTTTTAATAAATCTTGTTAACCGTTTTGGTGGTGTGTAGTATCGCTGTATGTTTTTACGAGTTGTGCAGTATTTGACGAGCCCGTAAGGCGAGTCAAAATACAAACGACGAGTGAAACTATATACATCTTATTATTAAAACTGGATCATTGGATAATGCAATTCGAGAGTTTTCATTGGTTTAGCCTTCATGGGCTATTTAACAATTATTCCATGAGCGCGCGTTGGATATGAGATGATAGATAGCCAACGAGGCGCGTAGCGCCGAGTTGGCTATAATCATCTCATATCCAACAAGCGTGAGTGGAATAATTGTTTTATTAAAAACGCCTCCCAAAAATAGAAAACTAGGCTACAATAAAAACAAAAAGGCCCAAAAACTCACGCATACGCTCGCCATCTTTGTAGATCATGGTATAATGGCTCATATACCATGATCGCTAAGCCAATGAAAACTCTCGAATTGCATTATCCAATGATCCAGGTTTTAATAAAATGCATTATTATTCATTCAAAATATTTCCCTGGACGCATATTTTACCATAACCGGCTGCTGTTCACCAAATTTGGAAAGAATCATCGCCATATTGAATCAATGACGTCAAAAGTGCAGCCCGCTGCAGATTAGTGAACCGTTGCCCGAGAAAACCTGGGGACGATATTATGTTATTTTTAGTGAGCGAAAACACAAAGAGCGAAATGGCGAAACTCCTTTAAGAACGGGGAAATATTTTGAATGAATAATAAAGTAATTATTGAATTCGGCTTTCGAAGGATATGGAGAGTTCTGCAGATCTCGGAGGGTATTATCCACCTCGGCCTTCGCCCACTGTGGATAACATCCTCCTTGTTCTGCAGAATTCTTCATATCCTACTCAGCCTCATTCAATAATCGCTTATTAGACGTTTTGGTGTGTAGCATCGCTGTGTACTTTTACGAGTATTTTTACAAAATATTTTTACAAAATACAAACAACGAGTAAAAATATACAGCGATAATACACACCAAAACGTCTAATAAGAGATTTATTATCCAACGATTTCTTTTCCCAAAATTCTGACTTGCCAAGGCTTTGAACTTCACGCAGCCGGGAGGAATGAGACGAGTACAAATATCTGATATTTGTACTCGCTTCGGGCGTTTAGCAGTACGTTGGATAATAATACTCGACACACCTTGCAGGTACAGCTGCGATAGGACTGACGCTTCAGTTCACTATACTCATTCTCGACCCCAGAGCTCTTGTCTTTTATCACGTGAGCTGGGCCACGGAGTCGGCCACGGACTCCATCTTGGCGCATGCGTTTACAACTCAAGATGGCGGACGTTACTGACAACGGCAAAATTTGTTGATTTTCTTGTCAATCTCTATAGAACTTTGTGTGTCATAACTCACAACCTATTTGTGACTCAAAAAGCTTTCAAAAGTCAGACAGATGACATAATAATGTCACTAGATCATAATCCACAATGCTCGGCGTGCAAAATATCAAATTCTTTGATGTGGAGGAGGGGAACTAATGGAGAAGTTCTTTGTAACAGTTGCCACTTGAAGCGTGTTAACTCCAGTATTCGGACTCAAAGGCAAAGCTCTAAGGAAAGTAAGAAGCTTATTGCAAGAATAAAGGCAGGGACAAGAAAGGGTTGGAATGGAAAGTCGGGTGAAAGATCTAGAGGTCGTCGAACGCTGCAAAAGATAAAGCGAAAGGTACACTTTATATTAATTGATATTGATTTTTAGTTAACAAATAAAGAAGACTAAGCCGTGTATTACACTGTGATAAAACACGACGGGCATTTGAGAATTCGAGGGAAATGTAGAAAACACGAGCCGCAAAGCAATAAAACACGCTTTTTCTATGTTTTATACTCTGATAAAACATGGGTTTTTGACCAATCAGAGCACGCGCAGGGTCCTACAGTATCTAGGTTATAAAGTGATATAGACTTAGCAGTGTGCAGTATCTAATTACTTATGTAGCCAGTGACAAAATGGCACGGTAAGACATCAGGTTTTGTGTGACTTAAATACTGGGACTCAGGGCTCTACACTAAGTGGCTAGTGACCACTTCGTATCCGGTCACATCACCACCAGAGAGTCTCGCCACCAATGAACGAACGCCATCAAGAAAGCAGCTTGCCACCAACAAACTCACTGCCAAGAAACCACCTTGCCACCAAACACAAACAAAAAGGTAAACTAGCGTAAAGTTGTTGAGGTGAATTAACTGTTTGAACGAAGTTTGTTTGCTTGTCTATATACGAGTTACAATGTCAATGTGTCGTCGGTGATGTGATGTGATAAGTGTTCTGTTATCTAGGAAACTCAAGAGCAAAGCATGCATCAAAGTTTGTATAATTTAAACAGTTCTAACATGACTGATGACTCTCAATAGTGAGAAACCAATAGCTTTCTAGAATAAAACTATACTTTTCTGAGAGCTGGCTGTGTTGTTATTGCCTGAGTTGCTGTTTCATTGGCATACCTTTATACGTAAGTGTTTCATAAGGCTTTGGCTAAAATATCAAACAACTTCATCCAACATCATGTTTGCTGAAAAATGTTTGTTTTCGAACGTGATGTTGCATGAGTTTTTTTAGAATAATTAGTCAGGACTTAACAAATGCCAAAAAAATACAAGAGAAAACCACGCTAAATTCTTATTGACCATGACTTTTCAGATTTGGTGGCCTCCCGCAAGGGGCCAGAAGTTCCCAAAGGAGACGGCGGGCTGATATTTCACTGCTGTTGTAGTCCTCCCTGTGCTGATCTTTGACTGCAGCAAGCGGTACTTTCTCCTCTGGATGCGGGAAAGTTTGCTGTCAGACACCAGTTGGATCTGGATTGATACTAGCTGACCCTAACCCTAACCCCTACACAACAAAAATTGTTTTCCAGTCACTGTTGTCTCTTGCTCTTGATCTCTTATGGCTACCACTGGTTCAGCACATTGTTCAACGTAACACAAACAGTGTTAGTTGAACAGTCAGTCATGAGTTTAATATACAACTAAACAAAGTAGAACAAATTAGTCTCTTCGGCTTGTGTTTTAATGTTATTAGTTTATATTTGGCTTCGCTTGGTGGCGAGGTGGTTTCTTGGTGGCAACTTCGCATGGTGGTGAGTTCGTTGATGGTGAGGTGGTTTCCTTGTGGTGAGTTTGTTGTTGGTGAGCCTCCCTGGTGGCGAGGTGACTGGTAACTAACAACTTAGATGTTACTAGCCAAAAACTGTTTACTTGGTGGCGAGGTGGTTTCTTGGTGGCGAGGTGGTTTCTTGGTGGCGAGGTGGTTTCCTGGTGGTGAGTTCATTGGTGGTGAGCCTCCCTGGTGGCGAGGTGACCGGTAACTAACAACTTAGATGTTACTAGCCAAAAAATGTTTTTGCTAACCAAGCGTGGATGTTGGCTAAGTCCAATAGCAGCAGAATTACTAGCAAGACCTTGCACAATGCAAGAGACTCTAATTATGGGGCGTGTTTAAAACACGAAATTGCGAAATGACGAAATGTCACTCCAGTTAGCCTAAACAGCGCTTCGGTTAGCCTAAATAGCGCTTCGGTTAGCCTAAACAGCGCTTCGGTTAGCCTAAATATCACTGACTTGAAGGTGGTTAGCTCTCCATAATTGTATGGGTTAACTGTATCTCACATTTTTAAGTGCTATTCCGTCATTTCGCCATTTCGTGTTTTAAACACTAGCCTAAACTGCGCTTCGGTTAGCCTAAATAGCGCTTCGGTTAGCCTAAACAGCGCTTCGGTTAGCCTAAATATCACTGACTTGAAGGTGGTTAGCTCTCCATAATTGTATGGGTTAACTGTATCTCACATTTTTAAGTGCTATTCCGTCATTTCGCCATTTCGTGTTTTAAACACGCCCCTAATTATGCATAATGTTGGTCATTACATTGTACCTAAACCAGTTCCAATAATAAGACAACAATTGTTGTGAAATGCAACATGATTAAGATATTTTGTTACAGGAAAGAAATCAGTTATGCTGCAATAATTATTAACATTCAGAGATTCCATTGTCCAGATGCCAGCTTTAGACCAGTTTCAATATTATAACAACAAGAATCTTTTGTGAGATTTATTTATCATCTCAATGAATTGTGCTGGTTTTAACTCTGTTCAATGGCCTCATGCTTTCCTCACAGCAAATCTCTTAGGTCAAAAGATCACAAAGAAAAATCCAGGAATATTCCAGAAAAAGACTTTCAGGACTCTGTTTTTCTTTGAGACTTCCTTGGAAAAATATTGAGACCCCGAGACTTCTTTACAGACAGGTGCCGTAGAAATGTTTCAAAAGCAAAACACCTGTCTGAACTAAACACTAAGCACTCCTTTCATGCCAAAGTTACCATGTTGTATTGTTAAAATGGCCTTTTAGCCTTTTAAAGTATATACATGTAGCTCACTCAACTATGCAATGTTCTGGTTGGGCAAGTGACAGAAGACAAGTTATATTTGGGGGTTAATCAACTTACGATGGGGCTAATGGCCTTTAGGTTGGGGGCTAATCAAAGATAGTTGCTCTGTTCTAACTACTCTGCTCTAACTGTTCATACATACTTACAGTAATTCAAAAAGTAGGTTGTTTCAGAAATGGCAGCTGAAAGCTGATGTGGACCTACTCCAGTACAATTAACTTATGCTACAAAACAATACAATTAAAAAAAATGTGAGAAGTATGATCTGTTTAAATCCATGTTACTGGGAGACAGCTCTTTTGATTACCTTTGCAATGTTAACTGAATGTTATTTTCAATTGACTGTAGCCGTATAAGTCACCAGAGGGGTTTGCAACTGTAATAGCAGCAGATAGGATATATTTCAAGGTAAGGCAACTTCTATAAAAGAAGTGACAGAAGTAAGTAAAAGAATTAAGTAAAAACTAAAGTAAAATATTGCGACAGCACGTTTCTTAAAAACGTAAGATTTAAAAAGCTAAAAAGCTGATTTAAAATTGGATGTGTCGACGTTACCATAACGTATCCATCCTGTAAATGGTAGGATCCCTTTAACTGACATTGAAATCATCAAGAATGGAACTCGAAACTCAAGTCCACAGAAAGTCAACTAACACTGGCTTGCTATTACATTTTCATAGTCATTCTGATAAATGCTATACGCTCTTTATTAAAGACAATGCTACATCGCACCTATGCTCTATCTTCTACAACAGAGGCTTTTAATGAAGAGTGTACCAAATTGTGCTCCATTTTTAGCCGTCTTGATTACCCGTGGAGTTTTGTAAATTCTGTTATTTCCAATTTTGAGTCTCAAAACCCTTCAGTAAGCATAGCAGAGAGGAATACTGTCAAGATCAACCTAATCAGAATTAGTCTACCTTTTAAAGATCAAGTTTCAGCAAATGCCGTTCAGAGGCAGTTGCATGATCTTAGTCATAAGATTAGCCCCACTTTGCAGCCAGTTTTTATAAGCAAGAAATAGAACAAGATCTTAAACCTGAAGAAGCCAAGCCGTCAATTGCCAATCAGCAATGCATTGTTTATCATTTTGTATGTGATCTGGCTACACAGCCCGAGGCCTTTTTAAATGTGTTGCTGAGCACAAAAATTTGGGAAACGTTTTCATGATGTGCATGGTAGAAGCAACCTTTTGAATGAAAGTCATTTTAAGATTCTAAGAAAGTGCCAAGGCAAATTTGATTGTCTAGTGCTTGAAATGCTAAATATATTTAGAAATTCAAACCTAATTTGAATTCTCCATATGTGCAAAACTTTTTGTTTAACTTGTAATTTTTGTAATTATTTTCAGCGCTTATTGTTCACCTTACTATTTATAGAACCTAGTTTTTATGCAGTTTTTGACTTGATAATGACGTTATGGTAACGTCGAAATGTCATCGATTTTAAATCAGCTTTTTAGCTTTTTAAATCTTATAATGTATTTAAGAAACGTGCTGTCGCAATTTTTTATAGTCAAAGACAACTTCTATAAAACATTGTCATTTAAAGCTTCTTTTAGTAATAGCAGTACTAGCTTCCACCCATTCCTTTTATTACATTTTATTTCAGAATAAATTAGTGTAAGTTCACAGGGTGTCTCTAAGTGTGAATAAATAACAGATTGGGCTGATAGATTAGTACATGTACATACATGTTTACAGTTAAGAGCATGCCTGTGTAAGAGTGACAACAGATTTTAGTGGATTGCCTTCATTTTTTCTACACAAGACAAGTAACATATACAATGAACGTAATGGCCTTTATTTCACCAGATTTGCTTCCTTTAGTTTTTGAGGAATTTTTTTTACAGGCACCATGAAAACCACACAAAATTGTTATTGAAACTCTAAATTTTGGATGTTACGCTATGCTTGCATGCACATATCATATTCTAAATCCTAACATTCTTGAGATGGTTTTGTTTCACTGCCAAAAGGTTCAAAGGTTTATCTAAAATATTTTCTTTACAAAGAAATGCCAGGGGATTTACTTAATTGTTGTTTTTACTCCTTGCAGGGTATTCTTTATCAAGCTGGTGACGTGGTATCCATTGAAGACATAGAGGGTGATTTATACTATGCCCAGTTGAGGGGATTCTTACAGGATCAATATGCACAGAAAACTGCTGTCATTACATGGCTCATTCCCATGATTCCCAAACCATCACACTTTGATCCAGCTCTATTTTTACCAGGTAATTATTGAATAAACTTCTTATTTGACGGGCCTGGTCTATATGTTAAGAGTCGTTGAGTGAGTGAGTGAGGAATTTATGTTTATCACACCAATCAGACTGGAGCTACTATTAATAACCAGTCAAATCGCAATAGGCCCTTTGCAGCTAAGCCATCACATGACCTACTTTTCATAAAATTATGGGCTATAAAGTGACCTACTTTTCATAAAATTATGGGCTATAACATATTTTTATACTTCCGTCTGGTCCATGCGGTGGCCATCTTGTTTTGGAGAGACAGCTTCGACGAATTAGGTACTTTTCAATTCGAATTGGTTATCATACGAACAGAATTATTTTCTACTTTTAATCCATCTGCCTTTAAAATTATTCTCAGTGGTAATGTTGAAACTAATCCAGGCGATGAAATTGTCAATAATTCGTCTTCTACGCTGTAATGCAGGATCTTCAACTAATAATCTTTGATGTATGTTACACTGTACCTAATGCTAGAAGTTTAAGGAACAAGGTTCTTGACTTGCAAGCCCTGTTTTTTTT
>OZ026601.1:12824758-12834758 GCA_964020085.1 Micromussa lordhowensis | reverse complement strand
GTGCTGTAAAATAACAATGGTGTAAAATAGTGTGATTTAAATTAACATCGACGTAAATGATGCATTCAATTAACGCAATTTTCTTAAAATCGCGTTAATAAAGTGCATCGTTAATTTCCTATAAGGTATTTAATTTTAAAATACAAAAACTCCATTCTCAGCCATTCATAAATCATTGTCCGAGCTCAGTGGCTCACATCCAATTTGATTAGGTCCATTGGTGGCCTTTATTTTATTATTGTATTTTTCGAAACAGTGCTTGGTAGGGAACATTTAGAGACAGTTTAACAAAAAAATTGTTCGACAACTTTTATTTGAGGAATCACCTAAACTATAAGACATTATATTCATCCATTGCCTCTTGTAGCAGGATCAAGCAGTATTGATTGATCATGGCCTCTTACAAGCACAAATCTGGGATTTTATATCCCCAAAACCGTTTTTTGAATTCCAAAACGGGCTTCTCGTAATCCAATACTCGTTATTTTCACGAACCCTACCCCAGTAAGGGGTAGTTTCTAACCCTACCAGGATCTACATCTTGAAAGGTTTAGTTAAAAATTTTCAAGTTTGTCGTTTGTAATCCGTGTTAGTCTTCTCTATCCTTAACCATGCTTGTTCCTTTATAATTTAATGATATATCTTTGGTATTTTTCTATCTTAGTAAACTACTATTTTCAGGTTTCCTTCAATTTAAAGGTAATTTTGTACATGGCCAAAATAACTCAACATACCGTCACTGAGCTCCTTCAACTAATCCAAAAAGCAAACCTTAAAACCATTTTCGACCCCAAACTGATTTTGACTCGATCCCGGCCTTTTATGATTCGTATGACCCTGAAATCGTTTTTTACGGCCTAGATTGCTTTATATAAGCACCCAGAAAACCGTTTCTTGCGACCCCTAACCCCGGATTTGCTAGATCCCCAACCGACTTTTTGTAAAGCTCAAAGCAGCTTTTAGTTTTTTTGTTACAACCGTGAATTTTTTTTGGTAATCGCAGGCCAGTTTTTTTCCGAATTCTAAAAGCGTTTCTTTAATCGCAAAACCTGTTTTCCTGTCCAAAAACTGGTTTTAACTGACCCCCAAAACCAGTTTTTCTCAACCCCAAGAATTTCTTTCAAATTTAACAACCAACAGATTACCAGCAGATTCTTCCCCAATAGAAACATTTCACTACAGTTGGGTCACATCCCAGACCTTAGACTACCTATTTTGTACAGTTCATTTGTTCTTTTTGGCCATTATCTTCCCAAGGAGGGAGATCGACTACCGTTGGGTGATAAGAATATCTACTGAATTGTTCCAGTTAATCTCCTCCATGTCTCTCTCCTCTGCATTTATACGCAGGTAAAATATATCCATATCCATGATGAAAGCTTGTGATCAATCGTCAGAAGTACCAACTGAGCAATTTGACCCATGTACTTTTGGTGAGCCATGCAACATAATTGGGTCGCACACAATGCCATGATGTTCCATAAGCAACTTGAATTGAGCATTGGTTGATCAAACTCTGTCAGACACGGTCACTGATGCAACCTTGTCCATGTTATAACGACGGAAAAAAGACTTGGAATATTCATAAAAACTGATCATGACTGCACATGCTGGAGCTACTTTCATGACTCTTGCTGACACACCTGAAAAATCCAACAAAACTCAGTGGTGTTAAATGGTCAGTATCTTTAGTGCAGTGGAGTTAAATTCAAGTGCTACTGAATCTAAGATTTGAACCTAGTTACAACAATTGCGGCATTACATAAGCCAATAAAACAAATCATTAATATTGTGGTATTTTTTGCATTTATTCTATGATTGTTAGCTGGGCAAGCTCCCTTAAGCGGACATCTGTCCCTTACAGCTTTAGTGGAAGCTTACGAGAACCACTCTCATTAGCGTCCAACTCCAGTTACGGACAGCTTTTTCCTAGCGTAAGTGGTCATAACAAAAAAGAGACAGTCGAGGACTGCATGCGGCTACCATGGATATAAACTAGGTATACCTATCGATAGAGTGCCAACGAGCGAATAATTTGTGCTATAATAATGGGTTTATTAATACAGCATAACGGATTTTTGGTTCTCTTCTGTTGCAAACATTACCGAGAGAAAATTATTACGCGTTTACCGGCCGATAACGTTCGTCACGCAATCCCTGAATATCAACAGTATTGGAATGTATCGCTGCTCGGTCGAACTTTCAGTTCAATATGATGATGGGCAAAGTCAAAGTGAAAGTGAACACGCTAGTTTGATTGATGAACACGACTCGTTTGATTCTGTGGCAAAACAGATCCGATTTGTGTTTTGAACACTGGATTCGACTGTATGATAAACACGCTCGTTCAGTTCTGTTCGGAAACACTGGCGACTCAACCTTCAGTTCGATATGCTAGATTTCAACACTGGATTTGCTCTAGTGGTTCGACTGGTGAACACAATCTTTCCAAAAAAGCTGCCCGATGGAACTTTCAGTTCGATATCGGTAAACAGAGAAGGAATACACTGTTTCGATTCATGAACACGCTCGTTCAATTCTGTGGTGAACACGCTGGTTCGTTTTCGTGTCGATTTTGTGTCTTGGATTTGCTCTTGTCTGACAGTTTTCCTGAATATTCGAATTAGAAGAAGAGTTTTGTAAAGGGTACGCTCCCCAATTGAACTTTCATTTCGATAAAGTGAGAGAGGAAACACACTGGTTCGATATGTTCTGAGACTATGAAATTGTTCACAGTTGGATAAACACAACAGCAAAGAAAACTCCACGAGACAAGTCTAGATGTAACGCGCCTCCTGATTGGCTAAAAACTACAATAGCTCGAATAGTTCCGTCCTTGCAATTGGCTCAAACTGAGCCATTGTTACATCTTACACCTTACAGAGCTCGATCGAGAATTTTTTCGCATACGCCATTCTTCGCGCGGCACTATTCTCTGCCGCCTCGCCAGCCGAGGCTGGCTCGTTGGCAATAATTGGCTGAACACCTCGTTTTGAATCGTCACTCTGATTGGCTACGAAAACTATCCGAAAAATAAGGTTACACGGACGGGCTACGAAAACTATCGGAAGATTAGGGTTACGATTACTTACTTAGAAATGACGATGACATCAGTGGCTACGCCTCTTCGAGGCTGGTAGCCACAAAACGCTTGCACACTTACCAGCAAAGAGACTCCTCCATCCACTTTTTCTGTAGAGTTGAAATATCAAAGAGAATGTGAAAGGCAACTTCTTGACAGCACCAGCATCTTCTGTAAAGTTCATCAAAAATATTTCCATGAAAACAATTCTCCTATTTTAGAAATGATAATTTTGACATTATACAAGAACTAAGGGTACTTGCTTTGTGACAATACTGAAAATTTGGAACTTAGCAAAGTCCGGAATTCTCCATAATAACAAAGTAAGGTTTACAAGGTCAAAGTCATTACAACACAATTATAATTATTACTGTTTGCATTTTTATTATTTATTATTTTATTACTGTGAGTAAAGTGATGTACATACTAAAGACACGTTCTCCAAGCTCCATCTGCCTATGTGTCTTTACCACATCAAATGGAGTTGTGATCAATGATGCGAACTGTGAAACAAAGTTCATGTTTACAAATAATGTACTCGTGCTAAATAAATGAAGTATTCACAAACGTAGTTTTTACATCACTTGTCGGTCGGACATTTGCCAATGAAAAACAAGTTTCAAAGGCACTCTGCTTAAAAAGCATTGCAAGTTGCAGGAATAATTAGTTAAAAGGTTTGAAGTTTATAATTTTCTACCTAGTTTTGACTACAGAGTGTCAGGTCTGCATATTTTGGATTACACATTCATGTTACCATCTATATTTTTTGATGGACAGTATAATTTCATTGGGTGTGTGGGCATTTTTCAAAATACAAAGTTGCGTGAAAAGTGCTTTGTCTTTTAAAAGTGCATAATCGTGCTAGTACAGTTGTAATGTAAAGTGCTTTTCTGTGGATTCCATATTAATTAAGATTGATGATTGCTCAATAACATCGCACATTGTCCTACTGTAAGTATGGTGAGACCACATGATTTAAAGAGAAAACCAAACACTTTGCAGTTGAACCATTAACTGACCGAGATACTGCCTTTAATTATATGCCCAAGGTCACCTTAATTAGAGAGTACCATCAATTACTTTGGAGCCTACAGACTGATCTACTTACTGAGTCTACTAACTGTAGTAAGTAGTGACTGGCTCTGGTACTGCACACAAAGCAATGTTCATTTCCATTACAAACTCATGATGGCCACGGTTTCAACAGAAAGTACTTTGAAATTTAAGATTGCATTCACTTTTCTTTTGATCATTAAAATTTAATATTAAGATAAAAAAAAAAACAAGAAAGTAAATTATGTAGATAAACATGCAGTACAATTAAGTGTACTCACAGCTCCAGACAATACCCCAGAGGAAAAACTGGCCATGAACCCTGGCTCAGAAAACCTAGCCCTCAGGAGCTCATAGCCTGTCCAGTAAACAGCTGAAAATACAAAGTACAAACAGGACTGACGCAATTTCCTACAATACTCGTACTCCTTGGCTACAAAATCTTAACCCTCTTTCAATGCCACTTTTGCCACATTCTAACTAAATGTATAACCAAATTTTTCTCTTCATTTTCACTTAGTATTGCATTGCGAATCCCTACTGCGCACGATTTTCGCGTCACTAGCGCGCGCACATGAGCGCGTGCGCGTACAAAACCTAAGAGATTTCCCTCAAACTAAGCTCGATAGCGAAATAAATGCTCTATTTCTCTGTTTCTATTAAACGAGCACGGTAACCCCCGATTTTGTTTTTTTGGTAATTGCTAAGAACAGCCTAATAAAGAACATATTTGAAGAATGAAAAAAGTTTGATAGTAGAACATGATTTGTTTTTGCAAAATAGTTCCATACTGGGTGTATTTTGGCCAAGGCGAGGACTTCAAGCTAACCACGGAACTGTCCGAAAAAGTGTAATATTCCAGCAACCAGGCAATCAAAAACGGCTTCAATGAAGCAATACTACTTATGTGAATAAAAGAAGCTTTACTTTTAAGATAAAATTTTGTGTCTTTCAACTAATCAAGACTTTATTCTGTATGAAGATGATTCGAATTTTTAACGCGCAATTAGTAAAAATACCCAATTTTAAGAGCCTGCATACGCGTAAACAAGCAAGGTGACCCCATTTTTTTATTGCATTTTTTTAATGCTCACATCACGAATGTTAACTATGCCAAGTTTCAAAACAAGTTTGATAGTAGAACAATTTCAAGGGAATTACCAATGTTAATTCCAATCTCTTGCCAAAACTCTTTTTGGACGCCCAGCATTGTTAGTCTTTCCCTTTACAACATTTGCTTGGCTTACTAAATCCCCTACTTTAGAGGTCAAGTATTGCAATAATGACTTCACCAAAATTAATGTAGAAGACAAGGAATGTTCCATTCTAGTGTGTTATTCTCCTGCACTGAGTGATTTACCTAGAAGTTTTGCACCACTTTTAAAACAAAATCTTATTGGTCTCCAGAGTTAACCTTTCAAGAGACACAGAGCACTGCCATTTTGGATAAAATGGTGACAAAGTCAGAAAACCTCTGATACTGGCTGACTGCTGGCACCAGCACCATGCTAAAAGTTTTTAGTGATTTACAAGATATTTTTTGGATTTGACAAACTACTTTTGACTTTGTATTTGTGGACACAGTAATTCAGTTTTATTAAGATTTGTATTAAGATTTTAGATTTACAAACTCTTCAACAATGATTTGCAAAGATATGGTAAATCAAGGAATTTTTGGAATTAGAAAAAGATGTGATTGTCCCTTATTGCCTTCTGTAGCTAAGAATGTTTCATTTCAATTTTCAGTACCCACATATTTCAAAAATATAATCTATGGTACTTCTTACTGTCTTTTAATTTTTTTCAAATAACTAGTGTTAGTAAGATTTAGTGTAAATCAAACCTATAAATGTGCAATTTGCTTGTCATTGTACTGCATATCACACAAAACAATATTGCAGGATTTTGATGTTCAGAAATGAAAGTTGCATTCTGCACAAAAGTTTAAGCAACAAATTTGACTATCCAAATCACCCCTTATCGTAAATACTACGTACCTGAAAATGGTACATCCCTCAATAATGTAGGCCCCAATCCTTGCCAGAGAGATAATACTCCACCTTGCTGAATGGCATTCTTGATTACACTGATAAGATCTAAAGGCAAATTGAAGGAATTTTTTAGCAATAATAAGACAAGAAACAACGCTGCTACATGGTCATTTATAGCATCTTGAGCAACTTCTGACTCGCACAACAAGTACATAAATTACATACTTATTGAGTTTCAAAGTTTTATGTAACTAAATCATTAGATCACTGTGAGCTAGAACTATAGTACTGTACATGTAGGAATGACTCAAGTAGGAAAACAAAATCAACAGTAGCCGATTACTTGACTCTGTTGTAATACACTGTATAATAAGAAAAAAAACAAGGTTACTGTACCTTCATTTGCAGTTTCACCTTAGGTAAACAGAAGTTGTATAATTTCAAGACTATACGGTCCTTGAATCATAGAACAATTCAAAATTTAATGATGTTAGAATAAGAAATTTCTGTGAGTACCTTTGTAACTGAAATGTTTCTTTGCCTGCATTTTGGTTCTGATCATTTCTATTGGTGAGATGCAAGTTATAGAAATAGCTGCAAATATGAAACAAACAGTTGTTATTGTCGTGCCTCATCAAACTGAAAAATTAACTGTCTTTACTTCTACAATGCATAGTTACTACTTCTACATCACATACTAGTTACAATGTATTGTCCCATAAATGCATGCTAGAATTGACTGTTCTAAATGAAGATCAACTGAGGAGAAAGTAAGTTAGTGTTCAGTGCTAAGCTAAATACACATACATGTGGAGGGGGGTGAACTAAATTGTCCAAAATACCATTTACTGTTTATAGGCTCCTCTTCTCTTGGATAGTCTTGAAATATTATTCCAGATACACCAAGTAATTTTAATTACAGTTACGTAATACTAGCTGTGAAGTGGAGATCTTACTTCGAGCAGTTATTCCAGCGAACATTGGCGACCAAACATTTTTCTGTCCTACTTCAAAGCCATACATCACTTTGAGTTGATCATAAAGTGTAAAATAAATCATTGTGTTTGGAATTGCCATCACACTGCAACATAGTAAACAAAAAATAGTTAATTATGATATATGAGCACTGAATTAAATGATCTGGCTACAGCCAGATTAATCTGGCATTATTCTTTACAGGGTATATTAGCAAAAAATATATTACAGTCACAAACAAAAAAGGATTGACCAGTAATCAAATGAAAACAATAAATGCAGTGAAGGAGATGGGCTACCATTCACCATCAAGACGATATGATCACATAACACCTGCACTCAGAGATCTTCATTAGTTACCAGTGCAACAGCGAATTATTTTTTAAATCTTACTTTTTACTTAAAGCTCTAAATGGTTTAGCTCCTTCTTATTTGAGTGACTTAATTAGGTTTTATGCCCATGAACGTGATCTCAGGTCATCTTCTCAGAAACTGTTAGCAGTACCTTTTTCTATGGTGATAGAGCTTTTTCCATTTGTGCACCAAAGCTGTGGAATGTCCTGCCATTACATTTAAGGAACTGTGCCTCTTTTGATGTTTTTAAAAGTAACTTGAAGACGTTTTAATTTAAGTATGCGTTTTGCTTACATGTATGATACGTTTTTAATTTATTGCTGCGCAGCGAGCGTAGCAAGTGAGCAGCAACATAAACAGGATTTAAGAAGAATATATAGAAGCGGATACGAATTCTCTAATTCATCACTTTTTACCAGAATGCATTGTATTTAACCAGAATGCACTGCGTCACTTTTTACCAGAGTGCATTGCGCCACGAACAACTCGAAGATGTCACACCGTCGAGCCGTCATCTAATTTCGCGTATGTCATTTCTCAGTAGTCTCGCCTCCTTGGTCGAATTTGTAAATGAAGAGAAACTGTCGTTACCTAATAATTAAAAAAACGAAAACCGTACAACACGCTAATTTCATACATGCTGCAATCTATTCCTTTTCATCCAAACATGAATTAAAGCTAAAGCGTTAGCATTTTCACACATTGCGATGGACACGTCCTCGGCACAGTCTGTTAACATTGTAGAGACATTTAATGCGTACCAGTACAGAATTTAAGCTAGATTTCTGCTCCTACAATTTCCACATCTATCGATTTTCTGATAAAGGGGAGGTTGATGTGTATCGTTTTATGTCCAAACATAGCTCAGATCACTATGTGCTTTTTGTCACAATCCCTTTTGACACCTCACCATCGATGCGTCATCATGCATGAAGTTGACGCCTACAAGGACAGATTTTTAAGTTGACACAACTTTGAGAAATAAAGGTTGCTGTAAGTCTTGGAACGCGCAGGTAGATAAATCACTGCTTAAAATATGTCACTATCAACAGAATGTGCCGCATCATTACTATTTTTTAGATACCCTAGTTTAGTAGTAATTGTTAATATGTATTTAAATGCAATTTAAAGGAGTTAACAACAAAGAGCGCCAACAGTACCCGCGGTCAGAGGTCAGTTTGAAGCGCATGCGCATTAGTGCAGTGTGTCACCCATGTGGCGTAGGTTTGGCAGTGCGTGGAGTTCTGTCAGCCAGCGTGGCCGAGAGCAGTCGTCATCTAGCTCTCCGATCTAGCTGTTATTTGCGTTTTACTTGTGCGTGTCTTTGCGTCTGTTTTTTATGCCACGGTCTACTCGGAACAGCCTCACAGCCGCGCTGCATTGGGACGATTTCATGGCGTCGTCGTCGGGCGAAACAAACACCTCCTCGGTCGCGACAACCTCATCGGCTTCGCCGCCCATATTCTCCATCTCCAGCGAGACTCTTTCCCAAGCGCTCTCTCAAGCGCTAGGACAGTCGCTTCCCCAAATTCTTGCAGCGTTTCAGGCGAATGGAGCGACGAGTTCGTCGACCAGCGCTGCAGTTCAGTCATTCGGGGGCATGGCGCACGCTTCGAACGTGGCGAGTTTCTCGATTGCAAGCTCGTCCACCACGTCAGGTAATGTTGTTGTTCCCTCGTTTATTTCGACTTATTCGACGGTAGGAAATCCGGTGTTCACCGCACTTGGTCAGCCGCCGCTCATGGCTATTTCTACACCACCCACGTTCGTTTCTCCTGCGTGGCCGGCACCCGGCACCTCGACTTTCGCGCCTTCGGTCGGCAAGGCCTTTGTAGTCGGTCCCGGTTACGCGCCAATTCCAGCAAAACTGGTCGCTAAAATAACCAGTGGGGTTTTTGTGGAGCTGGCGGACCTCTTGGCAGAGAACTTAAGGGCACAGGAATCTGAGCCCCACACATATTTGGATGGCAAATTGGTTGTTTCTCCGGCGCGAAAGCGAGTGGTGGAAATTACCGATATTTTAACTTGGGTCCAGGCCTTTACCATCTACGCTTGGGTGTTTTGCAACGCCCATCCAAATCGTTGGCAGGACTTAACTCAGTACAAATTACTCATCATGCAGACGGCACGCCAGTTCCCGGGTCCTGCCTGGCAAACGTATGATGTTGCATTCAGGAAGGATGCTGCGGCGTCATGCTTGGCAGATTGGTCTAAAATGAATCTGGACTTGTACAACTTCCACACCCGGACCTCTGGGGTACCTCAGTCCTCATCCTCCCTTCCTGGGACTCAGTCAGCCCTCCCACTTCCCTCTTCGTCGTCTGCTCCCAACTCACCATCTCCTCCTGTTCCGCATTCTTCGACTTCGGCGTACTACTGTCGCTCTTGGAACGATGGAGCTTGTCGCTGGACCCTTGGTCAATGCCGTTTCCGCCATGTTTGTGAGCGTTGTGATGGGAACCATCCCTTAGTTCGTTGTCCCTTTCGAGCCAACAAGGGGACGCAACGATCTCGCTCTCTTACTCCATCCGGTGGCAAACGCCCC
>OZ026601.1:12802258-12819758 GCA_964020085.1 Micromussa lordhowensis | reverse complement strand
ACCCTTTTTAAGAAATTTCAGACCAATTTTCTATTTTACAAGTAGCCATCCAAAATTTTTATTGCTGTTGCTTTCATAACAGATGATCCAGGAAAAAACAGACATTTTTGCTTGCACAGAAAGCACTCTTTGTTATGGGGCCCATGTAAGTAAATACATCAAATAGGAGGTCACTCCCTTCATCCTCTCTCCTACTCCACCCTGGAGTGGACAAGTTACACAGTGGTCTCACCAGGATTAATTGCCTTGGGGGGGGGGGGGGGTAAGTCCCAGGACCCTCCCAGGTTCAAAGTTAATCCCAACCTGCGTCTTTGCTACTTGCAAAAACCATGAGGAATGAACAACACAAGGCAATAATCCACCAGTCATGGCTGAAATTACAAGTACTGTCATTATTTTGAAGCAGAAAAAACTGAAGTACATGTATCTGATTGTCAATCCAAAAAATTACCAAGCACCATTTTCTCATTAGTGTATTTTGCTCATGGCATCTCATCTTAAGCTATGTGTCATCATTTACTTGGCTTTAAATGCACCATTTCAATTTTTGGGGGAGCCCCACAAGGTCATTTCCCAGTAAGAACACTGCAAACACATGGGAAAGAATGTTCAGAGCAGACTAGGTTGCAGCAAAACAATAAAAAGACTTGGTAAAGATTCTCTTTATAAAAAAAGGATTAACATACCAAAGTTGAATTGAAAGGAGGATGAGGAGTATGAGGAAATGGTCTGAATGGAGAGCCAAGGTTGGAACACAAACAAAGATGATCCATGAGGCCATTGCAGAACAAATAACATGGAGCTAAAAACAACAAGAAAAACAATGGCATTCAGTTAACAATGTTCCAAATGCAGATATTCCTGTGTAAATTTTCACGCTTTCTGATTTCCACATCCAGTAATGAACATCACATTTGATTATTTGGTATATGTACATAGGATTTATTTTGGAAACAACCACTAGTTGTCTACCTGACTGGTTCATGAAAAAGTATAATTGAGTAGTGCAACAGGTTTGGAACATGCATAGGGTTCAATCCTTATGAGAAAATCACCTCTGTCACCTGATTTTTGCAGCTGAACGTGAAATGAGCAACTGAAGGAAAATTTTCTACAAGAGTCACCAGCTTGCTTTGAATTGTTTTAAATAAAAAAACAATAGAACCAAGTCAGATTAACAAATGGGCTACATGTGACTGGCTGAGCAACTGTCCCTTAAACCCATTAACTCCTGGAGCTTTTTTTGCCAAAAACGCATTTTTTGAAAATTTTGGAGGTTTTCAGCCTGGAAATGGACCAAATTAGCTCCAATCTACTCAAAAAGGCATTTGCAACATGACAGCATGCCTTTCTTTCACTAGTATTTAAAACATTTTTACTTAGGCATGCACAGAAATCAAAATTTCGAGTTTTTGGACAAGACAATGACTTATGTTTTACAGTGCGACTACTCCAACCAAGGCCACCCGACAAAATTTTCTACAAATTTAAATGTGGCTAAATGTAATTTAGGCAAAGTTAACCTCAAAGCAATGCTCTCCTCGTGGATGCAGAAAGCTTGTCCTGCAGCTCCAGCAACAGTCAGGACAATATATGACGCCTACACGCTGTCGTTGCTGTACGCGGGCGCCCAAAGCTTCGGGGCCGCCCAAGCTCTTCGCAAGGACACCTTGTGACCCCTACACGCAGCCTCGTGCTCACACGAGTTACATTCGCAGCTGGTTCGCAGGCGCCCACTTGGTGTCCCTTACACGCAGTCTGGTGCTTGCACGAGTCAGTTTCGCTAGCTGTCACGCTCGCCAGTGCGCAGTTTTCGCCCATCCCACCCGCCCGTGGGTTGGTTCCAGCTTTGTGTGGTTGGTAAGCATTCCAGTGAGTCCTTCAGTGTGACGGTGCCTCTTGGTGGGTGGTGGCCGCTTCCGGGTTGTCATGGTTACCTCCTTCCTCGCTTAGCTTGGCCCGGCTCCACCAACCTTGAGACACCAGCGCCCACGCTCATCTATTGTTGACGAGTTTAACAAATGAAAATCGAGGAGGTTAACAATAGTTTTCCAACAAATTAACTTTGTAATCAAGCTGTACATCCCAAAGGCAACAGATTTGTGGTCATTTTGGATAATTTGTTAGAAAACTATTGTTAACCTTCTCGATTTTCATTTGTTAAATTTGTAGAAAATTTTGTCGGGTTGCCTTGGTTAGAGTAGTCGCACTGTAATAGGTTTTCGTTTCTTTTTTCACCTTTCACTTTTCTCCTTTTCTTATCTCTTCGTGGCAGTGATTGACCCTCTAGTGGGCTTGCTTCCAGTTTAAAAATTTCTGAGAAAGCATCATCGAGACGGGCAATTTTTACCATGGAGTAAGAAGTTTTGCTGCAAGATTTTCACTCAAATTTCTGAGCATCTTTGTGCATATCTCAGGCTCCATTGAGCCGATCACTCTGACCTGGGTATCATTTGAAGGATCTTTTCTTCCTGCAGAAGTTGAGTATAGATGATGCCAATTTTGGTCAAAGGTGATGACGTCAGATGTGTGACATAGGACAATGCTAATCATGAGCAGTTACGGTGGGCACAGCAGTCAATGGGTTAAGGTATCAAAAGCCTGCATAGGGCCATGTGACCCATATAGCCAGAGGTTGTCCTGGTTTCTGTGGCACTAAGTGACTAGGAGTATTTCTTCTTCCCTGGCATGTTACACTGTAGTCCATTACAAGGTTACCCCAGCATTGTTGTGAAACTCAGAAACCCATGAACACCAGAAATATTTATGGAAAATATTATTGTGTAGCAAGGAAAAGTCCAAAATTTAGCATGTGAAAACCAAGTTCGAAAGATTGAAAGAATCAAATCTCAAAGTGTTCACAGCATTTTAACTCTAGTCAGTAAATTCACTAGTACCCCTTTATACACCTAGGCAGAGAAAGGCACTGTTAAAGTTAGGTGTCTTGCCCCTGTAATGGCACAGGAACACTTGATCTGGATTCTACGACACTTACCACTTGGCCTCCACGCCACCACAAGTAAGGTTTAAGAAAAAAATCATGTTTTGCTATTTTCTGATAGATCTCCTTGAGACCTTTTAATTCACAGAAAGACTGATTCCAAACAAAGTTATGAACGAAAAATGATTCTCATAATTATCTCTAAATGATGGCTGCCATTAAATTGTCACTCAGTAGTAAGTACATGTAGATGTACTTAACTGTTGTCAGATAAAGAACAGACATGGAATGGTTTTCGATAGAATTGATATTTGTTTGAAATGTTTAAAATATGAGAAATTGTAATTTAGGCGATTTTTGAGGTTCCCCAATAGGGTTCTTACATCCCACCATCCTGACCAGAATTTTCCCTTGACCCTGTAATCCTGACAATTATTTTCTACCGGCTAATCCAGCATCCTGGTCATATTTTCTGATGTCCTTACCTCAACAGAAAGATTCTTGAAGTCTAGGTCCAGATTCCCTCACAACAGACCCAATTAAGCACTATTATAGGGTAGATTCAATAGGCTGTATCTCTCTTTACTAAAATGATGATCTTGTTCACTTGTTTTTCATGACTAGTTTAAAATGAGTTGTATCAGTGAATCTGTCACTTTTATGGTCTTTTATAATTCATTTCTTTTCATTTTTTTACACTATTGTTCTGTTTTGCCTCTTTTGTTTGGCAACACCTGCCTTCTGGATCACTTTGATCCCTGAAAAACTTGTCTTTCGGGGATGATAGCAATCAAAGAAGAGCATCATAACAAGCATATATCACAACATGCTATGGTAAACTCACAGTTCATTAAACATAATGGCAAGTCACCATCCATTGCAACTGACAAGACAGTTTTCGTATTTAAAATTTTTCAGTGTTTGCAACAATCATCTGGAAACTGCATAAAATCCAGTATGTTTTTGCTTAACAGAGTACTGAAACTTAAACTCTTTTCGACCCTGGTTTAATCTGTGCTGCATGTTTTGGCTCAAAACGATTACTTAAATCACCGGTGACCTATAGGAGGTTGTATGGAGTTCTATAAATAAGCGTCTAAATTGAATAGGGATACAAAATTCCAACAAAACTATTTCTGTTTTCCTTTGAAAAGCTACTATAAAGTTTTAAGACCTCTCTGAGGGGGAGGTCGGTCATGGTAATTTGTGGTTCTATAAGACTAAGCAGTTTTGTACTGTAAGTTTTCAAAATGTAGTGCTGATTCTGTCGATTGCAACCAAAAAAATGTGAAAAAAAATCTCAGAAAGCATTGACCAAATAAATAAGGTTGCAATTCTAATGGAATGGTGAACCTGAAGTATTTAGGACAGCATCTAGTACACTTGTAATAAAGGTTACAGTATTTTGGTAAATTGTGATGCGATATTGCAGTTTTGATGTGATATTGCAGTTTTTAATGTTCTTCTACGCGGTTTTGTGGTTTTGGGATCTCCCTTATGCCCCCTCCTATCTAAGTGGTGTCCTTTTTACGACTGAATTTTTAATTCAGTCAGTTACGTGGTGGGTCGGCTGGCACTCGCTCGGTTAGACGTCGATCATCCGTAACTTTTTTGACGGAATACCGCTGGACGGTAGGCTCAGTTTCCTTAAAATTACTCAGCATCTCCATATGATATAAGTCTTTTTGAAAGCTTTTTTCAAACTCGCACAAAAGCACACGTTGCGAATGAAAAAAACAATAGAACAAACACACTCTTGATTGTTGTTGGTTCGATGCTAATTTCGGAAACAGTGGCTGGTAACCAGCCCATCTGGAGTGATTTTACTTAACCCGTAAACCACCATCTAACAGTTAGTGCATAAGAGTCACAGCTAAACAAAAGAAAACAATGGAATTAGTGCGTAATACTAACTAGTAGTGTCGTAACTATTTCACGGGTTTAGTAAAATAACTCTAAAGCAAAGAGATCATAAGAAACGTTTGATTTTGTGAAAGTATTTTGCAAAGTCAAAAAGATAACTCACAACAATTTTTCAAATTATTGCGCATAGCTGCTTGTAGATCTATGGTGTTCATGGCATCTTAAAAGCTTTCGTGCTATTGATAACATCTGTGAGGCAGAAAGAAACATGTCACTAATGGAAGAAGTCACGGAAACACAAATAAACTCTTGATTGTTATCTAAAAGAACGAATTCCGATCACGAAAAGTAAAGAAAATTATCTGTGATCGAGTATATTCCTCTCATGCTTGGATTAAAGAGAGACAAAAAAACATTCACCTCAGCTTCTAAAAAGAATTCTTACAGTAGAGTGTTGAGTACCAGGTATGTCCGCTTTTACTTTCTATTATGCGTCTCTATCAATAGCTTCACTGTTTGCGTAAGTTATGCCTGAAAACCTGAATACCTAGTTTGCGCCGCAATCAATAGTTTCATTTTTAGTTGATTAATTCTGGTACATGTAACTTGAATAACAAAAATATATATTTATAAAAGATAAATGACGCACACATTTCCAAAATGAAAAATGCTGGAATTTCAAAGTCAAATTCATTTTAAAAAAATTCAGTCGTGGCTCGAAGAGCGCTTTGATTAATGTCCTCCTAGAACTTATCAACATGTAAGGACTGTCAGCCATTTGAGCGATTTTGTACATACTAAAGAATACTCAGAGTATTGTATTGTGGAAAACATGGATGCAAGGTTGTGAAAGTTGACTATATACAGTATTAGGTCATTGTTTGGCTATTTCCGACATTAACTAAGATTTTAGCTTGATTTTCTTTGTACATTTTTGTCTCCGGAATTCCTGAATCCCGCTTTCTTTTAACGGACATTACCTGATTCCCGCCTTGTAAAATTGCCAAATCCTGTGACCAGGTCAAAATAAATATTACAATCCCTGATCTTGTCTCCCTTTTCCTTAAAATCCTTAATCCCAGCCTTCAAGTAAGCCAAATCCCAGATCCCGAAAAAACCTAAAATGTATTGGCAACCCTCACTTTCAGAAGGAAGTTCTATTTCCTATAGACATGCAGCACAAGTTTCTTGTTGTAGGTATTTGATTGCAAATAATGTTTTGGTTTTGTAGTGGACAAAATACTAATTCTCTTAGCTTTGGCATACTATAAAACTCTTAGGCGTTAAGAACACATTGCAATGTTAATCACCCTCCCCTGCTAAAATATGCCCAAAAATGAACTCAATAAGCCTCTGTACTTTTGTATACCAAGTGCTATATTCAGAAAAGATGTATTTTTGTACGTAAAATGAATACATCTTTGTCAACTAAGCTTTCAGACAACATATGCTTTGCTGGGACTGTATACATATAGGAATGCAAAGCATATTGTTGGTCATCAGGGATACCTTTACTTTACCATGACTAAATCTAATACCTGATCATCAGTACATAGTAAGTATAGCTACATATACAGTCTATGGGTATAATTACATTTTGGAATAGGTTTGAGCTGGGCCTGTAGTCTTGTTTTAACCACGTCTAGAGGAGTCACTAGAAAAGAAAAAAACAATTAAATAATACCAATTGTTTAGATTTCATGTGTTGCATGAAACTATAATTATGGCTTTACCCTAGTGAATCAGCTTACTCAAGCCTTCACCCAAAAGTATGAAAGACAATTAAACAGAGTTTGAAACAGCACTTATTTCCACACGTTTGAGAGTGTGTAATTTTTTACTGGAGGTATATATAAACCGACAAGTTGCTTGGAAAATTCGTACACTTTATTAGATACCATTTTAAAATTGGTTAAAAACAGGCACCTGAAACCAGCTGCCTGCAGTAAACTTGTTTGATGTCATATGCTCTTTATACAAGTTTTAGTGACTGTACTTGGATTCAACATGTTGATTCCAGTGTGATAGTTATCTCAGATATAATTTGTTATGGTCAAATTCTTGCATTCCTTGGTGTTCTTTTCAAGGCACAAGATTTTGGATGAACTCCAGGTAAAGGATCAAAAGTTGATTTAAATAAAATAAACATGATGGTACACATTTTCAATTGTGGTATTCTAACAAATACAATTCAATTTGACTCAATCAATCTGACCCTTACTGACCATTAATTTTCACAATTTACACCCGTTTGCTTATTCTCTGAAAGTGCACATTTACACGGTAATGGTACATGTAGTTTTTATTGTTTGTTTATTTTTGCTGCGCAGAGCAGCAACATACATGTAATCAGGATACATTACATACATGTAATCAGAATATATAGAAGGGGATACGAATTCTCTAAGTCATCACTTTTTACCAGAGTGCATTGCGCCACTTTTTACCAGAGTGCATTGTGCCACAAACATTGCAAGGATGTCACACAATCGAGCTGTCGTCCTTTTTTGCTTAGATTCCCGAGTGAGAAAGGTTAGTGGTTTGTTTTGCTCTGATTTACCTGTGAAATGATGTGAAGGAGATCGTGCTTGACTTTCACAACTCTTGCTTTTGTTCTAAACTAAGTATGTGAAAGTTTGTAAATTTGGATGATTAATTGTGACATCTTAATTTTAACTTAGTATGTCATTTCTTAGCAGTCTCATCTCCTTGGTCGCATTCATAAATAAAGAGAAATTGTCATTACTTAAGCTTACATGCTGCAATCTATTCCTTTTCATCCAAACATGTACAGAATTTTTAAGTTAGATTTCTGCTCCTATAATTTCTACATCTATCGATTTTTGCGATCTGATAAAGGGCAGGTTGATGTGTATCCTTGATGTGTATCAAACGTACATATAGTTCAGAACACTATGTGCTTTATTGTCACAATCCCTTTTCACACCTTGCCATGGATGCGTCATCATGCATGAAGTTGAGTCATAAAGTTAAGTTACACAGCACAACTTGACACTACTTTAAGAAATAAAGGTTACTGTAAGTCTTTGAACGCGCAGATAGATAAATCACTGTGTAAAATATGTCACTATCAACAGAATGTGCCGCAGCATTACTATCTTTTAGATACCCTAGTTTGTAAAAGTAAACTTTATTTATTCGCTGAAAAAAGCAACAAACAATAGACTAAAATTGATATTAAAATGAAACAACACACACAAAAATCATAACAGGCGAGGAAAAGTAGCTGAAAAAAACTAATTACTCTACAATCTACGAATTACACACACAAGAATCAAACAAACGGGAAAGCAATGGGAAAAGACACATTTAAGGATGGTGCCTACTTTTGTTTGTTTCATCACTAAAATGAAAGCAAACTTTTAAAATTTAAAAAATGTGTGGTTACCCTTATTTTAAGTTGTGAAATAGTAGTAGCAAGCTAATTTCACATGTGATGAATTTCTGGTTGCGAGGAAAAGCTATATAGACTGTATTTTAGATGAACCAGAGGAGGGCTGTCAGAAATGCTGACAGCTCCATTGCAATGATTTTGTTATCAAAAAAAACAAGTATTTTTTTTTGTTACCATTTGTAATCCAGTTTAAAGATCTTTATAAATGTGTTTGCTTTTCTGTAAAGAAAGGTGAATTTCTAAGGAAATCTTTAAGAAATATACTCTTTCCTTCTTTTATCAGAAAAATGCTGATACCAGCATTTTTGTTGAGATTCAAGGCTAATTATGTCAGAAAAATGTGTGGCTACCCCCATTTTTCTTTGTGGATTCTAATAGCTCTTGCAAATATCTACTATTTCCACTTGGTCCAATCTCGTTCCCAGAGCCCACGTGCCTTTTGGTCAGCACCAAGACATGAAGCTCTGGAATAATCAAATTTCAGAACTATGATGATTGGCTCCTCGATTTACCAAACTGCTCATGCGTAAAGAGCAGACGTATTTCCGGTTGTCACTTTTTCGAAGGTCAGAGCTCATGATGCAAACATTCATAAAAGCCATCAACTTTTCCACTTGATCCTGCATCAAGGCATTTAACGGCGAAATCACAACGATAGCAGCGTGTTGGGAATCAGAGTCACTTCTCAGGAAATCGAAGATGAAACCCAAACTTTGGTATTTTGCCGAAAACTTGCCGAAACCAGTCGGTAAAACTGCTAAAACATCTCTTTTCATCATCACAACCGCTTTCAACATTTCATACTGCTGTTCTTTCATAGCCAAATTCGACTTCCGTAGCTTTTCCAGAGGGTACTGAATGGCTTTGTGGAACGCATCCACATTGACTTTATCTCGCCATGTTGTCAACCAAGGCACACATGCGCCGTGGAACCGGAAGTCCTAAATTCTTGGTCTGGAAATTTGATTATTCCAGAGCTCCGTGTCTTGGTGCTGACCAAAAGGCATGTGGGCTCTGGGAACGAGATTGCACATGGTCCTAATCTGGCACAAAAATCTTTGTATTTAGTAGGCACTGTCCTTAAAGATGATTTCCAGTCCATACTGTGCACTCTGTTTTCATTTCTTGTTTTGTTTGATGTATTAAGACATCACAAAATGTAAACATTTTGCAACTGCTTACATAAAATTAATTCAAAGTTTAAACAACTGACATTATGCATGTGAAGCGGTCAAAGCTTTATGCTTCGTTCTTTCTCATATCACTTAATGAAACAACTTTGCAGCTGTAAAATCAATGAAGCTGTTGGAAAAAGAATTTGAAAGGCCTCAAAGACAAGGTACGTATGTGGTTTGTAATGAAAAGCATCGTTTCACATTCCTTCGAGTGGGAACTTATGTTTATGAACATTAAGGTGCTGAGACTGCGCAGTACCGACTGGAAATCATCTTTAATAGGGACACAGGCGGCCCAAGCTCTCAATGTGTGGAGTTATTATTCTTTTCCTCTACTAAGAAAGAGTTAAGGCTACACACTCGATTCTGGACTGACCCTTGCTCCATAGAATCATAGTACAGAGTTAAGCACTCCCTTTCAGTTAAATTCCAAGCCAAATTCATCTCCACAGCACACGCTACAATGCTACAATGCTCTGAATTGAAGTGACCGTGCTGCTGGGACCAGCTATGGACACATTTGAAGCCCAAGCGGAATGCCGGGCTAACAAATTGACCCTGACCAGGGGTGAGATATGTGAGATATTTTAATAACTCTCAGAGAAAACCTTGTGCGCTTTCTTCCCTGGACAGGGTCAATTTATTGCAAAATTATCAAAATTGCAGCTATAATGTCGATTACCATTCTTCCCCATACAAACCTTTATAAATTCAAACCGTTGTAACACTGTGACAGTCGCGAGTGATGCGGCAATTACGTCACTCTCATGAGTGATAGACTGAGGGGGAGTGGAGAACTGAACACCTCAACACCAAAATGTGCGGCAGGGCGAAGGTCATGTTTCGCATAACCAAACTCGGTTAAAAAGGCACATGTTAAAAAAGTAATAGTAATAGTAGATGTCGGCGGTAACTAAGTCACGTTCGCATAAACAATTTTTTAAAAAAATAACTCCACACATCGAGAGCTTGGGCCGCCTGTGTCCCCATTGGATGGCTTCAGGTGTACAGAGACTTAGCAAGCACAACTTAAAAAATACAACACAAACTTGCATGACTACTTTACTACCCAAAAAAACTGAGAAAGTCGCAATTATGGGGGCAAGGAAAATAATAGATCAAACTAACAATTTGCACGGTTCTCCGTATTTGCACGTGTTTCTACACGAGTACTGGGGATGTTACATCATTCAAATCTATTGTTTCACAAGTCGTGGAATCCTGTTTCTAAGTATCGGGGAGTTTTGTCCGAAGTAGAAGAGTAACATTTAGCAACCTTAAATGTGCGAAAATAAGCGAGAGACATTTACCACAACAAACGTAAGCAAACGTCTTACCTAACAAACTGGTTATCAAGGCTCCTGACCCTGAAGCTAACATTTGTTGCAGTGGCGTTATTTTTCCACTACTTGGCCCAGGACTGTTCATTATGATAGCCTTCTAAGATGAGCTTGTTTTATGCACAAATGAATCACCAACTAGAAAGACCATAAAGGCATTAAATCGATGTGAAGACTCCTTTTCGGAGGAAACCGCGCACGATCGTCCATTTTGCATAACCTTGTGCCCAGGGTCTTTCTAACGTGGGCCCTGATTGGTGGAAATAATCTTTCGCGCTGACTGATAGAAAGTCAACATTCGTCAAAACCGTAATGTCATATTTCCGCGGGGCAGCTATCCGCAAAACGTTGTTTGGGTTGGTCATGTGTGTTTTTCTCAGGAGCCCATTACTAGGAGCGTGCAACTACCCCATATTCCTGTCACGGCGCGTCTTTCAGTTTTTTTTTTTTTTTTTTTTCAGAAAAAGTTTTACGGACGAGTACTGATATCCCCCATCCTCGGATGACCCTAACCCTAAAACTAATCAGAATCGGAGAAAATTTAGTGGTGAACTATAAGAGGTGGTAGTTGATGAGGAAGTCTGAATGAACTGTCCCTTCGATCATAGAAAACTCGGACTTGTAGTCTGAGATAGATTCATGGTTCTTCTTAAGCCAGACACTCTATTTTCTCCAAGATCATTGAATATAACATGTGTGGCACCGCGCAAATAAAACAGGGAATAACATCTCGAAAATGTAGTGATCAATTAAGCTACACCAGTTTTTAATTAAATCGATTTACGCAGAGTTTATGACGTGTGGTTAATTAAAAGTCGGTTGAACCTTAATTGATTTGTTTTCAGTGTACGAGCGTGCTGCAAGTAGTGAACTAAGATTAGGTGAGTTAAACTGAGTACAATTGTTGGATGTCTCTCTCTCGGGTAACCAGATTGCTGGAAAGATTACACGACAAAGAAGTGCAAGAAAGGCGAAAGAAGTATGCAAAGCGAAAATCCATTCAAGTCGTGTTTAGCCGACGGAACTCTTTGAATAATTACTATGAACAAAGCAAGCATTTTAACTTTATCGGTATTTTCACAACCTCCTTAAACGTTCCTGACGTTCGATTGCGTTTTGTTCGTAAAGTTATTTCTACGTTAAAGTCTATCCATCTACAGTGCATGCGTGAAGTTAAAATTGCTTTCGACCAAGGATTTGTCAGCGTTGAATCTCTCGAGGAAAAGCCTGTTCTCCATATGAAGTATGCGTTAAAAGATGTCTGCCATTTTGGTCTGGACCTTAATTCTTTGAGCAAAAGTGTTTTCTTTTTCGTTGTGCTGGATGCCCTGAAACCGATAGCACTATGTCATGTGTTTGTAGGCGAAGAAGACATTGACTTACGGAGAATCTATCGATGCTTTCAAGACAGGTTTCAAAATAAGTTTTAACTCACTAGGCTAATCCTGGGACTGTTATCTTTGCCTAAGATACGCGATAAGAAACTAAATTCGACCTCAGCAGAGACAATTTTTCAGCTAATAAACTCTAACAGCGCATCTTGCCTTGATTAAAAAAGCGCTTTATACTTAGCAGTACCCTTTTGTGACTGGTGTTGCCCGTCGCAAGCTGGTCTCGGGATATGGTTCCTACAGAACTAGAGATACACCGGAGTACGGCAAAACATTAGACAGTTTCCCGGCCTCTGGGGTCTTGAATGGTATAATCTGCGCGCAGGCTCACACAGACATCTATTGCAAATAAATATATGAAAGACTGCGGAAAAAGATATGAAGACACGATTGATCATCGCACAGTTGTGTGCATAACTGTGGTGATCAAAGATGTCTTCATACAGACATCTATTATTGTACATACCTCGTTTTTAGCCATGATCAGTGGAATGAGCGATGTTCCTCTTTATAGATCTAGAAATTATGAACTTCAGTGAAAGCTTATAATGCTTATACATTATCGCTCTCGGCTAAATTTGTTTCAGCCACCTGATTAATCAACATTAACTTCAGTGCAAGTGAATATATGAAAGATCATATATTTGAACTGCGGAGAAAGAAATTAAGCCTGAAAAAAACTTCAGGCTTGAACGTTCAGGCCTGAATTTTTTCTGGCTTTAATTTCGCAACTGCTTAAGTTGTGTGTATAACGGCGATGATCAATCATGTCTTCATACCAACTTCAGTGTAAAACAATTAATAATATAAAAGGCCATACAAATCAAATGAAAGACCCAATAGGCGCTTTGCCCGATCCGGTCACATGGTACGGAACAAACTATACTGGCACGCAAGTTACACAGTGGAACTTTCAAAACAAAGAAAAGTCGGGCTGGAGTGGTACGAGTTCTTTTGTTTTGGAAGCCACTGCGTTATTTGCGTTCCCGAATAATTTATTCCGTACCATGCGACCGCATCGTGTAAAGGGCCTATTACACTAGGCATACAGAAAAGGAATGCATGCAGCAACCACCTTACGTTTTGTAGAAATATTGCTACGCACAGCCAAGTGGCCCTCCTTAATTACTGCGATTACTTCTGTGGATGGATTCTATGTATGTACCGAGTGGATTTTAACAGAAGCAAAGAAACTGGATGCTTTCCAATACAAATGTGTGAAGCGCACACTGAAAATAAGGTGGTACCATATCCAGGAGATCACAGGAGTGAACAGAGCAGGTGATGGAACTGGATAACGAGGAACGACAGAGAAGAGCACTGCGCTACAGCATTGGAGGTATGGAGGCCACAGGGAAGGAGAAGACTAGGTCGACCCAAACCAAATGGAGGAGATTGAGAGCATGGCACGCATGCGCAGTTGGGTGCCATCATGGGCGACTGCGAGAGCTCTAGCCTCGCTAGCAGCAAGTCATTCTCGTCCCCAATGCTACCCGTCTTAAAATGTCGTGACGAGTCTCCGTTTCGCCGACCATGTGACCAAAAGAAACGGAGTCTCTAGGGACGAGAATGGCAGCAAGTCGAAGTGGGTGGAAGGAAATTCTCAAATTAAGCGTTGGGTCAGGCACCTTATGGCATGGGGACTATTAAAAATTATTAAATTCTCAACCTCGGGTAGATCACTAGATCTCGGTTACCAGCCATTATACCTGCGTTTGACCTCATATGGAAATGAATGCGCAAATGTCGCATGAACCATCTCAAGTTGATAAATATTGTATTTGGTTTAAGGGTTCCACACACAATATGCATATTCAAGCTCAGGACGTACCAACGTGCGGTATGCTGTTTCTTTTACTTTTGGGTCACACCCGCTCAGGATGCGACGCAGCAGCCCAAGCGTGGAATTTGCCTTTTGCAGATGTTATTAACATGCTCATTCCAAGCTCTATCTCACGCCATAGAAAATACAGCCAATAAGAGAACGGCATTCGTGATACAGTACTGGTAGATTTACACTAAAAGCGTAACACAAGCGGCCACTTCAAATATGAGCTAGCTAACCGATCATGGAAGAGTTTATTTATGGTTAAAACTCTCTACAGCAACTGTATTCCAATCACAAAGTCGTGATAATAATTGCCTTATTAACCACACCTCCTCAGGACTATACTAGGGGTCAATAGGAGAATATCTGTTAACGTGGTCTAATGAATCCTGGCCGGAGTTCTGAAGTAATGTGACCTGTCCAGAGGTTCTTATACCGCCATCATTTTTGACATGAAAGGTTTTCATAAAATGCTTGCCCTTTGGCGGTCTCGAATAAGCACCGTGTTTGATCTCAGATTTTTTTCTCTCTTAAGGATAGTAATTAGTCTAAAGCTAAGATTGTACCATACGACCATAGAAACGGTCGTTCAGCTTTGGAATGTTGGCTTTCTCTGGTAAAGCATTCTTTAAGAAAATAGGTGAACTTGGAACATTTTCACGATACTATCAGTTTGAAACCTTTCAAAACATCCTACTTTTCTTCTCAGCCACTAAATTTTCTTTTGTCGATGGAGGATCTTAGCTTTCGTTTTCGTTGTTACTAAGCAACCGCAACGAATCAAATTTTAATTTTAATTGATTTCAAATACTTTCGGAGACAATTTTTAAAATTCAGAAAATTTATTATCCTTAAAAAAAAATTATTTCAAATGTTTTGTTGCTTATCTGACAATTCAGATGTAAAACGAAGTATCATTCATCGGTAAGAAATATAGATAGCGAATTATTATTTCTGTTTCCTCAATAAACGTTTCCTTGTATGTTATGAAGTTCTTTTCTCTACCCTCCCCACCCTTATCATCAAGATACACCAGTTGGTGTGTTGATTGGTTGACTTCAATGACGTGCCTCTTTTCAACCAATCGATTTCCCGGCGAGAATAGGGAAGATTTTCTGTAGGTTTGTAATATGGAGGAGTAATGGCGTTTTCCGCCCAGATAGATCATGGGCAAAATGAACGAAAGGACGCAGTTTTGTGTGAAATTAGTAACGAAACCTCGAAAGATAAGGGAAAGGTTTGTGCTTACTTTGTAACTTTTTATTGCGCTCCCATTTCTTTAATTGGCAAGCTGTTTTTGTGTGCAAAATTGCGAGGGAGGGATTGTATATTCGCGTTCGGTGCTTTAGCATGACAGAGTCCAAGGGTTTCCTTGCTTTTGTGTTCTGCTATTCTTGCATTCTGTAGCGTAATACTGTTAAAAGAGAATTGAATCATATTATTTTACCTTTTTCCGGAATTAAAACCAGTTTGTGCCGAACCCTGCTGCCAAGCCGTTTGTACCTTCCAACTTGAATTCAACATTGGGTCGCTCTAACAGGACATGGACAACTATCGAAGGACAACATTCTAAAGTAAGTAATCTTTAAGCAGTTTTGCTTTTGCTTGAGTTTAAAGTTGCATTAGGTTGAAATTTGAAAACAGTACCAGTTGCTAACGTGATTCCGGTCCCAAAGCGTTTGACTTTCAGGTCACAGCGCAAATGAGCTTGCTCTTCGTTTCAGGCCTATGTTTGTAAAGAAACGAGAGAGGGCAAGTAAACGGACTAAGGTTTTCTGCATTATTTCATTACGTCGTAAAGGTTTGAGGGTTCAGCTCATCTGCCCGATGTGGACATAAATTTGGATTAGCCTTTGTCTTTGTTATTTTTTCGATATATATTTCTTGGCATCGGCAACCATTCGGACCTCTGTACACAAATTTCGAAATAACACAATCGATTGTAGCTGTGTTCAAGTTTTTTTTTATGTACACCCGTCAGCTGGCCTTTCTCTCGATTTTTGGTTTCCGCTTTTCATTTTTAGCTACATCTTCTGATAATTTTTTTTGCGATAAATGGCTCAATGGTTCCAAAAATATAATCACGAAGGGGTTTATTTGCTGTTGTATGGCCGTGGTTCAGTTGGTTTGTTATGGATTTGTCCTGCGACTGATTTTGTTCCATTATTTCGATAACACCAACCTATCTGAATTTTTTTTGTCGGCAAGAGATCGAAGAGAATGGTGGTGTAGTTTGGACCGGATTTTAAAAATGATTTTACTTAATGTACGTTTCGTGTTATGTTTTGGTCACTGTACATTCTAATTATAGAATCGGCGAATCTCAAAAAGAAAAGAATCTATTGTAAATATCGGTGCAGTTTCGGGCAAATCTTTCCCAATTTGATTGCATTGGTTAGCCTTCCTTATTTTATTTATTCTATTTTTTGGTCATTCTATATCTGTGGTATTTGTGGTTTAAACTTATTACTTCAGTCCGTGTAAGGGAAATTTTTCGAAGAAAGTGCAACCTTATTGTGTTTATCAGAATAGGTTATGGTTTTCGCTAATGCGGAGTTTAATTTCTGCCTGATTCGTTTTCATCAGAGGCAATTTAATGTTACAAATTTTAAAGCAGTCTGTTTTTGTGCATTAAATTGCTTTGGCTGTTTGTGTTTATAGCACATTTCATACAAAAATGTTACAAATAGAAAAATTGTGTACTCTAAATTGTCAATATAATTTAACAGCAACCAAAACTTTTCATAGAGAAGAGAGATGTTTGGTGTCTAAAGAGATGGTATGATGCGAAGATCACACCACCAACATTCACCATGATATATAATTATATGACCTTTGTTGTCAGATACCATAGAAACAGGTTTTATTCAAATGAACACAAGATGTAATTGTTAAAATCTTTGGTAAGGTTGATAAACAAGAGATTACTGTGCAATTATTATACAACAGGGTTTTAATGCACCAGGTAGGTCTAGTGGTGAGTACAAGTTAAAAGGTCAACAAACTTTGTAAACATGATTTGAAGATATTTTGATTATTATGGTTTAATGGGTATAGTGATTCCATTTATTGTTTTAATTTTCACACATTGAACAACAGAAGTTTCGAGCTTCTTCAAGAAGAATTTTGTTGACACAGGCTTATAAACATGCATGCGGAGATGATGCCAAATTGTTAGAGCCTAGAAGATAGTCAAATTACAGTGAAATCAGATCCCAAAATGTGTTAACGTTGCCCAGAATGCACCCAAATGAGCAGTTCATTAAGTGGGAGGGTTCTGACATGGCAGAATAAGCAGGCACTCCTGTACACATGAGGGCCAAAGGCCTGACTCTCTAGGGGGTCTGGTCACTGTGTAATAGAGACTTTTAGATTCTCATTTCCCGCAAACTGCCAGGGGTCACATGACAAGAGCCAGATGTCACATTTGAGGGTTTTGACTTGTGTTTTGAACCTCAAGGGTTTTCACGTAAGTGATTTACCTCAAGCTTTATTGCCTTGATTTTTATTTTTTGCCACGTACAAATGCTAAAATCAATTAACGTAA
>OZ026601.1:12764758-12799758 GCA_964020085.1 Micromussa lordhowensis | reverse complement strand
CCTATGGAAGGTTGCTTTTAGTTTTCTTTTGAGACACGAAATTCCGAAAAGCCGACAAAAGACATGCCGCTATTTTCATATTCCCCGGGCGTATTGCATTCCATGGTTTTTCGGAAGTAATTGTTATATAGCAATCTACGCATTTTTATATACATGTATGATATTTTATTTTGTAAGAGTTTCAGTGTATACTTAGTTTCTCCTGCTTTGTTTATCTGTACCTCGTGATGTTAGAAAATCATACCCATTTGATTTCAACTGATTCTGTCAAAGAATTTACAGCGGTGACCGCTCTTTATTCCTGACGACATTCAAAACATGTAATCTTCCTTTAAGTTTAAGCCAAGATTCCTATGGGGAAATGTCTTAATTGCCTTCATACCCTTGATCCAAAGGGGAATTGAAACCTTTCTCCAGTTTAGGCAAGTGGATATTTTTTTACATGTCACGTGACCTTTCGCGAAAATCAAAAGATGCTGCATGTTTGATTTCCAATAATTCCTGACTTTTGTTGCTTCCGATACTAAGTCACGAAGTTTCGTTACTACTTTCAATGCATCGATTTTGAAAAAAAAAAACAACAACTAGATGACAAACAAACTGTCATTTTAACCTGAAATTGGTAGCGTTTAGCGCATGTTGCCGCGATTACGGATCAGCAGATGTATTTTAATGGCACTGTATCAACATGTTGATTAGGGCAGTAGTAGACTGCTCCATCCATTTGCCGTTCTAATCAAGAAAACCCTGTGAACCCTATTAAAACGGCTACGTGCAGTGTAGCCACAGTTCGTAAAATGGCACATGTAGATTTCAGAAGAGCGAAACAAACTAGGGGATACGCATTTGCATGTAAACCGTTCAACTTTTTATCGAGCGTGTTTCTTCATTCCGGATTATGATGGAGTTTACATGAAACGTTGATGAAAAAATGCCACTCTACTCAATACACATACATTATTTTCCCGAGGTATTACCTCATCTATTTTGCCGCGATATATTTTCAATTGCGGATGCACTCGTCTTTACCGCGGTGCTACATATTTTCACCCGCGGTGGACGTGAGGTGGGAGCACGTGGCAAAGACGAGGTTTTGCCGCAACCGGATGGGTCCATTGTTTCAGGCGGTACTGTATGTTCTTAGTCAATCAAAATAGAAAATGTTTTGCTGGTATATTAATGAGGCTGTAAATAATCCAACACGGAAACGGTCAACACAGAGATACTGTCTGGTAAATTCTAATATTCGAGCTACAGGCTGGAATGATTTTCTTCATTATGGAGCATGTATGGGCACACTATTACAGAGAATGTGTGAGCCGATTGTCAATGATTACTCATTTCTCAGCTGTTTTGATCCAAGCCAAATTAACAGAAGTTTGTGACATCTGCATAATAGTAAATCCTTGTCAGGATCAATACAATGTATGAAATAGTTTGTGTATAATACTACCAACAGGTTTTTGCATGCCTGTCTTTGCAGGTTTGATGGAACATCCCATTCCTGGCCTCTCCAAGTAGTACCCAAGGGTTCTGTCCCAGTGCCAGCTGTGACATCCAATGCTGGGAGTACTACTGGCAGCTTTGGTTCGTTTCCAGGACAAACCATCTGGTCAACAGAAGTAAATGCTGGTGTAACCCCTCCCTTATCACCCCTTGATATGTCCCCACCATCTAGCCTGACAAATTCTTCACTAGGAACCACTCCTCCACTGCCTCCAACTCCTTTAATACCTGCAAGCTCTTTGACTAATTCATCTGGCAGTGCTTCACCTACAGTGAATGGTTATCATGATGAACTCTCTCCATATCCATCCCCTACTGGACAACAATTTGGCTCACAAGACACATTACCTCATACTATGTTTATGCCCATTAAAGATACAACTGCTGGAAGTAAGGGGTGGAATTCTTCAGAATCTGGCTACTATTCAAGTAATGGCTCATGTCGCCGTTCTCAACCATCTCCAAGTTCAGCCCCAGCACATGCGTACTTTAATTCTTCACCAAAGGCACGTCCACAGTCTCTTACATTTACCAATGGCCATCACTACTGTAGCTCACCAAGTATGTCACCATCATCACCACCTGGACCCGTTCATAGCCACTCTGCTCCAAAGCACTTAAATTCAGGCCATGAGATGAATGGTGGGCCATGGTACAAACATGTTTCAGCTAGAGAGCGTGTTTCGCCTAGTCCTTTGCCAAGGGATGCCCAAACTTCCATTAAAGAGAATGGACACTCGGGGCACACCATTTTGCATCGCACAAAGAGTCCGCTGACCAGTGAACTACATTGTAAGCTTGAAGAATGTTATGAACAACTCCGGTGCCTGGAGAAAGAAAGAAAGAAGGTATTTAGCTTACTGTAGCAAATCAATTTTCACAGCTTTCTTATTTGATTGTCTTGATGGCTGTCATTTAGTCAGTGTCATTAGCATTGGAACATTAGTCTTAAAGTATCTTAGGATATCTATTTTCACTGGTGTTTCAAATTTGCACTGGTTTTACACACTGTACATGAGAACTGCACTCCTTTTTTGCCAATCGAAATTGAGTAGTTTTTTCTTGAGTGTGGTAATGGAAGCAGTGACAGACACATTTGTTTTGGCATGAACAACAGCATGATTTTCTGGCTATTGAATGTTTCATGGCCTTTAAATTACATATTTAACTTCAAATATATGGAGATATAATGGTGAAATTAATGATTTACATGAATCAGTTAACCCTGTGTGGTTGGAAGATAAATGGAGATCATGTTGCAATTTGATGGAGATTAGAGTGAAATACCTTGTGATGTTTTGGCTGTTCAATGTATCATGGCCTCTAAAGGCTGGTTTTCACTAGTAAAGGAGTCGCAGTCAGAGCTCTAATCAGAAGCATAGACAGGGCAAAAAGCTTTTTTTTTATTCCACTTGTCCATTGGACGAGTAAAACTCAGATTTTGGTTGTCCGAAAGTTAATTTCACTTGTCCAAAAAAATGTATTAAAGTGAATAACAAAATATCATTAAAAACGTAGAAATTGTATAATCTGTTTTGTACCAAATTTGGAGTGTTCAGTTATTTCAATTTCTGTTGTTCTTTGCACTTTTTATACAACACCATTTCATATAGACACATCGGGGATCACTAACATTCTTTATGAACAATACGCGACTTGAGAAAATGCAGCACATCTGTGAGGCATTAAAAACTGGGGCTAAGATGAGACATATAAGTCCCGGCAATTTTCTGAGGCTGCTTTCAAGGAAATCATCTGAATTTCTACTGGTCTACTTGCCACAATGGTAATCGCTTCGTTCAAGTGTTGATGAAGCCTTGTCTCAAACGGGGTCGTCATTTCCATATATGGAATGTGGATCCCAGTCTTTACCGAAACAACAGAACCAGATATTCTCGGAAAACGAAAGCTAACAAAAGCGAAAACGAACGAGTAAGTTGCCGTGAAAAGAACCCAAACTTCGCGAAACTCAGGTTAGTTTACAAAGTCCGAAATGCTTAGGAACTCGGACCTCAGTAGAAAAGAACATCTTTTTTTTTCGGCAAACTCTACTCGTCCCGTAGGACAAGTGCTTTCGTAAATCCACTCGTCCGAGATAAGAGAGTACTCGTCTCGGATGGGCGGACGAGCGGAAGTTTTTTGCCCTGCATAGAGTGATCTGATCTAGTGAAAGTGAAACTGACGGAATCAGAAGCGGAACACCCATTCTGCTTGTGACTCCGTCGCTTACGATCCTGTGAAAACTAGATTGTTGGAGTCGAAAGCAAAAGCCGAAGAATAAACCAATCACAATGCCCAATATCGTGCCTTGTGATTGTTTCTTCTGCTTCTGCCTCCAACTTAGACAATCTAGTTCTCTTGAGATCATAAGCAATGGAGTCGTAAACGGAATCGGAAGAATTAGAAACATTCTGATTCTTCCGACTCCGATTCCGTCAAGCTTATGACTCCGGCCTACCGCTCAGATTTTCAATTTTCACTAGGTTGTAAGCACTCTTATGACTCCGATTTCGACTCCGACACTGTTGATAGTGAAAACCAGCCTTTAATCATTATGTATAGTAGAACCTACATTCACCTAGCTTTCAAATGGCACATTTAACTTTGAAATCTGTAGAGATGTATTGCCAAACAAAATTATTGTGTACTGTGAAGTTGAAAGATAAATGGATCCTGTTGCAATTCAATGGAAAGTAGGGTGAAATATGGCATGATTTTTTGGCTGTATGTTTTTTATGTATCATGGGCTATAAATCTTGATGTACTGTAGAATCTACATTCACTTATCTTTCAAATGGCATATTTTAACATAGAAATCTTTGGAGATTTAATGTAGAAAAAAATTATGTACATGAGTCGGTTGACCCTGTCTCGGAGATTCATTCATGGAGCTGTTTACATTAATGATTTGGTTAATTTGAGAAGTCTTTTTGGTTGCTATGCACAGCAAAAGAGAAACTGGGAATTTATGATATACATGGTAAGATACCTAATTGCCAACGAGCCAGCCGAGCGAAGACGCTCGGCTGGCGAGGCGGCAGAGAATAGTGCCGCGCGAAGAATGGCGTATGCGAAAAAATTCTCGATCGAGCTCTGAAAGTGTAACTGTAAGGTGTAAGATGTAACAATGGCTCAGTTTGAGCCAATTGCAAGGACGGAACTATTCGAGCTATTGTAGGTTTTAGCCAATCAGGAGGCGCATTACATCTAGACTTGTCTCGTGGAATCTTTGCTGTTGTGTTTATCCAACTGTGAACAATTTTATAGTCTCAGAACGTGTCGAACCAGTGTGTTTCCTCTCTCACTTTATCGAAATGAAAGTTCAGTTGGGGAGCGTACCCTTTACAAAACTCTTCTTATAATTCGAATATTCAGGAAAACTGTTAGACAAGAGCAAATCCAAGACACAAAATCGACACGAAACCGAACCAGCGTGTTTACCACAGAATTGAACGAGCGTGTTCATGAATCGAAACAGTGTATTCCTTCTCTGTTTACCTATATCGAACTGAAAGTTCCATCGGGCAGCTTTTTTTGGAAAGATTGTGTTCACCAGCAGTTGAACCACTAGAGCAAATCCAGTGTTGAAATCTAGCATATCGAACTGAAGGTTGAGTCGGCAGTGTTTCCGAACAGAACTGAACGAGCGTGTTTATCATACAGTCAAATCCTGTGTTCAAAACACAAATCGGATCTGTTTTGCCACAGAATTAAACGAGTCGTGTTGATCAATCAAACTAGCGTGTTCACTTTCACTTTGACTTTGCCCATCATATTGAACTGAAAGTTCGACCGAGCAGCGATACATTCCAATACTCTTGATATTCAGGGATTGCGTGACGAACGTTACCGGTCGGTAAACGCGTTATAATTTTCTCTCGGTAATGTTTGCAACAGAAGAGAACCAAAAATCCGTTATGCTGTGTTAATAAACCCCTTATTATAGCACAAATTATTCGCTCGTTGGCACTCTATCGATAGGTATACCTAGTTAGTAAGTCATAAAATGCTTGACTGAACAAACTACAGTGATCTGACGCGTCTCCAGATTAATGTAGATACCATCTTATCTTCTAACAGGCAATTTGATTCATTCTTTGATACAACCCACACTGTGATTGGTGTAACATGCATACATGCATAACTCCACGTCACACACCGATCTCATAGCCCTTTCAAACCCCAAGAGGAATTTTTGCTCAAAAATACTCAAGTTAAGAGAGCTTTTTGCATTCTATACAAGTCGTAAGTTTACCCTTTTTACACAACGACACTACTTGACCGAAACTAGGAAGAAAGAGAAAAAAAACTCTCTGACACGTTAAAAGTCTGATTTAAATAAGTTGCACTTTAACTTGATGCCACGCAGTCTTCAAAGAACATTTGAACAGTTTTCATACTTTTACCTTTAAAAATATCGGACTGAAATGAATGTCATCAAATAAAACTATAAACTGCTACTGCAGAGACGTAAAAAGAGTTTGGAAATGAAAGCGAGCCCCTCCGCTAGATTCACCACTGCTAGCCACCATTACACTGAAAATTATGCACTCTAAAACAACCCAAAGTATGTATGTAACTGTCACACTCCCCTCCAAACCAGACTAAAAATCACAAACCGGCAACATACACGTCAATCTTTATTTTCAATTACCAAAATCCCTATGTTTATACAATGAAACGTCCAAGACTTCATATACCTCACTCAACTTATCTTGAACAAAAATAACTCCGTTTTTCTTCTACTACAATTCGTGCTGGCTATTATTGTGAAAAAGCGAAAACCCTGATAACATTGAAAAGAAATGATTTAGTTTCATTTAAAACCTATCTTCTCGTTCCAGTATTAAACAAGAACCATTCCAATTGAAAAATTGTCACAGAATAATACCTTTTTGTTCTGTTGACCAAATTAATTGTGGTCTCTTCGCTCTTCACATTGAAACTTATCAATGGATACTGAAATTCACGACACGCTCAGAACACATATTACGGACTCTGCGGCAACATTTAGATTTAAATACAACACGCAAACGATTTGAACCTGGTCGCAACCTCTTCAAATTCGCAGTAGCACATTCCATGCCCCTAAAATATAATTGTTCCTGTCATAGAAGCACACTGATTAACTTTTTTTTTCATTTACATCTTAAACCTAGTAGTAGAGTGGCTAAGACTCATTTAATTCAAAACCTTATGTAATGGGAAAAGCTAAACCCTTCATCGCATTCTCGTAGTTACATGCCAAACACTATCTTTCTCTGACTGATTATCCAATTGCGAATGATTATCAAACCCGCCCACAAAATCCTCTACGTAACCCACAGAAGACGTCAAAATAAGCCCAATATATGAATGCGTCCTCCTCTCTCATGGAAGAATAAACATGGCCGTTCTGAACTATATCGGGATCAGATCTTCTCATATACCATTGACCTTTACAACAAGAAATTTGATTGGCTGTTTATAGTAGGTCCAATCTGATTGGTGTGACATACATACATCTCTCACTGACTCACTCACCCATTGACCCGTCGTGCCGACTAAGAGGTATTTTTTTTAGAAAAAAAAAAACTCAATAAATGGATCATGTTGCAATTTGACGGAAAATAGAGTGAAATACAGCTTCTTTTTTTAGCTGTTTAACATATTGTGGCCTCTAAATAATTATGTACTATGCAAACTATCTCCTGTAAGAAGTATAGGAGATAATGACTTTCTACATGTACATGTTATTTCTGCATGTTGGTATTATCACCCCTTATTGGTGTTAGTTCATTATCTATTGTCCTATGTAGCTATATATGTTTGTTAATGTACGCTGTTTGTCACTCTCACTCCAGTACGCTCTACCAGGCAGACAATTTTTTGTTTATGATTTTGCTTATTCATTTTTTGTCTTTCAGTCTATTCCATAATTATGGTCTCCTTTTGTTTTAGTGCTGGGAATATGGTCATTTGGCCTCCAGTTGTACTAACAAAACTGGTGAGCGCTCGAAGTGACTGGATTACTATCATGAGCTTGAGCTCGATTCAGACGATGAGGTTTCTGAAATCTTATTAGATTGCCATTCTAAAGGATCGGAGTTCCCTTTGGTAGAGCCGTGCGTTAAAGGTCGTCTAGCTAACGCTTTTGAATTTTGGGAGAAAGATTTGGAGGCCCCTCCTTTTGTTATGTATATCATTAAGCAAGGGTATTCTCTACCATTAAGTGAATTTCCACCCTGTTGCTTTCTATCGAACAATCGTTCCACGTTGAGGAACCCACAATTTGTTGAGTCTGCTATTCTTGAATTATAGGAGAAGCAACTGGTTAATGAGCATAGTTTTCTTCCTCACTGCGTCAATCCTTTTACAGTTGTGGAAGGCAAAAAGCTCCGACTGGTCATAGACTTGTGCGAGGTTAACAAGTATTTTGTTAAACCCAAATTTTGTTATGAAGATTTGTGATATGTGAGTGAAGTTTTTGAACTGGGGTTTTGGTTCTTCATGTGGGACCTGAAATCGGGTTACCACCATGTTGATATTTTTCATCCTCATCAACAATTTTGGGGCTTTGCGTGGGATTTTGAGGGAGGTACTAGGTATTTTACCTTTGCTGTTATCCCATTTGGATTGAGCACCGCATGTTTTTGCTTTACTAAGCTTTTGCGCCCTTTGGTTAGGAGATGGCAGCTGATCTTCTTCGCCTCTGTAACTTTCTTCTCTGCTCTCCTCTCCAAGTGAAATAACCTCTTCTTGTCCTCTGAGTCAGATGCCAATTCGTCTGAAAGGTACTCTTGAATGGTGGCCCAGCTGTACTGACTTTTATCTGCGATTTTAATTATCTTCATTCTTTTAGTAACTAAAGCAACACCTTCTTTGATGGCAGTTTTGGCTTTAGAAGTGGCATTGATGTTAAGCGTATCCTTCGCACTCTCGAGCTTGTCCAAAACAGATTCGGCATGCTCAAACTGGTGCTTGTTTCCTTTGCTCTGGAAAACAAAACGTTTAACGGCTGGCTCAACCGACAAAGAATTTTACTCTCTAAACTGTTTCTTAAAGTTGTCGAAGCGGGTGTCGGTTAAAGACGATACCTGCCCAGTAATTGATGCCATGGAATCAGCTACAGCCTCCTGCACTAAAAAATGAAAACTATTGAACCAGTACTAGAAGAACCTTCTTCTCACAAATCGGGAGCATCTTGTTCTGGGACGGTCATCTTGAGCCTTCTAGTGCCTAACAAAAAAAAAGTTGTCTGCCTGGTACAGCGTACTGGAGCAAGAGTAGCTTTTGCCTGGTACTTGGAGCAGGCCTTATCCTCCAAGATTTTATGGTCTTCTTGCATTATTATTTAGCGTAGAATGGAATATACATTCACCTAGCTTTCAAATGGGTATTTAAGTTAGAAATCTGTGAAGATGTAGTGGAGAATACTCAAATTGTTAAGTAAACGTAAATTTAATGGCGTAATTCTATAACGTAATATGTATACAGTGAAAATTCAAATGTACAGCCATTGAACATTTACAACTGAAGATGGCATAGGAATGTTGAAACATGTTTTGTAAATGAAAAATGTTTCCTTTTTAAACATTGCTGTTGCTCTGCTGTTTTTAAGTTCGTGAGAAAAAAATTATATACACGAGACAAGTAGCACTGGTGGATTTATGAACTTGTCTCAAGTGATCATGCTGTGTCCCAACAGGCCGGATACACGGCACAAGTTATTTTTAATACTCAAACAGACCTCAAAACAACTTTTTTTTGACAGAGCTGCTTTCCCTTGGCTACAATACCACATTACATTAAAAATCCCCTCTAAAAACAAATATTTTAGCCAGTATGAAAAAGCAGTTTAGTTTTAATTTACACATGCCAAGCTCATGATACTGTCCCTTTAACTAGCGAAGAAATAAGGAGTCTTAACCTATTGACACCTTGAGCGTTTTAGCAAAAACAATTTTTTTAGATATTTTTTATATCTTCTGCATGGGTGTGAGCCAATAGTTCCAATCAGCTCAAAGAGGCATTAGCAACATGAAAGCATGCCTTTCTTTCCACACTAGCTTTGCGTTTTATGACATTTTTGCTTGGGCGTGCACACAAATCAAAATTTTTCAATTTCTTTAATTTATTTTTTTTCCCTTTCCTTTTTCTCTTTTTCTTCTCTTTTGGCTGCAGTTGTTGACCTTCTACTAGGCTTGCTTCCAGTTCAAGAATTCCTGAGAAAGGATTGTCAAGATGGGAAATTCTTACAGTACCACAGTGTAGTTGAGAGAAAATTTGTTCCTGGTTTTTCACTCAAATTTCTAAGCATTTTCATGCATATTTCACTCTCAGTTGACCCAACACTCTGATCTGGGTATTATTGGACAGATCTTTTCGTGCTGAAAATTTGGTCAGAAGTCAGAAGTGGAACTAAGGCTAACACTTGTCACGGCCAGTTATGGCTGGCACAGGAATCAATGGGTTAATTGCTTTAGAAATCGAACATCCATGTGCAAATCCCGCCTAATTTAATTCCGACATTACAAACGATATTTACCCACTTAGACACCATTATGGTTGCAGTTTCTTTATAAATATGTTTTGCTGCCATATATTTTGCATTTGCCTGTAAGCAATGTCATAGGCCTGTGAGATGTGTGATTAATCTGACAAGAAATCCCTGGAGCTTTGTACATGCCACATTTTATCAGTTTTCTTCCGTAAATGAAGGCGAACACCCCTGGAAAAACGCCGGTGCCTTTGGAATTCCAATCATGGTACCCCCCCATGCCTTCTAATTTCCACTTAAAAAACCTCCCCTTGCCCTCAGAATTGCAAAAAGCCATCCATGGTATACAGTAGGCATGGATATGTTTTGGGACATCCAGTGGTATTCTTAAACAATGAAGTTATTAACTAAATAGAAAAAGATTACAAAGAAGAAAGCAATTTAGCTAACAATCTACATTACAGGGGTTTTACTAGAAGCCGGGAGCCAGGTACTGGCACCCGTGTACTCTGAGTATAGTACCTGCCTTCACTCAAGTAGACAAATACAAGAAAAAGCCAGACTAACTGGAACATGTTCCATGCTCACCCTTTATGAGCCATGTCTAACCAGGCACTGCATCTCTGGATTACAGAAATATTTTTGTGTCCGATGAATTTCAGAAGAGTTTTTCAAGCGAAGTAAACTTTTGATTGCATTGTGTTTCTTCAAAATGCTTTGCCTATGTTAGGAAAGTAGTTACCAGGACCCTCTCATAAGCTGTCACATGATTGGAAAAAACAGTTGTCTTCCATAATGTCCTGCTTACAAAGTTTATAATTTTTTGTATAGACTGAGGCAGAAATCTCTCACCTGTGGTCTGGTAGAAGGCTGTCTTCGGGAAATGCTACAAACCTAAGACTTCCTCCTAATCCATCCAGGGTGGACAAGCTAATTGTGGAGCATTTGCGAGAGCATGCCAAAGTATGTTTGGTAATATGTAATTAACAGTATTTGTATTCTTGCTAGGAAAGAAAATGATATGAAAAAATATGAAATTACCTTGTCTGTGTATAGCCACATGCTCACCTCAAGAAAAACCAAAGAGATGGTGTCTGTCTCTGTTTTATTGATGTGTTCAAGGACATGTGACCTTTCCTGATTGGTGCAATTTAACCCTGTCGCTCTCAAGAGTTCCATGTGGCACTCCAGCTGCTCCATATTTGGTCAATTTAAACAGCAAAATGGTCTTGGACAGATCATCAAATCACTCTTAGCACAAGTTTTGCAACTTTTTCTAGACAGGTCTTGTTTGTTCCACTGAAGGTTATATCAACATTTTTGAGTCACAAGCATATTAGCAAGCCTTGGATTAGAACATAAAAAGCCTTAAAATTCAAGAAAGAAACATTTTTGTTTTAACAAAAACATGTTATTATATTATTAGAATTTTAATGATGCAAAGTTAAGAAATTTTTGACCCCAGATTTTCTGTTTATTCCTTGTAAATAGTGACAAAGATAGATTATCATTTTTCTATATTTTAGGGAATTTTCTAGTGACCCAGGTGCCCTGTCACTTTTTAATACTAGATACAACTGGACACACCCTCACTCTTTGCATTGCATTAGCACCTCAGTGTGAAAATATCTAAGCCCAAAATAATGTCCTTGGCAACCTCTCTGGATCAGTAGATTAGGACAGAGATTAATTTAGTTTTAATTTGATGTTCAAAATTGATCATTAGGTTGAAGCCTTAGTTGGACGTATTGAGCGGATTCGTCACTCCCCTCTCCATGTCAGCATTAGTGAGGGAGTAGATCAGTGGCAAAGTGGTATACGTGAGCTACAGAATCGTCGTAAAGAAGAGCTTAGTATTAGTAACAGTTCCAGGAGCAGGCTGAATTCCTGTATACGGCATCAAGATACTGCGGGTACAATCACCTTCTTTGATAATCTCTTCGTTATTTTAATAATTTATTAATGATCTTCAGTTTTTCCAAATTGTGAAATTATCTGTAGGGGTTTTCAATGTGCATAAAAACTGTGTTTTGGTAGTTGTCTCCATTTAGAAGCTAAAAGTAGTTCTGGCTCAAGTTAACCAAGACCACTGAATAAAAAGGCTTACGACTCATCTGTACATAAAATATCTGCAAATAACTGAGAGAACATGAACTATCTACTGCTTTGTCCATCAGTTCATCTTACACTTTGGCAGTTTCGTTGAGATATTTGTGAATATTTTAGTACTTTAGTGGGAGGTGCGGTGGCCTCATGGTTAGTGCACTCATCTCTGATTGGAGTGGTCTTAGTTCAGGCCCTGGCTAGGGACATTGCATTCCTGGGCAAGACACTTGACTCTCACAGTGCCTCTCTCCACTCCATAAATGGGCACTCTCCATAAATGGGTACTCTCCATAAATGGGTACCAGCAAATTTAATGCTGGGGGGTAACACTGCAATGGACTAGCATCTCATCCAGGGGAAGTAGAAATACTCCTAATCACTTCATGGTACTGAAAGCGGGATAAGATATGATATTTGGCTCATATGCAGATATTACACTGTACAGCTTAGTCTTTTGTCTGAAGCTATCATCACTAATACTGCTTCACTTTGAAGTTATTATATTCTCAAACTGTATATCAATAATTCATTGTCATCTCTCAGCTGTCAAGTCCCTGGAAATGTTGACAATGAATGTGCACAGAAAGTGCATTGTCCAGAGGCAACTGTCTGCTAAGGGACTTGACTTGATTACTTTTTTTTACAGACTCGTACTGTGATATGAAATTGTTCATTTTACATTTTTGATTTGTTTGTTCTTTTGACAGAGCTCTCTGCCTTAATATCAGCTGTGAAAACACTGACATTAAATACTCGTACAACCCGTACAATAATTTGGTGTGCTAATCAGCTTGTTTTGGCCAATTCCATGCCAAGTCGTAGCAGTTTTCACGAGGGAGAGAACTCAGCTGCACTATCCAAGGAGGGTACTGGGGATGTGTCTTGACAGAGAGTTGATGACAGGTTGTGATCAGTGGGTTTCATCTTCCAACTGAAGCTGGTGTGCATTGCATAATTTGAAATGTATTCCCTTGGCATTCATTGGTTCACTGCTACTGCAAGCAGCAAAACTTGGTCAAGAAAATTTGGCATCCATGACAGTAACATCAACCACTAATGGTGGTGGAAGTATATGACAATTTTGAAGCAAAGGTTTAATATTAAAGTGGCTTTGTTCATGGAGTCGCATGCTGAATAGCTCACTTTATTATGTCTTATTAACCCTGGGTTTTCACAAATCCAAGCTGCAGAACAGCAATGATGAATGTTTTACTAATGGATCACCTATTCATTACATGGTACAGAGGTTAGCAGGGCTTTTATAACATGGCAAAGCAGTAGAACTTTGCAGTGCAAATTTCTGGTGACTTGATTTCACCAGTGTTACTTCCTTGCGCGAGGTTCAGGGCCAAGCACTGGTGCTGGGAACAATAATCGTCAAACATATTTATCAGCCATTTAGGGGATGTGTTTGCAAAGAACATTTGGTATTCTAGGGCCATTGGAATGGACAGACAGTGATAAATTTCACACTTAGTGTATTGAGGAGTGAGTGTGACAGGTTTTGTAGTGTTGCAAGGCAACAGACATACTATTGGGTAATTGGTTTCACACTGACAAGCAACTCATATTTGTTTTTTTTTGTTTTTTTTTTCTTTTTCAAACATTGTATTCACAAGCAATTGTGCCCCAAAACTTAAAAATTAAGGTTGTGCATTTGGAATGACGTAGACTGATAAGTAAATGTCTTGGCAGGCCAAGTTTCACTTACCAGTGATATGCATATGCAATCATAGTATGGAAACTACGTATTTTTTTTTCTGAAATACAATGTCAATGCCCATTTCATTTTATCAATTGTAACTTAACAATGCCGTTCAGATATTGTTCTTTACCACACAAATTGGATTTTGAGAATTCCTAAAATAATCATAAACTTTAATCTGAAGACAGTTTTTGTTTACACTAAGATTCACACTGCATTCATTACTTTTTTTCTGGTGCGTTTAATGGAAAAATAAATCATCTGTACTCCATGCATGTATGTAACTTCATATATGCTATTCATGGTCCAACTTCTTTTTTGAGTTGGAACGTACTCAAAGTTTCCTACTTTTGATAACAGTTTTCTAGCTTCTAGAGTTTTGAATGCAATAATAGTCTTCTCTTGAGAAAGTTATTTTTTTTAGCTCTACCACAATTTGGGTAGTCATTTGTTTAAGTATCTAAACCATGCCTTCCAAAACTGTTCATTAAATTGAGACAATGCTTGTATGGACAAAGTTAAATGTCACGTCAATACCTGTCAAGAGCCTGTTCTTATGGCTTTAATTGCAGAATGTATCCAGACAACCGCTAATGGAGATGTCTAAAAATAAAGCTCATCATTGCATTCTCTTGCTTGTGTGTTTATTGATGTTAGTTCAAGACATGTAGGCACTCACTTGTTGAGTGCATTAAGCTCAACAGCCTATCACAATTTCCTAACCCATAGTTAGCAGAGCACTTTGGGTGGAAATAAGTGAAACGAAATGTACTTCTGGTAGTTTAAATGATACTTTCAAATTGGATTTTGAAATGAGTCACCTTTTTCACTCTCCATAAATTATAAATTATTGTAACCTTCTTGGTCCTTGGACTATACTAATCATAAATGGAAGAAAATGTTGACATGCATACAAGATTGTTTCTTTCAAGCTTGCATCAATAATTACTGGAGCATGACTTGTGCACCAGTCTCCACTTTATTTTCTGTAATCTTCTGTTGGACTGTGTTATCCGGTGTTATCCACACGAGTACATCTGTACAAGTTAAACTTGACCAGATGTTTGAGAATTGCAGATGGAAAATAGGTCCAACTGTAATTTGAGCTGAATAAGAACTTATAACCACATTTAAGGTGGCCGAACACAGTTTTCGCACATGCTTTTGCTGATGCAATATTTAACACATGCACAAGGATTTCACAAACATGCCGTTGGTAGAGCGATCATTTTATTTACTCAACACCCGCACTATCTGTGTTAATTTTATAGGAAAATTCATTACCTGACGAGGGAATTCCGCGTTAAATTGCACGAATCATGAAGCGATGAGTGCGATATCGGTTTTCAAGTGCAATTTAACGCGGAATTCACGAGTCAGGTAATGAATTTTCCTTGAATCGCATAATTGAATAAAATGAGAAAAAAAGAAAACAGCAGTTTGGTTTTATCCCGAGATAGATGAGATAGATGACGTAGATGCGAAACAATATCACCGAGCCTCATTTTTAACTCGCAATTCCGCGCTAAATGCCTTGCTTCGTAAACCAATCAGAATGCAAGATTTTATTCAATTATGCGATTCTCTCTATAATTGAATGCAGTATATTGATGGCTTTAGTCTTTTATTACAAAGATATGCTAGAAAAGGTAACGATGCAAAGAACCCAGCAATATTCAGGTTTTGTTTGTTACTGAAAGAACCCAGTTAAAAGCAACGCATGCGCATTTGCTCGAAAATTGAGACCGATTGCTTTAGCAGAAACATGCCGATTTCTAATGATCCAGTCGTTAGAATTTCAAGAAATTTGGCAGAAAAATAGATCAGAGACCACGTGAATGATCTATCAAAAAAATCTGAATTTTGACATAGGGGATTTTTAATAACACAGAAAATGATTAACGGCGAATTACGACAATCGCCTATGTCAAAATTTTATTAGAACTGTGTTGACAGAAGGGATTTAATATCAATTCTTAGAGTGCCAAATATAAAAACAATCTAATGACTGGATCCTTTTTAAATAAGCAAAAACCATTATTTAAGCCTTGTTTTTAATGAGCCCCATTGCCATGGCAACAGCACACACCCTAGTCAAAATGTGAGAATAAATACTTCTGTAATCAACCTTGACTCTTGCAAAAAATGGGCGCCAAAATATAAATAGTTTAAAAGTTATGGTGAATTAGACATAGACACTTGAAAACCGTGTTCGGCCACCTTAATCTAATTTAAAATTTGGGGGCTACAGACAAAAGTGAACACACAAGTATGTGGTCAAAATCAGGAATCCAAGAAGGTATCAAACTTTGTTTTTTAATCCATTTTGTATAGCTCGCCCAAGGCAAGGTGGAATTGACTGTTTGGAAAAGAAAAATGGAGCAACCTGATTATGTATTTGATCTAGTCATAATTACTGGTGCAGAAAATGAAGAAATGTTAGCATGCAAATAAAACACCAACACAACAAAAACCGACAAACACAAAGCAGATTCTTTATATCTTTGAAATGCAAGTGACATGTAATGTAGTCTATACAAGGCCAGAAAAAAAAAATAGCTGTTTCGTTGATGTAATGACAGAATGGGGTAACCCGAAAACACTGGCCCCGGTCCACAGACCCGGTCCATAGTGGGGGGGGTCCCTGGACCGGGGGCCAGTGCTTTCGGGTTACCCCATTCTGTCATTACCTACAGACCCGTCCATGGACTACCCCTACAGACCACCCGCCAAACAAAATAAAAAACAAAAATAAAGATTTCTCTTACTGCTTGTTCAATAGATCACTTGTGTCGGTGAAATTTCGCATGTTATGCTGGTCTACGCTGTGTAAATGTGACAGGCCTGGGTTCAGTCTCGGGCGCAAGTTACCTCATTGCAGATCATTACATCTGCCATTTTCATTGCTGTGGCTTTGTATGAAAGACCGGCAAACCTAAGAAATTTGTGATTTCTTTTCCTTCGCTATTTTGTTTATATTTCAAATTGTGAAGCCTGGGACGAGTTCACAACCGGTGGGAGAATAGGCCGAACAAAATGGCGAAGGAAATGCACTCAAAGCAGCACAAATTTTCGAGGCTTCGCGGAGATTTCCCGGTCTTTCATATATACTTATAGCCACAGGAAAGAAAGAATGGTAATGTCAGTGATATAACTTGCGCCGGAGACTAAACTCAGGTCTGTTACAGTTTTCCAGCAAAATGCTTGAAATTTCGACACGAGTGATAAGCAGCCGGGACAAGCAGTAAGTGAAATATTTATTTCTTTGTTTTTTTAAATTTTTATTTTGGGGGTGGTCTGTAGAGGGGTCCGTAGTGGGGGTCCGTGGACCGGGGGTCAGTGTCTTCGGGTCACCCGACAGAATGTCAGCAAAACACATCCTTAGTGTTCATAATATTGCACATAATTTGCGACTTGGTGTGATAGCACAGTAATTTGCATGGAATATAATTCAGATGTTTTATCACCTACACATAAAATATTAGTTTGATATTAGCCATTTTATGGTCACTCTCTTACAGCTTGGATAAAAGAGAGTCTGAATTAAAAAATATTACAGTTACAGTAATGTCATCTCTCCACATGCGTCGATATTGCTCTGGAACTAACAACATCTGGGCAACAAAACTGTGGTCATTACCACCCAAGGCATGGCGAATAAGATGTGTAGCTGCATTATGTTCCACCACCTCATCGCCAGTTGTGACAACACTGCTAGCCTGCTCTGCATGTTGTTTTTCTTTACTTTGATGCTGAAGAAAATTTGCAACCAAACCAACAGCTTGTTCATTGCTAAGTGCATCCCACAAGCCATCTGTAGCGAGGATTAGGAATTTATCATGAGGTTGTAAGTGATGATGTGTGATGACAGGTTTTGCAGTAAGGTATGGTGGAGTTTTGTACATATTTGGTGGTACTATAGGACCACCATACACCTGTGTTAGAACATGAGAATGGGTAACTTTATCCCACTTGTACTGAATATCACCAAAAGATCGTAGTGGCTGGAGCTGTCCTAACAGACGGTTATTTTTTATTACAAAGTGCTCCTCACCAGGGTGCTCTGATTGCAATCTTTGCACTTCATCTGGATTCTGTGCTGTCTGATCAATGGACAGTGGAGTTGCAAGCCAAGAACCATCTGCTTTCATGCTTCCCAGGACTGCTCTGCAATCGCCTAAAAGAAAAAAAAACAAAACCAATTCCAGTCAGGAATACAAATAGCAATACAACTTTTCAGTTCTTTTTTTTTTAAAGAACTTTATTGGGTTTCAATTACATTACATGAATATTCTATCCTAAAGAAAGAAAGAAAAGGTATAGCATCCAAAGGGACAAGCACGAACAAGACCGAAGATCCCATGCAAGGTGCTGCCCAAATAGAAAATTTGGTTAAAAAGCTAAAAATTACACAACTAATATCAGAATATTTAATTTTATTTATTACAATTTAATGGCATAAAAAAAGCGATTGATACAATAAATAGAAACAAAGCCATAAGGATAGTCTGCAAAAGAGTCGGAGACCCCATACAAGGCAGACCACCTGAACCGTTAGAATTTAAGAGAAAATTTAAATAATAGATATTATTACATTATAAATAAACATAAATCAAGCATTAATCAAAAAACACAGTCATACAGTAGACGAATAATATTATATAACGAAAATAGAGCCAAAAATATATATAAAAATGTCTAAGAAACAGTATGCTGAGCAAAAAAATAATAATAAATTATACAATTCTAGAAAATAAAAAATCCCTTACTCCCCTCTTAAAACTAGAGATACTTGAGGCTTGCCGAACAGAAAGTGGTAACACATTCCACGAGTCAACAATCCTATTAAAAAAACTAAACTTAAAGGTATCAGTCCTTGCATAGTTCTTCTTCAATATGTGTTATGAGTGATGGAATGCACACTATCTTACAAGTGACCAAGTGCACAGGCATTCCATGTCAAATGTTTGCAAAAGACTCGTTAATAGAGTTTGTTTTAAAAAGTTTTTAAAAACATCATACTGGAAAGGCTACTTTTAGGCACAGATGTACAAATAAAATTCCATAACTTAACAATCCTATTAAAATATGAAGCTTGAAATGCAGAAGTTTTGCAAATAGGGGTTTTTAAATTGAAGGAATTGCTAAGCCTAGTACGGCCATGAGTTACAAAATAAATGAAGTCATGTACATTCAGGTCTGTTTGTCCATACAGGCATTTTTAGTAAAATGTTATATCGTTAAGCTGTGGTAACAAGTCAAGTCAAAGTCCAGTCCAGTTCACTGGTAATCATATGCTTCACGGTCAGATTAAGTACCCTGAGCAGAAGCCAACCGCACCATCTCTGACCAAGGGGAGAGAGTTGGGAACCTATGCCAATCCTGCTAGGGTCTATGCTTGCCTACAAGTTTCTATAGTGTTTATTTTAGGGTGTAAAAATTACTTGAATAATTGCTGTATACCTGTGTTTGCAACGAAGAGGTCTTGGCCCTCAATGTATGACACTATAGCACAAGCACCTGTAGCTCCAGAGACAAACGAGTCATCAAGAACTTTAACTGGTATGGCCTCAGTGGAGATATCGTCATCTAACTGAGTGAAAGCTAAACTGAGTGATTCTCCAGCAGGCATACGACATTGAAACGACTTTTCAAGCAAGTTTTTAACCAGATATTTTGGTCCAGTGTGGAAAACCTCTTGCTTCTGACTTAAGGTATACCCAACGTTGCTTTTGGAACTTTTTTCTCCCACTGGTGGTTTGTCCGTTTGGAAACTTGTGACAAAGTCGTCTGTTGCTAAGCCTTTCGAAATATTTCTTTCCAATATCGTCAAATCTGATTTGGAAAGAAGGGATAACGCTAGGTAGAGAGGTAAGCGGTTTTTTACCGCTTCAGCACATTGCCAGCCTCCGTGTCCATCAAATACACCAAAGGCAGCGCCATTGGTCTTTAATAGCAGCCATTCGTTGTTCCGATCCTCACAAGGATTGTTCGAAGCAAAGTTATTGGTTTCAAAATACGACACAGCTCCAATATTCACCTCTGTTATTTTCTCATTCCTTCGTAAGATTTCGCTTGCTTCTTTCGGACTTAAAAGTGGTTTCTCTGGACCTTTACCACCCTGTACAAAGTTATGGATCAGTTTCTGCAAAAGGTCTCGTAAACCGAGAGAGTCTGTTGCGTCATCTTGTCCGTTACTTGCTTGGAGAGCAAGAGACCGGTTGAAACCGAATGTGTACATGGAGCCAACGAAAGCGGCTGCTACACCAACTACTGGCCATTTCCATTTACTCAGTGTTCCAAATACCTCTGCTCTGTTCATTAATGACATAGGACTACAACGAAGATTCTTGAGACTTGACGAGAACAATGGACACATGAAACCACATGTTCGTTCCCCTTTACGCCATTTTGGATGCTGCACGATTTAAATCTGGATTCCAGACTCCGCTCTTGTCACTGTCACCATCCCCAGTCCTCCAGGTAGGGAGCTTAACGAACGGCAACCGGAAGTTGAGGTTTCTCATTTTTTGGACAGTGGATGCGCTCAAGTAAATTGTCTCTAAAAGAGTAACGACACTTAAGCCGTGTTCACACTAAATGTTAATTATATTCAACTGAATTACGATTCAATCTATCATACTCCATTCGATTTTATTCAATTATGGTTCTGTTCACATCTGCGAAAATTCAAATAAACTAGGCAGACTAGGCAGGGTAACCTCGCAATCTAAAGTTGAAAACAAAACGGCGCCCTATCGAACAGCTGCCATGTTATTCATCGCAATACTTGATTTGGAGGCCAGAAGAAAGGCAAAGGAAGCTTCGAAGGCTAAAAGAAGAAAAATACGCCGTCTGAAACAGCAACAACGGATGAGACAAACCACCACGTGTCCGTCATTTTGTTCAATCACGCACTGTAATTACTTCAAACAACCCCAAGGGGGTTGTTTGAAGTAATTGTAATCCAATTATAATCAGGGACTGTAATTAGTTGATGTGAACCCATTTCATATTTAATTCGATTATAATTCGATCATAATCGAGGCCTAATCTGAACACGGCTTTAGTATTACATATGTGGTAGCGCCAAGGCGAGCAAAAAGAGAAAACGTAAATTAAGCTCCAATAATTAATTAATATTCGGAAATGTAAACCGCCCTCGCTTCATTCAAATCCCTTCTAAACGACTCAAAAGACACAGGAACACAGGTAAATAACAGTACATTACTTTTACTGCTGATCGAGTGTTCGGGTCCCCTGTGCTCATTAAATACTATAACAAGTGTCGAAGTTGTTATTGTTGTTGAACATGCCAAAAAGTCTTCGTTTGTACGTGGGCAAAATTTTAATGCTCGGATTGGATTTCAGGTCGTGAAGCTCTAGCAAATTCTCCCAGCTGCCACTTTGTGGGATTCTTCTTCCAGTGTGACTTACGTTTTATTTACTGTTATTTGCGTAGCATAAAGAGTTTGTCCTCAAGATAAGAGCAGGATTTTCTCGTGGTGGATTCCTCGCCCGCGGTTGAAACTTATAATCTGACGTTGTCAAGAGCTTTAGAGGGGGTGACCCGAAAACACTGACCCCCGGTCCACGGACCCCCAGGGAGGCTTACTTTGTTCTATGTTCTAACGTTCTACCTGATATGACTGCTTCCTGTGGAACTTTAACTGCTGTATACATCATCACCTGAACTACATACATACATACTTAACGCGGATGACACTAAGATTTTCGGGAGTATTTCCAACGAGCGTGACCTGTCAACCTGCAAGGTGACTAGCTCTGTCCAATCTTGCTAGGTGGAGCGCCGAAAACAACGTGAAGTTCAATGCTAAGACGTCGAAAGCTCTTTCTCGCTAGAAAACCCCCTACCTCTTCTGTTATCATTTTGGAACTGACAATCTTATTCGCGTTTTATAGGAAAAAGATCTTGGCATTGAGATTACAAGTCATCTCTCTTGAAAACTCCACATCCATGATATAGTAATGAAAGCTAATAAACTGTCACATGAGGATTACTGAGACGAACCTGCCCTTGACTTGACGAGTCTAAACTCAGGCGTACGTTACGTTATAACTATCTTTGGTCAAGTCCCAACTTCCCTATGCCTCACAGGTGTGGTCTCCTTTCCATGTCACGCAAAAAAACGGAGGTCATAAACAAAGGCGAGTGGACGTAAACGGAGGTTGAAGGAGATAAACGGAAGTAAACGAAGGTAAACGGAGGTGAAGGGGGTAAACGGTGGTAAACGAAGGTAAACGGAGTCAAACGGAGGTGAACGGAGGTAAAAGAAGGTGAACTGAGGTAAACGGAGGTAAACTAAGATGAACGGAGGTAAACTAAGGGGAACAAAGGTAAACGAAGGTAAACGGAGGTAGACGAAGGTGAACGGAGGTAAACGGAGATAAACGGAGGGTAACGAAAGAAAACGGAGTACAAAAGGTAAACGGAGGTGAATGGAGGTAAACTAAGCTGAACGGAGGTAAAGGAAGGCGAATGGAGGTAAACGGAGGTGAACAGTCGTAAATGAAGGTAAATGAAAGTGAATGGAGGTACACGGAAGTGAACATGACATAGTTGCTAACGCTAGTATGTAGCTTACATGAAGTAGTTAATTAGGCGACTATATAAAAGTTATTCCATGAGCCTGAGTTTATGAAGTGATAAAATAACCAACGAGCGCGTAGCGCGAGTTGTTTTTGTTTTAGTAAATTCTCAAACCGGGTTTTATTTCGGCCATTATAGAGTGCTGAAGTTGAAAACTTCGTGCGGAAAATTTTTAAACTTGGCGCACTATTTTCCATATGACGTAAAACTCCGACTATTGGCTCATAGTCGGAGTTTTTTAGCCAATCAAAAAGCTAGAAATGCAATAGTCGGAGCTGAGAGTTTAATGAAGTATACCGGCCTATTCTCCCGCCGGTTGTGAACTCGTCCCAGGCTTCACAATTCGAAATATAAACAAAATGGCGAAGGAAAAGAAATCACAAATTTCTTAGGTTTGCCGGTCTTTCATACAAAGCCACAGCAATGAAAATGGTAAAGATGTAATGATCTGCATAACTTGCGCCCGAGGCTGAACCCAGGCCTGTCACATTTACCCAGCGTAGACCAGCGTAACGCGCGAAATTTCACTGACACGAGTGATCTATTGGACAAGCAGGAAGTGAAATCTTTATATATTTGTTTTTTATTTTATTTGGCGGGTGGTCCGTAGGGGTAGTCCGTGGCCGATCTGTAGGTAGTCCACGGACCCGGTCCGTAGTGGGGGTCCGTGGAGCGGGGGTCAGTGTTTTCGGGCTACCCCTTGAGAGGCTTGCAAGACCACGGTGGTTAGAGACTTTTTGACAAATGCTACGGTGGCCTCAACGAAACTGTTCGCATGGTTTCCGAAATAAAAAAATTCAGGAACTGAACCCTCCACCGCCCGATAGTACCATCGATATGTAGAGCAGATTGCCTCTTAGGGTGCGTTCCTTTGGGGTGGATCAGGATCAGAGGTCCAAGATCATAGTTCTTCGAGGGTCGTACAGGGGGGTCTCTCGCACGGTTCACGGACAGAAAAAACAGCAAATCACGGATCACGGATATCAAAATTTCCTTTTTTTCCGAATCACGAAAATAAACAAATCAGGTACCTTTTTAAATAGCCTTTTCTTACGCTAGAAAGAGCGTTTGAAGGAAGCAAAATCCTGAAAAGCTAGTAAAGGCTGCCTATCGGAAACTACATATCTAAATCACTCTCGATGGACGACTCTGACCATTCGTCCACTTCCGGAGCACTCGCATCTCAAAATCACGCAGAATAGAGTGGTAAAATCACGAATATCGGTTAATAATTCAAGTTCTTCACGGGTCACGCAAAACCTTCTGGTCACGGATCACGAAGAATAATTTATTAATTTCACGTTTCACGGAAAATAAAATCAGCTTCTCACGCGTCACGAGAATACCCCTGTACGACCCTCTTCTTCAGAATCCATGAACAGAGTGGATTCATCGGTTCCTTTACATGATCCGAGTGATCTTGGATCAGTTATCCTGATCCAGATAACCCAAAAGGAACGCAGTATTAGACACAAATTACCCTTGTTTAATAAACACCTGATCCCGGTAAACTACGGGATCAAATAAATGAGAGCCCTTTAATTTGGCTGCCTCTATTTCAAATCTACTTTACCAAATAAATATGTAAGCATGCAGGTAAATGTTTGACCAACAAAGAAGAGTTTCGAATATATCGAACACGGTAAATAGATTAGTGGGTGAAGGGGGTGGGAAGGACGTGAAGAGACAGGGGGCTAGGTAGAACTTAAGTTATTAAGATGTGTTATAAAAGTCCAGCTACGTAATTCCACTTGTTGTCGATACGATATAACCTGTTACAGTCATAAGTAGATTTATTTTATTTTTTTATTTTATTTATTACGATTTTGGCAAAAATACATAGGTACGCGAAAGTGTTGTTGAGCAAAAGTGCCAGGGAAAGTCTATAAAAGGGTCTGGAGACCCCATACAAGATAGACCACCCTACTAACTAATATATATAATTACACTACAATAGGAAAGTATATAATACACAGCTACAGCTACAGTGGGAAGCCCAGTCCAATAGATAATTAAATAAGTGCTATAGGAATACGATAATAAATAGGATTACTAATATAAGATAAGATAATACGCACGTACGCACGACGAGATGGTGGAGACATGCGCCCTTGGTTTATAGCGTCCTTTGATATTGGACATCCATGTTACGGTCAATTGACACCTGTCAAAACAAGGTATCCGCTGACCAGTATCACATAACCATATTGGGGGCTCAAATTAAGAGCTCATTGAAGTCATCAAGCTCATCGCTGGCACATGTTGACTTGTTGTAAATAGGGCTGGGTTGTACGGAAGCATAACCCAAACCCTTGCCTAACCCTAACCCATAACGCTAACCCAGGATTTTAAAAGTTTACCGAAGTATAAATTTTTTCTTGTATACAAATGTTTTTTGTGTATTTTGAGGAACTTGAGATTATTCAAACTCAAAACAGAAGGGCAAACACCATAAACAGAAAACCTCACCTTAAAGTTACAAAACTCAAATCAAAATTCTTGCTTATCCTGGGTTAGCTTAATTGGGCATTGCACAACCAGGCCCAGGAGCTTCGCACTTAGGCTTGGCTAAATCTATATATTAAAAGTCTTCAAGTCATTAAGTATACTAATTATAAGTATACTTCTAAAACAGTGAATACTATACTAGAAGTTTAATAATAATAATAATAATAATAATAATAATTAAAATAAAAAATAAATAAAGAAAAAAACTGCTACCTTTCTGAACAGACTATTGAAGTTCAGTCAGAGGCCCACCTTCTGGAATCCCCAGTATACATTATCTGTTACAGTGTAATATCACCACTTACTGGGCGAAACAATGTAAATATAAAGAAGCTTGGTGAATCACGTTTTGAAAACACATGTCTACAAAGTGAAATCAGCTGTATGTAATGATGGCTATTTGCTGTAAGCTGTACTGCGCTGTGATTGCTGTGTGGATGTCGTTGAACAGACAGACAAGTTACAGTGAGAGTTTCAAGCTAATCATGCTGTGATTTAACCATAATCACACGACTCCGGCAAGTTTACATCATATATTAGAACTTGGAGAAGGCATGCATTGTTGTATTTTAGATCTTATTTACATCAAGGAAACTTCAGAATAATATTTATTAACGGGTTTAGGACATGTACTTAGCTTAACAGCATGATTAGTCACTCTCAGTTTAATTTTGTCAACAAATTTTAGATGAACTGTATCTATTATATACATATATACTTTGTACGAAGTTTAATTTTATTAAATATTGCACAACCCCATAAGCTACTGAGCTTTAATATAAATCATGCTGAAATAAAGGTAGTCTGTCTGTCTGTCTGTTTGTAGTGAGACTGTGTAGATGATAAACAATATGGCCAATAAAGTTGCCAGATTCGGTTGATTATGGTTGACTGAATCGTGTTTTTAAAACCTGGGTGTACTAATTTGCTAGGATCTTAGTGGCCCTGAATTTTGTTTGCCCATGGTTATTTCAAGCTAGGTAAGTATTCAAAATCAGATGGGCATGCAGTGCAAGGCCGATTTGAAATTATGAGCACAATTGTACAACACAATGTCCATTTACTAATTACTCGTATCTAAAACAAATTTCGGAATTAAAAAAGTCTTGAGCATTTAGTTTGAGCGAAAAAGTCAGTAGTGCTTTCCATAACTTTTAAAACCTGCAGGAAACATTAACAAGGAAGCCATTAAAATGCATGTAGTTGAGGTGTGAATGGATAGAATGTAGATATCCAACTACAGGTGTCCAATTGCAAAAAGTTGTTCTAGGATTTCTGTAATTGGGCACCCATGTGATCGCCCACTGATTATGCCACAAAGGGCTGCACGGAGAAACAATCACAATCAAGAATGTTACAGATGATGAGAGTATAAATTAATTTCACCAAAAACTTTAAAAGTGTCAAAATGTGGTGGTCTACAGGCAGTAGTCGATTCTAAACTTGTATTGAACACGACTTCTTTAAAATAACTTTTCTCCTTTAGGCAATGTTCCCATGTATTTGCAAATGATTGACAGCATGACTTCATCTGCTCCTCCACCAATAGAGAGGAGACGAAAGTCTCTGTAGGCGCGGCTCACTTCCACATCTGTAGTAAAACCCATTCCTCCCCAGAACTGTAGACATGAGTCGGGCACCTCACGTGCTAATCGACCAGCTTTAAGTTTTAGCATTGATGCTAAATTGTTGACATCTTTTCCTTTTATATACAAGTCTGAAAAAAAACAAACAAACAAGGCAGACAACTCAATACAATGAAGGAACTGGCAAAGGTACTTGTTAATGATCCTTAAATCGATCCTAAAATGATTTCCCAAATGATCCCTCCTAGATTGTCTATTATAACAGAGGTTTCTTTTATTATACTATACTCAGAGAATTTACACTTAATTTTGGGTTGGTTAACCCATTGACTCCTTGGTTTCTGCACATGTCCAAGCAAAATGTCATAAAATGTGGTACTAGTGGAAAGAAAGGCATGCTATCATGCCTTTTGAGTAGATTAAAGCTAATTTGGCTCATATCCCGGCTGAAAATCTCCAAAATGAACAATAAATGCATTTTTGGCAAAAAGCTCCGGGAGTCAATGAGTTAAGGTTATTTTAGTTATACCAATGATTTGGTTATCAAGTGGTTACACCAGGGTTCCACTGACTTTGCGTCAAATCAAGTCAAATCAAGTCATTCAATCCCTCCACTTCACCCTGGGATAACAATGTTGCAGAAAGCATCTAAACTAAGACAAACAATAGAACAAGTCTAAAGCAAAGTCATAGAACAGCTGCAAATACTTTTCATTAATAAACTATTTTGTCCCTGTTCATAACTGAGCTTAGAAATGCAGGCTGCCCAGTATGAGGCCACAAGTTACCCACCTGTGGTTCTGTACACAAGTGACCTTAGCAGTTCCACTTCAGTTTGAAGTTCAGCCAAGCGGAAGTGGACATACTGATTGTCTAAGATGGCTTTGCCAAATGCCTTTCTTTCTTTGCAATATGCGGCAGTATCATTTATGAGTCTCTCCATACACAGTAGAGCTAACACAAGAAAATAAACATGATACAATAAAAATGAGTTGAAAGAGAAATTTAACAGTTCTGTATATCTAAAAATATTTCCTTTCGGTAAAGATCAAGCACTAGATATCCCAGAAGGAAAGTAGATAGCATGACCCTGAGTTAGAGTGGTTTTAATTTGAGTGCCATTGGTTTTGTTATCAATATGCTATATCAGAACCAATCATAACTCCTTTGCATGCTTTTTCTTGTGCTTTGCATCAGCTACATGTAACTACTTCAAGTTTTGATTGGTGCACTGTATTGGCTTTTGTGACAAGCTAGAATGATTACTTTGGTTTTGGTTTTATGATACGCAATTAAAAAGCACTCAGAAAAAAAGCTTTATACACTTTGACAATGGGTACATTGCAAATCCATCAACTGACCATGTACAGGATACGTTCCTAGCCTAGTACACTTTATAGCTTCATTATAACAAGCTTGCACGTAATAAAGGATGGAATGTACTGTACACAGAATAAACTGTTTCTCATACTGAAAGCCTACTACATGGTAACTCACACTCGCCAGACATGTAGCTATAGTAGTGAAGATACTATAACAACCTGCTGTAGCTGATAAATTGAAATGAAATGTAAAGGATTGCTCAGAAAGAAGCCTGATCGACATAGAATTCAGTCTTCATGAAACCTTTGTCCCTAAAAACACCATTTCTTAATAATATCATTTCAATGTGGTAGAGGGTGGCTTGCTCTCACAGCTGGCTGGTTCTGACCTTTACTTGTACTCTCTAACAGCTGAGAGCCAATATACCAGTATGCAAGATAACACAAACATGCTCCAGTTTGAACTGTGAAATAACACTCAATTCAAATAGGAAAGCCCAAACATCAATCAAAACAACTGATAAGCTTAGAGCAATCAAAGACAAAAATCTCCCACAATCATAGAGAATTTCTAAAAATATCATACAAGTTTATACCAAATGTAGTTTCATAAAAATCCCATGAAATACTCGTGAAAGACCCATGAATCGGTTTTCAGGGGCCATGAATATTGCAATTTCCTATTTTCATGGCCTCGCTGAAACTCATGAATTTTTCATGAAAATTCTTTCATGGTTCATGAAATTCTTTTTCATGGCCATGAAAATTTGTCACTCATCCAGAACTGAAATTAATGGGTCATTAAAATCTGTTTTTATGGCCATGAAAATTCATGAAAAAATAAAAGTTAAATTTAATGGGTCATGAAACATACACCACTAGATTTCAGGGCCCATGAAATTGAAATGGTAGTCACAAACTGGCCAGAGTGGAATTTAATGGGTCATGAATGTATGTGTTCATGGCCATGAAAAGTCAGAAACATGAACCAAAATATAATTTAAAATATATACCAATACATTTCACAACACACAAGTCTACAATGAACATATGAAAGGTTGTATATTTGAGCTGCAGAGAAAGATACAAAGACATTGTTGATCATCATAGTTCATTACACACAACTAAGGCAGTTCTGAAAAAAAATCAGGCCTGAACAGGATTTGAACCTGTGAACTTTGTGATACCACTGCAGTGTTCTACCAACTGAGCTATCAAGCCATCTGGGAACTAGTCAGTACGTGAATTCCGAACGCCGACCGGTTAGAGGGCAGAGTACAATATTTTGCAAGTGTCAAAACATCAAGATTTCATAGTGTGACCAAGCTCGAAAATTTCCTCAACTACAATGCCAAAATAATACTTGAAATCGCTTGACATTTCTAAACAAACCATCTGCTATTTTAAGAAGAATGGAATGAGTTATTCCCTGGAAATTCTATTAACAATAATTTTAGTTTGCCGGGTATCTAGTCGTATGGAAAACAATTCCCGGCTGCCAGATATCTTGACACTCTTGAAAATATTGTCTATTCACTGATTCCTATTAAAAACCTGATTGTACAATTATAAATACCGGAATTGTAGACACGATAGGGCCACAACGTTTATCCCCAGACTTCAGTTTTGTTTCTTGACCATGTCTACTGCATACTTCATCCTTCTCACAAAAAAGGTCAAATATTTTCCACCTCCATAAGAAGAAAATTCTTTGGGATAACTATGCGCTCCTACAAATGATTTCTAAATACTTTCCATCCTGTGGCAGTCTCTAAATTGTGTAAAGATCTGTAAAAAAGGCCGATTTCTGTTGTGGAATTCGAACATGCCAGACACGAGCCGCCATCTTGGATTTGAATGTTGATAGGACCCTGGGACCAAGTTTGTTATAACCCATGATGCAATGCTCTGAGCAACGCGCGGTTATCTTCAACGGTCAAAAACGAAGTGTGATCATGGCGGGACATGACGATATTCTGAGATATTTTACTACGAAATGCCTGTGGAATGATGTTTAGAAGCGACAAAATCTGGATCAATTGTAAGTATAAAGAATCGCAAGTCTTCTGGACTTAGACTTTATACACTGTTTTTGATGATCAGTACTGTAATGATGTAATTTTATCGCCAATAAAATCGATCTCGCAAATACTAGTATGCTGGCTGCGGCAATTTTGGATCTTTGTCTTAGCTTTCTTCTAGTCCATTTCAGGTTTTACATCGTATATATTACAATCATAACTTAAACCAAAAAGAATTAAACGCTTCTCATAGAACTTGATCTCAAATCATGTTTAGCCTTCAGTGGTGAAACTGAACAAACCTTGTCTGCCGTTTTAAATCACATGTTGCTGTGTTTTTGTTCTAGTTATTGAGGCACAAAAGCTTGAAGTATGCATTCAGAAACAGAACTACATCATATACATGGTTGATAAGCTAAGTGAAATTCACAAACATGAGTGATGATACTGTCAGCATTCTATCATAATCTGAGAGATCTGACAGGAAATACACAGTAGTCTTCTTCAATTTGAAGCTTGAAAAAATGTCGGTAAGCTTACATATGTATGCCATATTAGAAAAACCTTCAAATTTACCAAATAAAATAAAATTTAAACAGAAAGAAGATGTTCCAGGTGGTCTTTAATTGCTGTGAGCTTCTTCTGTAGATACTGGACAAAAATCGTATGATATATATTTCTAGAAATTAACCCAAAGCAAATATGCACGCTGATTGGTTTAAAATTGGTTTCTATAACTCGATAGAAACACAGAACTAAGCACGAGTTGTTGACATAATGATGGCATGAACAAAGAGAATTTACATTTTGATGATCGAAGTAAACAAGTTGTTTTTCTTTTTCTTCGTCGCGGTATTTTCTAAACGAAATAGAAAACATGTTCTCCATGTTCCTATCGAGTTATAGAAACACTCGTGAAAGTTTGGGAGAACTCGAAAAAGCTGTGGAAACACTCGCCTGCAGCTTGTGTTCCCACAGCATTTCTCGTTCTCCCAAACTTTCACTCGTGTTTCTATTTAACAATTAGATTATGAGCTCGAGATTTCTATGAGGTGATAGTTGATGAGGCCGAAGGCCGAATCAACTATCGCCTCATAGAAATCGAGAGCGGATAATCTAATTGTTTTAGTAGAATTCTAACCGAAATTAACGCAAATAACGGTTTCCAATGATTTTCCCACGCATAATTGAACTTTACCCATAAACAAAGATGCACGTATCGAACTTTCCTTGGCAAATTTGCAGTTGTTTACGCGCGTACCCACTTTTTCAATATTTTCAAGTTTTTAAAGTCAAGAAACCTTAAAAGTGCTTCTTTTAGTCTTCTCATGCAGGAATTTAATTATCCGTTTACATCTAAAATTCCTTCCAAAACTTCGGAAAAACTATAAAAACATCGCATTTCGTGGACGGCCGGCAACTGTACTCTAATGGCTGATAGTATACGAGTAGCTCAGCCAATCAGATTGCAGCATTTACATTAGTATACTAGTAGAATTCTACTAATACTCGATAGAAACACAGCACATGTTTTCTATTTCTTAATTATAAGCGTAATAGAAGGTTAATGTTGACAAGTCCAGTGTTGGAAATTTGCACTCGCCTGCTCGTCAATACGAGTGTGAAAAGCGTCAAGTGAGTACAATCATTGATCACTCCCCCATTTGGCGAGTATGATTTTCTGTTTGGGGAATTTAAACTTAAATATTGAGAACACTCCTTTTTATTTTCCATTTTGGCAAGAATATCTCTAATTGAAAACTTACCATTGCCTTTATTTTACTTTTTTAACTTTCAATTCCAGTATTCATGCTGGAAATAAGATGCAAGAATTTTCTGATCATATGATACCAAAATGGTTACAATAAAAACATTTGAACAGTACGTGCAGCAGATTGATGTTTACGTTAGTCATACATTACATCAATATCTTTGCCTAGACAGATGGGTGACAAATGACTATAGGATTTGGGTAAGTTTTTCCTATAATATTGTTCAGTGTCTTATGGTACATGCAGAGGTAAAAATGTGGACTGCACTTATAGCTTACAGTACATGTAGCTTGCGATTTTTGGCACTCATCAAAGATCCTGTTGCCAAGGTGTCATTATATGAACATGGCAGTCATTTACAAAGTGTTTTGTGAGTACATGTATAAAGCTTTTTAAAAAACACTAGGCTTACATTTAACTGACGGCAATTTACAGCATTCAATACAAGTTACATTGCTTTTGCTAAAATGAAATTCAACGAAGCAAGTGTCATGTGTGTTGTTAGAAGTCACTGAACCAGCAGCTAAGTCTGTTTACCGCTGTCTGCCATTACTTATCAACAAGTCAGACTTTTTATGTCCAGGCCATACAAACCTGTCATTGTTTTTTGTGCAATTTTTTGCACATAAGATTGATGAAACAAATTGTAATGATATCAAAATGGCTGGAATAAAAGTATTTAGTTGTTTTGTAGTTAATGGACTATTAATGGGATTTTCATGGCTTGCAGGAGTAATCATTTGCCCCATGAAATTAACAGGGAGTCAAATTTCATGGACCATAAAAATTCTGTGAAAAGGCAATTAAAGTAGTGTGAAAATTTTCATGGGCCATTAAAATTTCCCCGTTCAGGGGTTTTTCAGGAGCCATGAATTTTTCATGTCATTAAAATCCCATGAAATTAACACCATGAAAATCTGGTGGTAATTTTCATGGTGCGTTTTTCCAATAACATGAAAATCCCATTAAATTACATTTCATTACCCCAGATAATTTAATGGCATTTTCATGGACTTTTAATGTTTTTGATTTCAGAATAAAAATTTCATGGGCCATTAATTGGGAAGTTTTAAGAGGATTTTCATGGTAATTTTATGCCCTTTTTCATGCTTTTTTCATGGGATTTTCCCCATGAAAACCCATGAATTAACACCATGAAAAACATGTTAAAATGGCATGAAAATGTTATGATTTTCCCATTAAAATTTTCACAAGATTTTAATGGGTTTGGGTTTCATAGTGTAGTAGAATTTTATTGTTTACCTTGGACCAAAAGGGTCATAATCATACAAATTATGTTACAGTACTGAATAAAGTTCCTTGGAATACCTGCTGCCCCAGCAAAAACTCTTTCTTCAACAAACTGCAACATCTGGTAAGCAAACCCCATGCCCTCCTGACCAATCCTGTATGACTGTGGCACTCTCACATCCTCAAAGAACAGCTCTGCAGTGTCTGAAGAGTGCATACCAATCTTGCTGATATTCCGTGCCCTCTGCACTCCAGGCATATTTAGAGGAACACAGATCAAAGACTTGTTTTGATTTGGAAGACCATCACTGGTATTCACTAGAAGACAGATCCAATCTGCCTGTAGGCCATTTGTGATCCATAACTTACTGCCATTTATAACATAATCACCTGTTAAAAAAAAAAAACAGACAGAGAAGATTTCAAGACAAGTTAAAATCCTTGGTCACGCTTTGTAAATAGCCAACTGGTCTGCCTCCTTTTGGGAATTTTAACTATGTTACGTTTATTTGAAATATTTGTTTCCTTTGTTTCAGTGGCATCCCTGTAAACTAGCTAAGCTTAGTGCTTATATAACTAAGTGCATGACCACTATAAATAAGATTTATTATTTTTAATTTCTAATGACTCATTTATTTGGCACAATTTGTACAATAGCAGATGTAATTCATGTGTTTAAAAATGGAGTAATTGTAGTCAGGAGATGACATAGTTGATAAAAGTGTTGTTTTTTGTCACTGACTTGTATATTACGGTAAGACGTTTCGGTAAGATGTAATTCATATTGGAATGTTCATTTTTTCATTTTTTATTGACACCACATAATGTTACGTATCCAAGAAATATCCCTATCCAAGAAAATATCCAAGAAAATATTGTCAAAGATTGTCAAATGGCGTGCGATAAAGACCCAAGCTAAAAAAATTTGAATGATTTGGAAATTCTTCAAACAGACTATGACCGTATGTATGAGTTTATTGCACAAGGAGCAATTGTAAGATCAAGAGCGATTTGGCATGAATAAATTATGGCAAAAAAAGTAATAAATGTTTCTTGAATTTGGAGAACTCTCGAAAAAAGAAAAGCTGCCTAAGAAAACTAAACACGGAAAATGACAAAAGTACGACGAATCCTAAAGAGATTCTAAATGAAATTCAATTATTCTATGCAAACCTGATTTTAAGAAGGTCGACCATTTGGACAAAAACTTAATTGAATCAGTACAGCGAATACCAGTAAATTAACAGATAAACAATGTGATTCAGTTGATAAACGACTTGCTATGAGTGAAAGTTTTGCATCCTTCAAGACTTTCAAGAAAAATAAAACACCGGGAAATGACGGATTAACGGTTGAGTTTTATCTAGCATTCTGGCCTCTTGTTGGAAAATGTATCATTGAATGCCTAAATTTCGGGCATCGCCATGGGGAATTATCCACCTCCCAAAAACAAGCAATGATCACACTAATTGAAAAGAATGATAAAGACAAAAAACTGGCGTCCAATCTTGCCAGCTGATAAACATGGATGTTAAAATTGCATCTAAAGCAATGGCTGTGGGGTTGGAATAAATTTTACCCTTCCTGGTTCATCATAGCCAAAATGCGTTTATCAAAGGAAGATCAATTTTTGACGCAATAAGAACAATCAATGATATTTTAGAATACGCAAAGAGAAATAACAGACCCGGAATTCTGGTAGCAATTGATTTCAAGAAGGCTAAATTGATTCCCTTAACCGAACTTTAATTTAACCGCAAAAATTAGTCAAATAAGAATTTTACCATAAAATGGCACATTGATTAAAATATTAGGAATTTATTTTGGTTATAATAAGACAACGAGAAGGAATTCAAACTTCAATTCTATTCTCAAGTCAATAAAAAAAACTCTTAATATGTGGACGAAGCGAGGTCTCGCACTACTTGGCAGAATTCAAATAGTTAAAACATTTGCAATCCCCAAATTTATCTATAAAGCCTCACTAATCTCAGTCTCAGAAGATCTTATTAAAGATGTGAACAAACTGCTCTATCGTTTTATCTGGAAAGGGATTGACAGGATAAAACGCACTGCTCTTATTAATGACATAGAGAATGGTTCCCTAAAAATGCTCGATATCCAATCAATGAT
>OZ026601.1:12737258-12759758 GCA_964020085.1 Micromussa lordhowensis | reverse complement strand
GAATATGCACGTGTGTTACAGGCTGAGTCTCGATATTATTTTGAAGTCCAAGGAAAAACGTGGAATAACCAATATCTTATAACGTAAAGTGCCACTATGACGAAAATCGCATCCTTCAAATCTGAGCCATTTTAAGACATAAACAAGTAGTCTGTACAAGAGTAAAAATGCTGTTTACTGTTTTCAAATATCTCTTTTCGTTCCAGAGATATTCATATGCAAACTAGCCAAGTAATGAAGTCATACACTCAACCGCATTTTGATCAAATATGATAAACAAGGATATCTCAGTCAATTTGTATAATAAATGTTTGAATTTTTACAGTAAGATTCTACTAGAGGTGCTCCGCAATATGAGCTGAACAATTTTTGTTACCATGGCAACATACTAGGTTCCAGACCTCCACAATATAAAAGGCTTTCCTGACCACTTTTAGGGTTCTATATTGATATTTGTTAATGGTGCCTCATCTGCATAATGCAGCAAGCATATAAATACATTAGGTTGAGTTCATAGCCTTGTTTAATGTTTTCAAAGCTTAAAATCACTAAAATATTGATATCAGGCTATAGGGGACTGGAAAAGAGTGGGTTGCCATGGAATGGAAATTGTTATAGCCATAGATGTGTTGCATTTAGAACTATTAGACTACCAAGCTTCAATGGTTTCTGCTGCAAATTGACCAAGCGCTATTTATATATGTTATGGTTTAAATTTACTTCTGGTTTTAATTAATTTTTTTTTAAACCAGTTTAAATTTTTCAAACTAGTTTATATTTTTGAAACTGGGTTGAATTTTCAAACCAGTTTATTTTTTTGTACCCTGCGAGACAGAGGTTCCTTGCTCTTTCTTCTCTGTGAGAGACGAGAGGAACCTCTGCTTGCAACCGCACGATATCCTATCGTGCATGCGCGAACTACGTCAGCATCTGTCACGCGGAACGCCACTTCCTGTCCTTGAAACTAAACGTCACTTCCTCTTATTTCGCCGGAACAGCTTGCGACAACTTCGGACCAAAAAAAACTTCGGCAACTCCTGCTTCTTCGGCGAATGTGTCACCTAAAACTCCAACAAAAGCCTATAGACTGAAAGTTTCCAAATGCTGTTTGATTTGCAACGTAAATTTAACAGCAAACAGCAGTTTCTACCATACCACGGGTAGCAGCATGTTGAGAGAGTTTTTGAAAGGAAAGTCTGACGCGTACAAGTAGCTCATTTGCATAATGCAGCGCGTGCACTTTCAAGTCCGAGTAATTATTTTCAACCAGCCTTTTGACTCACGTCTGCCATGCGCAAATACAAAACCCGTTTTAAACTTGTCAAAAGCTGTTTTTTTTTTTATTTATTCGTCCCTGGCCGTGGATGGCGGCGAGATCAAAGAATTGTACGGTTGCGAGCAGAGGTTCCTCTCGTCTCTCACCGAGAAGAAAGAGCAAGGAACCACTGTCTCGCAGGGTAATTTTTCTGCCAACTATCTATAAAAAAGGGAAAATATCTCTTTGCATTCCTCTAACCTATTCTCTCCTTTTCTCGCTGAGTTTCTTCTGATTTATTATCTCCCACCTACTCTACCCCTTTCCCCCAAATCCCCATTAAGCGTGAATACTAATTAACAGCAGGTTTCACTTTTTTTCCTTTTTATCTCGTACTCACCAGGATTTGAACCGCCAACCTCTGGATCTGCTTCCCACTGTCATTACTACTTGACCATGAAAGCAATGGATGCAAGAGCTCTCATACCACTTGACCATGAAAGCAATGACCATGAAAGCAATGGATGCAAGAGCTCTCATACTTGTTTTAATTATCAGTTCATCACCCCAAGCCCCTCTCATATAAATTTTAATTTATTCAAAAATACATATAAATTTTAATTTATTCATACATGAACTTGGTCCTAATCACTAAGAAGCTAATCAATTCCAAATACATGTAAGAGCTTAGGTGTAATCACTAACCTGAGAGCTCAACCCAAACCACTAACTCATATGCAAAGTTCCCACCCTAACATCAAAGCTAACCATTCTAAATAAGTGCTTAGGCCTAATCACTAACTTGAGTGCTTAACCCAAATTACTAAGACACATGCTCACATTCAGCTGAAAATTGAAAATTAAACTGGTTTGAAAATTTCAATCCAGTTTGAAATATATGAACCAGTTTGAAAAATTTAAACTGGTTTAACAGAAATTAAACCAAAAATAAAATTGAACCATAACATATACTTCATGAACACCGCGGCAAAACGTATGCGCATGCGTCAACTTTTTCATTTCCGGTTTGCACTTGTTGGGTTGTTCAGATTAATTTTGTTGTTCGCATTGCGGTATGTAAGCTTGTTGTCGTGAATCAGCAGCCACAGATGAAAGAGAAAGGGACCACAACTACAAAAGAGGTATGTAGACAATAACTTGTTGGAATTACTGGTCCTGGAAATGTTCGGTGGACCTTTTATGAAATGCTCCGCAGTGCCTGCCATTACTGAAGCCTCTTGTCAGTTCGTGTTGTTGATTTATGCCAGTTTGTTTCCATTTGTTGCTTGGACTACTACAGGATTAAATCCGTAAACGTTTTTTTTTATGGTGACAGAGAAGACCCTCAAGTCTATTCGTTGTTTATCGATTTTATTTAGCTTATAATACTACGAATTTCGGCTTATCCTTTGTGTAAAAACCTGTAACCCTCACCAGTGGCGTAAAAAACTGAGAAGTCAACATAATAGACCCTAACCCAACCCTAACCCTAACAATAGCTACTAAACAAAGAAAAACTTCACAGGTTTTTACAACGAGGTAAATCCCGAATTTCGCACTGAAAGTGATCGCTTGCGACATTAGTATTTCAAGCTACATGTACATGAGAGAGTCAAGCGCCTGCATGAAAATACAAATTTTCAGCTTGGAAATAAATTTCAATTTTACTTTCACAACTTCTTCATGTAAGCTTAATTCTTGAAGTTTATGTGTTTTGCACACAATAAGTCAAAATGTATGGCTAGATTGCAGAATACCCGGCCCACAAAATATCTAACTTAAAAAACTGCTGTCACAGTGCCGCAGTCGTGCATGAATATATTATTCAAAGACACCCAAGCGCACTGCTCACTCAGACTTCATTATTCACTATTCAACTTCATTATTCGAGGACTATGGCACTGCGGTAGCAGTTGTTCAACTCACTCAGACTTCATTATTGAACGACTACGGCACTGCGGCAGCAGTCTTTCAACTCACTCAGACTTCATTATTCACCGACTGCGGCACTGCAGCAGCAGTCATTCAACTAACTTAATTGCATAATTTTGTTTTGTCACTGCGGAACCGCGAGAGCAAGAATTTTGTGCCGTTCAAAGTGGACTGGGTATTCTGCAATTGCTCCAAATATAAACACGCTCTGAATAAAATGTAATAGCCAAACTCTTGCATGTAAACAGAAACAAAGGTGTGGTTGACTAGGGTCCTTTGATCTTTTTGTGGGAAGATCTGGATTAGGATCAATGATCCAAGATCCTTCGGGTAATATGACATCATCCTTTGCTTTGCTGGAGTGGATTACATCAGATCCTTCCCTACACCATAATCCAAGCGATTGTAAACACATACAGTTAGTTTATTGGATGTGTCAGCCATGATACTACCACTTTAATAATTTACAAAAGTGAGGGAACAGATATTAAAGTGAGGAGACAATTGTTGTTTAACAAAAATGAGTAGTTCCTCTACTTTATCAACACTGATTATGCCAACCATGGCACCAAGTTGACCATGTAAGTGGCTGTCCATGACTATTATGTTGTTGTTTTGTGCAACCAGGCTGATGGTCATGCCATTCATGATTACAACAGCAGCAAGATTGTCTTTGGTGAGCCGTTCTAAATAAAATGCCAGAGAACTTTGAGGTACCATTGGATTTTCATTCAGGATGGATAGGTCAAATGAGTCCTCAAGTTGTACATTGCCAGTAATAAGAGTCAGAAAAGGAGTTGCCTCTTGGATACTGAAGTATCGTCCTATTGCTGTGGTAATACTGTCATAAATGTGGTTTCCAAGTGAAATACAGTTCATAAATAGATTTATCCAGTTTAGGGAAAGTGACATGTATTGGGTTAATGAAAGAGCAGTCTGGTGGAGAAAATAAAATTTTGCCAGCAGTAGAGCAATGAATGTACATGCATTTGAACCATTTCTTCCATAAAGAGTAGACTGTGAAATTTGAGATGGAAAGAACCAGATAATAGAAGATCCAAAGGCCATTGTGAAAATGGGAGGCTGGTTAAGAGGGGTAGTGGCATTGTGATGAGAATTAGATGTTGAGTGATGTTGTCCTTGTGCTGAGGATGGTTGCTGTGTTTGAGTCGGCTGATGTAGTTGTTGTGGCTGTGGAACTACAAATGAGTCCAGGGTTTGGTCAATTTTCATTTGCCCTGCTTCTGTTTGGTAGAACATGTAGGTTGATGCTTCGTCAGTGTGAGTCGTGGTTGGCAGCTCATCCTCATCATCACAGTTTGGAGTGGCATCTGTTGTATTTAATTGTCCTGGTGACTGCTTAGTTGGTTCTAGTAATGATTTGTTGAAAGAGTTGGACAGCTTTTTCATTTCATTGAGGAGAGGTTTTGAACAGATAGGACATTGATCATGGGCCATTTGCATGCAAGATGGGTGGATTGTGTGAAAACAGGATAGACGGATTGCTTTCTCAGATGCGCCTGCAGAACAGTCTTTGAAGTCACAGAGTTTTGATGCTTGTGGTAAAGTGTTTAAGCTATCACTGTTTTGTCTCTGAAAAGCATATGCCAAAGGTAGTGCCTTACTGGTGATATCAACATTGAATGTTACAAGATGGTACTTCCGTTCCCCAACAGGTTTCCCTCTTGCATTTGTTTTAGGTGGAACCTAAAAAATTAAGAGTAATAGTTTTGTAACATTACAACTTAACAGTATAGGATACAATGTACATGTATATGCTTATGTATGTACCATTACTTTCTGACTTGGGCAGAAGTTCAGAACGGCAATATTTTGCTGCAAGGTTGTCATCAGATTTATAGGAACTATTGAAGTTTTGGAAATGTTCATGAGCAGTGTAATGTTTTAAAATTATCCTGGCACAGGTCCGTGTATTAACAGAACATGTTGAATAGAATAATTCTGCCAGCAAAATATGAACTTGTCTATGATGAACTGTATACTGGCTTGCTCTGTCTTGCTGAGCTTTGAAGCCTTCATGTATGGTAGTTATTTAGCTAGTTACTTAGCTTGTTTATTTATATATATTAAATTTAATTTTTTCATCATGAATAAACCAGAATTTTATTGTATTGTATTGTTATTTGTTATTCCCTGTTTAGATTCAGGTTTAGTAAATGTTACCTGGCTTAATTTGTGGATTTTTTTCAGTGATGCATAATCCTGTATCATAGTGAATGCCTTTATGTTTATAACTAATTAACATTCATTACAAGTCTATTTTACCAGGCTTGACTTTCCAATATTCTGGCCTACTATTTTGATGATTTCAAGCAAACTCTCTGCTGTTTTTCCAACCACTACTTCAAGACTTTTCTCTGACATTCCCCTGTTATAAGGCTTCACAAATTGGGCCATGAAGGCTTGGCTTGACTTGGACATGGATAAAGTTATTACCTTCTTATGTATTTCATCTGCACAGTTGTGGGCTTGGATTCCTGCTCTTAGTACACTATGCCATATTTCAACTTTCTTTTCAGTAATAAGGGGCATCCGGTGTTCTTTGCAGGAATAGTAGCTGGTGAAATTGAATTTGTGATGGTAAATATCACTTAGCATAGACAGGGTTGATCTGTCGTAATGATGATGTCTCCAGATAATAAACAGCAAAGCAAATCTTAACATGACAGGAATATAAGAGCTTAGGCTCCCTGACCGGAACATAACTGGATAGTGAAAGAAAGATAGAGGAATAACTTCATCCAGTAGGTGCAATATGCATGTAAATTCAATATCCTTGCACAGTTGAAATTTCTGAAGGACTTTGGTTCTCAGTTGTAGCCATCCCAGGAAAATAGCATTCAATAGTAAGTTTATCCGAAATGGTTTAGGTTTGTGTGGAAGCTCAGATCTAAATGTTTCTCTGTAGACATGGGACAGCAAAAAGTGATCGATTTGCATGATATCCTCCTGAACATTTAAAGTTACATGAAAAGGACCTTGTTCAGGGACCATTGAAAGTAAAGCTGAATCTTCATCAACTTCCTGTGCAATCAGTTTTTTGAAGTAAAACCAAGTTGGCCAGTCTCCTGGGGCTGGAAGAGCATACTTTTGAAGGTAAACTTTAAGTTGGGGAGCAACTTCAAAGGAGTGTGACAGAGCATTCATGTAGTCCTCCTTGCTTTTTAAAGACTGCTCAAACTCATCTATTAGTACACATGAAGTCAAATGGCTGAGGTCATCATTTGATCTTCCCGAGTAAACTCTGTTGAGAAAGAAAGTTTTGAAGATATGGTTCTTTGATTTAATCAATAGGTGAAATGTTAGTTAGCCAAACTACGGTATATCCATACTGTTCAGACCCCAAATATGTTTAAGCAAGTAAATGTTTCCACTGAAAGCAAGACTTTCTTCTTGTTTTTCTGTCCCTTGTTATGCCAAGAATGATTTTGCATTCAGTATACCGATAATGCAAGTGCATGTAGTGCTACTAAATATTTTTATGTTCAATACCTGAATTCCTTCAACTGCGCTAGGATGTCCCTCGGCTTCAACGACCGGAAATGATCACTTAAACTTGCTAGAAATGTTGACTTGAGTGGACCACTGCAGTCTTTTAGAAGTTGGGAAAGATAGTTGGTATCAATTCCTCCTCTACACTGCTTGTTTTGACCTTTGCAGTTGACTGTAACAATTCTATGAATTTTTGACTTGTCGGACGGAAGAAGAATAGCAGGTACACTTTGGTGAATGTCCAACAAATTTGATGCCATGTGTGTAGCAAGGGAAAGTTTCATGTTGGCACCTGGCAGTCTTACAGTTTGGATATTATGAAAGTCATCCAACAGGTAAATCATTAGGCTCTTGTCCTGTAAACAATGATCAAAATAATTTTCCTGTAAAATTTGCTTTTATGTGTGAATATGCATACAGTGGACACCTCTTTAGTGGAATCACCCACATTTTAAGTTGCTAACTTTTCATTTTTTACTTTTACCTTTTCTGGCAGAACACCATTACAGAACTGTGCAGTAACTCACTGATTTCATTTGAAATAATAAATTTATTAAATTAATATTTAAAAGTATTTCATTGACTAATATGAATTTCTATGTTACTACATATTTTCTTCATTGTCCACTGTTTTGCTAGCCTATCCATATGTATTCAAAAGACTGTTCAACTAACTGGACAAGTTTTTAATTTACAGTACTTAAAAGTTATAGCTTTCAAATTTTAAACTACTTTAAACTCACTTGAAGTGCATTTGAAATCTGAAGGTTTACAAAAATTGGCTGCTCCCTGAGGAGCCTGATTTTTTGACCAACCACGTCCCTTGGGCTTGTGCTGAAACCTAAAATTCTTCCAGAATTGATAACATCTCTGGATGCCCCATGTTGCTGGATAAATAATCCCTCTTCTCTTTGAAGTGTATTTGTTTTCTGAGATCTATAAAAAGAGTGATATTATTGCAGGTTAGTTCACTGGAACCACTTTTATGTCCTTACTTTTCAAGGGGTTAAATTTGAAGAAAGGTAAAACATCTACCGGTATATAATCTTACTTTGTTATATAATAGAACTACCATTTATATTGGGTAAAGCTGTGTCTGCTGTAATTAATTAAAAAGACTTCTTTAAACTGAGTGACCTTGTGGTTTTCAAGGAGACCTCTATTTTAAATACATGCACTTAAAGAATAAACAGGGCAAAGTACCTGAAATATGCTATTATGTGCAACAAAACAACAGTTCTTTTTTCCTGTAATACACGGTGTTCTTCACTCAATCTTGGATCTTCCCGGAGAACAGACTGCAAAATAACATTGAAGAGACCAGGTGCACTTTTGTCTGCAAACTCTTTCATCTGTCTAGGGTCATACATGTACAGTGGTACAGCATCACTGCTTTCATAATGATGTTGCAAGGATATCTGAAATTTTTCGATCAGCTGCTCAAATGAATTTTCTGAAATTAATAGAAAAGGTAAATATTTATTTTACTTATTTAAATAAATTATTGGAATAATTTTATTTAAGTTAAATATTTGATTCTCTGCTTATGTCAATCACTGTCATGTGGTGGTCTTAACACATCCTCTTACTTATTGGATTGCACAAATACAATACCTGTATCAGAAATCTTGAAAGGGTGTCTGTTATCCTTACCAGTCATTTGAACAACATTATGTTATGTTGATTGTTAACTGAGTCACTGGTCAGTATTCAAAACAAAATGATTATCAGTTTTCCAAATCATTAAAGGGATATGACTTGAATACTTATGAAAAAATAGTTTGTAGCAAGTCTGACACAGCCTTTTTTTAGGCCACGAGACCCTTCAGAAAACTCTTCTCAATATTGCCATAACAATTAAGAAGTCCTCTAAATCCTTCTCATTAGTTCTTTTTGATGACTTTAACTGAATGATGAACTTTATGATATTGTATTGCTAGTCTGTCAATGGACCATGTGCAATACATGTCAATAGTGATAATCTGTTTGAATGAGTTTTAATGATAGTGTTATTGCAGTGTGTCATGGATTATCATTGATGTCAAATAAATATCCTTCAAAATACTTGTATCATGTATGACTGGTATCTTTACATTTCAGGTAAGTGATACTAACCTGATAGTTCAGTTAAGTCATGGATTACTTTTGCCATTCTGTTCCAAACTGTTTTATCCACTGTACCCTCACCATAACCATTTATTTTTACCACCCCAAATGATGTTTGTATTTTCGCCATGGATGTTTGCTGGCTTTTTGGGTACTGCAGGTCTATTCCACAAGCCTCTTCTAGAAATTGAAGTCTTTGGAACAGCAACTGGAAGTGGTTCTGAACTTTTTGGAGGCCTTCACTACTGGTGTGTTGCTGCTTTAAGTTCTTGCAGTGTAGTCTTAAAATTGGTGAGCAAGTAAATTGCAGGATCTAATTTTAAAAAAGGGAAATAAATAAACATATCAGTGATGAGTTAGTTTGTATCCAGATACTGAAAATTAGATGTCCAAAAAGCATATCCCCCACTAAATGAAAAATGGAGTAGGTGAATTTTTCTAGTGAAACTTTTCAGAACGTGGATGTCCATGGGATTCCTTAACACCCCTCTAATCGAATCCTTGGTGTGGAGAAAACATTAGAGTTCTCCTGAATATCAGTAAGTATATAAATATGGCCTTAGGAAAAATAAGTTTGTCAAGTAGCATAAAGTGCTTCTTTGCAGTCTTTAAAATTTTTATTATTCTTTTAATTCGTTTGGCAATTAATTTTTAAAAGTAACATTTTCCCAGCTTCTGTGACTACCTTTTTCGTTGCAAAATATACCAATTTTAGACTGATTCGCCTGAGGTAGCATTTTGCTACCTGCACCGGAAGAATGAATTACTGTGCTGTAGTCAAGAAAGTACAATTAAAAAACAAATAGTACGAGATAATTTCATAAGTACCTTTTGAAGTTTCTCATCTGAGGTTTGTTTATTTCCATCCTAGTGGAGAGCCATACATGCGTAAGACTTGAGTTCATTTAACACAAATATAATCAACTATTTGATATAAAATGAATTTTTTAGGTATCGTGTCTATTTTGCCGCAAATTTTAATAAGTGTGATCGATACAAAAAACTTGTTTATTGTTGCAACAAAAATTTTTGAAAGAACATACTTTCCTCCTCCTCATTTTAATTTAATTCGTCGGTGTGGAGATTGCAAAAATCTTTGCAAGCAGCAATCCAAGGCAGTACGAACCTGCGTGTTAATATTATAATTACATGTAACCAATGTCTAATTACTGACCTGTTTAGTAGTTCGTAACACCGGCGGCTTGTAGTCAGGATGCGAGGTAAATCTTGTTTCTTCGTCCACGCTTGTACAGCATTTGTAGCACCACCTTGTACCTGGCTTATACCCATGACATGTCGCTCCTATGGCATCCAGGACAGCAAAAAGTCTTGCAGGAATTTGCTGTTTCCTTAGGCCTCGCGAATGGTCTTCTCTTGGAACCGAGCACCTGTTGTTGCTCCTCCGGATTTCGTCCCAATGGACACGGCAAACTGTTGAGCCCACTTGTAGTTGGGCAGCTCTGGCTAAATCTTCACACAGAAAATATTTTTTTCCCGCACATTTACGGCTGCTTTTGTTGGCTTTCCCACATTTTTCTGCGCAGGAACCGCACAACCAAACCAACGCAACAAGGAGAACTACGTGGAAAAAAATTGATCTTGTCGAGAGTGAACGCGGCGGAAATTCTCTCATATTTTGTTGTTTGTGCAAACACCAAACCCCTTGGTGCAAGCGCTTGAAACTGAAAAGAAAAATAAACTTTCCAACGAGACAAACCTCTCCCTTACTTTCTTCTACTATCTCTTACTTTTTGTTTTCAAAGTTCGCGGTACGGGCTTTTCACTTGTTTAATTGGATTTTAATACGTAACCGGAAATGCGTAATTGACCGGAAGCTCAAATTGCACTCATGCGCAGTGCGTTTTACCGCGGTGTTTACCTACTTCATGTAATATTTGGTTGAGTGTATGACGTCATCAGTAATCTCATTTGCATATTTTAGTCATTTTTCAAACTTAAATATCTCTTGAACCAATGCAGATATTTGTAAACGGTAAACAGCGTTTTTAATATTTCGTAGAATTCTGATTAACCTAAAAATTCAAGGGGTAAAAATTTGATCATAGTAGCACTTTAAGCTTTAAGATTTTTCGGAAAGTTTAATCGACTCACCCAACTCTTCCGCCATAGCTACACTGAAGGAATAGTCTAATCCCAGCCCACCATACTTAGCGGGCTTGTTTACTCCAAAGAATCCCGCAGATCCGACTTTTTTGAACAGTTCATGAGCGGGAAAGCTCTTTGTGTTTTCCCATTCGTCAACATAAGGGTTGATTTCTTTCTCGATGAGCTTGTTGAGAGATGTTCGGAGCTCTGCGTGTTCCTCCGTAAATATAGACTCATGAGTGAATTTGTAGGGTTCCAAGTGTAAATTTGTCGTCTTCTTGGAGTGCGTTCCCGTTGAAAACAATTTTGTTAACAGACGGAAATGTATACCCTTTGGCTTTACAAATGTTGCTCTCAAAACACTGGCCATCGCCATTTTGCCTGTTTAGGAGCCTCGCTTTCATACTTGCATGAACGGGGGAACGAGGTACAAAGAAGTCACAAGATATTCACACAAAATAATCATGGTAACGCAGCTCCAAAGTATGAAATTTATGATACATGTTAAACATGGAAACTGAATACGTGATAGCTGGGTTTGCTTGGAAACCTGAGGCTCACAAGAACACAAAGCATGTGGAACTTCTAATAAGCAAAGCGGAGGATATCTATCAGGACCATTTCGATCGCAACGATGTTCTGGTTCATGGTGTGAAATATTCAACTTACAATTTAGAGCAATGGAATTCAGACGGAGGAAGCTTTTGTGTCTGTCCATCTCTTGAACCAGGAGTTTATCATTTCGTATTTCGCGTGGACAATGGTGAAGAGAAAGAATTACAAATTTCTGATTATTACGATCGAACCTTTTTGGGCAATGGCCGTGCAGTGAACTACATCGAACTTATGAAGTGTGCAAATACAGATAAACCAGCTGTGGCTAACAGCAACAGAAAATTTAGGCGATGTGAGTATTACAGCCTAATCTATTTATTGTTAGAAGCACAGTAAATCTAAGCACTAACAGTAAATAGATTGATTGATATTTACCCAGTAATTACTTGCAATTAGCCAATCAGAAGCCGTGTGGACTGTCCTGCTGTCCTACGATACCAAGTCCTTGTTCGATATGACTGGTCACTTGCCTAAATTTGGGTATCAGGTGAATGCACTTGTACCCAATCATACCTTTTTGGTATGTTTGGCAGCATATCAGCAGAGTTTGGTTGAGCCATGGTTCTTATTTTGATGAGACCAGAATAGTCAAGTCAAGCCAGAATACCCATGTCAAGGGCACATGAGCCTGATATGCTGTTGACGCATACCAAAAAGGCACAAATTATCAAGTATTTACGAAGCCCAAATTCAGCCAAGTGAGCATGATATTGCAGCTTATTACATGGCTATCTCACAAAGACTGGGAACTACCAAATTCACAAATTTGATTGGCTGAAATCAATATTGAAAGCGGTCTAGATTTTCCCATCTAGACCGGCATCTACACCGGTAATGTTTGCAGTGAAAAAGTTGCCAACTAAAATTTAAAATCAATTACTATTTTCATGTAACATTATTATTTATGGCAGTGCCAAAAAGCCTGATGAGAAAAAAAAAATAAAGAGAAAATGCAAACTTTGGCAGAATTAAATTCAGCTCATTACCATTTGCAAGCAAAATGTTTAGTACAAATCAGTTATATTGAACAAATTAAATTCTTCTTGTTTGCGCCATATAATAAACATCTTCTTAACCGAGCTTAGTCGGTCTGTATGGGAGAATCTTGACCTCAGTTGTTGTGTACAGACTTCACTGCCTTCGGTCTGTACTCACGACCTCAGTCAAGATTCTCCCATACAGACCTCCAGCTCGGTTAATAAGAGCTAAATATCAGGTTAGTGACTTGATATCGCAGAATATCAGGATTGTAGACACAGCATCTGATTGGCTAATTGTGAATTTGGGTATGGTAATGTACCTAATCGTACCTCTTCTGGTATGCTTTGGTGGCGTATGCTAATTTTGGTTTTGTCTTGCCATGGGTATTTTGGGATTTTGGCTTGGCTATGTCTCTCCAAGTGTGAACCATGGTTGGACCAAACTCAATATATTGCTGAAGCATACCAAAAACGTACAAATATCAGGTCACTGAATTGCCTGGATTGTTATACCTAATCATAGGCAATGAGACAAATTGCAGGCAGAGTTTACAAAAAAAGGTACACTTGTGTATTTACTGCACCCAAAGACCAGATATTTAACAATTATCCTGCGAAAGCGCGCGGAATATCGTCTGATACTTAGCCGATGAGGCCGTAGGCCGAGTTGTCGGAAATAGCGCGTTACGTTGTTTTGTTTAGTCAGGATTGATTGACAAGCCGTTCTAGAATTACAGGATATCATTTTGCTATTTTAATCGTAGAGCTTAAGTTTTTTCATCATTCGGGACTTACTGTGAACTGTGACTTTTGTGATTATTATTAAAAGTGTGATTCAAGTATACTGGGACATTTGTCGTGGATTCACATTTATTGCAACGGGGGCATTCGCGACAAAAGTGGCACCTCCGACGGGACAGCAGACGACGGGAAAAATTGGTACGTGACTATTCCGTGTGAATATGGATGCAGCAATATCCACGTTGGATACGAAACTTACCCAGCTTCAATTTGCGAGGGAAAGAACCGAGGAGACAATCCAAAGCAAGCGTTGTGACAAAATCGAAAGACAAATCAAGGCGTTGAAGGAATTGTCGGGCGAAGCCGACCAGCTGAAAAGAACCCTCGAAGGCTTGAAGATAGCCGCCAAGGAGAGCGCCGAGGAAGTAAAGCAATGGAACGATCAAGTCGAGGAAAAGATAAACAGGGCGGACGACGACATTCTAAGGTTAAAGGAATGGCTCGAAGAGACAAAGAGAGAAGAAAACCAGAAGATCCGAGAAGAAGAGCTTCGTCACGAAAGGGAGCTTTTCGAAACGCGTCTAAAATTTCAAACCGAGTTGAATGCGGTCAAATCGAACAAGGCCGAGGGAAGTGAATCCGCGAACAGCAGTGGTGGCTCAGCGACTGGGTTGGAAGCAAAATTGCCAAAGTTAGTGATTACCAAATTCAACGGCACGTTCCAAGATTGGCCACGGTTCTGGGGGCAGTTCAGTGAAGCGATTGACAAGTCAAGTATTGCTAGCGTTACCAAGTTTTCTTATTTGAGAGAACTGTTGGCGCCGAAACCGAGAATGTCCATAGAAGCTCTGCCATTTTCCTCCGAGGGCTACAATCGTGCTGTTGCTATTTTAAAGGATAAATATGGGAAAGAGTCAGAAATCATAGAAGCCTACAACAAAGAAATTCTTGAGCTGCCAGGTATTTCCGGTGTTGATGTGAAAGCGATCCATCAGTTTCATGACCGTTTAGCATATTGTGTACAATCCTTGCAAACAATGGGGAAATTGGATCAAGTGAACGGAAATGTACCAATGACACTTGACAAGCTGTCAGGGATTAGAGGCGATCTTGTTCGTACCGACGACACGTGGGAAAGCTGGGATTTTGTGAAGCTATGTGAAGCACTACGACTGTGGATTAGACGAAACCCGGTCGACTCCATTCCGACAGAGGAAGTAGATTCCAAATCGTCTCGTCGAAAGCGAGAAAGGTCTGACAAATTGTTCGCCGCAAAGCAATGGGATCTCAAACAGCGAAAATGTGTTTACTGTGAGGACACATCTCATGCTTCCTGGGAGTGCCCAAAGATATCAACACTTGATGAAAGAAAGAAGTTTTTGGCTCAACGTCACCTGTGTTTTAATTGTACACACAGCGGCCATCAGGCTTCCAGATGCGGGAACAAATACTCGTGCCGTAACTGTGGACGACGCCATCACACTTCCATCTGCGACCGCGATCGAATAGAACCACCGCAAGAAGTCGTATTAACAGCTGCAAAAAGGGGCGATGGAATTTTTCCGGTCATGAATGTGAAAGTTAATGGAATAGAGTGCCGCGCGTTGATTGATACCGGAGCCGGAAGCTCTTACGTCTCTGCGAAATTGATCAATCTTCTGAAGATAAAACCAATCGATGTCAAAGTTAAGCAAGTTGACATGCTCCTGGGAACATCAGTGAGTCGCTTTGAAACGTACAAGTCTTGCGTTGAATCGGTTTACGGAGACTTCAAAATGGACGTGAACTTCGTCAAGGTGAACAAAGGAGAACTGTTGACATTAGACAACCCAAACTATGATTCAGTGATTGCGAAATATCCACATTTAAAGGGAGTGGAATTGCGTGACCGTGACACCAAACCTCGACTTCCGGTGCACATAATTCTCGGGGCCGGAGAATACGCAAGAGTTAAAACAGAAACTCCACCGCATATTGGAAAGGATGGCGAGCCTGTAGCAGAGCTGACTAAACTGGGTTGGTTCGTGATGTCTCCTGGACAGGAATTTGACCGGAATGCGATGATGCTTACACAAACCAGTCAGTTGGAGTACGAAGAACTTTGCAGGCTTGACGTGTTAGGACTAGCAGACAGCCCTCCCTACGACCAACAAGCAGTGTACAGTGAATTTAAGGAGCAGTTAGTGAGGAGCGAGCAGGGTTGGTATGAGACTGGATTACCGTGGAAGGGAGATCGGTCAACTCTGCCGAATAACGAGAATGGAAGTCTACAACGGCTACAAGCTCTAACACGAAAGTTGCAACGAGCGGAACAAACAGCAGAATATGACAGCATCATCAGAGAACAATTAGAGCAGGGGATAATCGAGAGTGCTGATCAACCCGTCCAGGGAGTTGAATTTTATATTCCTCACAAACCAGTGGTACGAGAAAACGCAGAGTCCACTAAAATGCGCATTGTCTATGACGCCTCCGCTAGAGCACACCCATCAGCACCATCCTTGAATGACTGTCTTAACGCTGGCCCTCCGCTGCAGAACAATCTCTGGGATGTACTTGTTCGTCAGCGCTGCTACCCAGTCGCGGTGACCGGAGAATAAAGAAAGCATTTTTGCAGGTGCGGATCAGAGAACTGGACAGGGACGCACTTAGATTTCATTGGAAGCGAAACGAACACTCTCTGCTTGAAACACTAAGGTTCACCAGAGCGCTGTTTGGCCTGACATGTTCGCCGTTTCTGCTTGGCGGAGTACTAGAGTGTCATCTGGGAGCATGGGAACCAAAGATGCCAGAGTTGGTGGCGGAGCTCCGCAAGAACCTTTACGTAGATGACTTGCTATCAGGAGGAGTGACAGTAAAGCAGGCGCAGCACCGCAAGGAGCAGGCCATTGAAATCTTCGATGACGCAGGTTTCACCTTACACAAGCGGCATTCCAACGCCCCGATACTAGAGGGAGAGACTGAGAACAAGGACACAGACCTGTCGTTTGCCAAGCAGCAGCTCCAGCAGCCAGGGGAAGCTAAAACCAGCCTACTAGGTCTTGGATGGGACAAAGGAAAGGATGAATTGAAGGTCAAGTTCCCGACTGAAGAAGCTCAACCGACGAAAAGAGGCGTTTTAAGCAAGCTCGCCAAAGTGTATGATCCCTTGGGCCTGGTATCGCCTGTGACGCTCGAAGGCAAAGTGATCTTTAGAGATGTTTGTGACCAGAAACAAGCCTGGGACGCCAAGCTCGCGGGACCACTACTCCGCAGGGTGCAAAAATGGGAACAGTCTCTACCTACGGAAGTGTCAGTGCCAAGGTCAATTACAAGCTTTCAGGAACCGTTACTAGATGTCGAACTACACAGCTTTGGTGACGGAAGTAAACTAGGAGTGGGAGCCGCGGTTTACGCAGTAGTGACACAAGAGTCGGAAACAACCCAACGCCTGGTAGCTGCTAAAGCGCGTCTTGCAAAGGGGGGACTCTCCATACCCCGTTTGGAACTGGTTGCTGGCCATATGGCAACCAATTTACTTACAAACGTGAGAAACGCTTTGGAGGGGCTACCAATTTCCAACGTGTACGGCTGGCTGGACAGCACCGTTGCCCTGCATTGGATACGAGGGAGCGGAGAGTTTAAGCAGTTTGTCCAGAACAGGGTGACGAAGATCAAAGCACAGTCAGATGTGGTGTGGCGGCATGTTAGCTCCAAAGAGAATCCAGCAGACTTAGCCAGTCGCGGGGGATCAGTGAACGGATCCACACTCTGGTGGAATGGGCCTAAGTGGCTTGCTAATCGGGAGGAATGGCCACCTAATCCAGTGACTTCAGCTTGCCCAGCGACAGAGGTCGAAGTCAAAACTATACGAGAAGTACTATCATTGGCGCAGCCCAAAAATTCAAGTGACAGAGTGGAAGAAGTGTTAGAGAAGCACGAGCTAAAATATGCCCTGAGAGTTGTTGCATGGGTTACGAGGTTCATAGCCAACTGCAAGACACCCAAGAAGCTAAGAGGGCCACTGACAGCTGATGAATTGGAGAACGTGAAGTGGGAATGGATCAGACGAGTACAACTGAGAGCTATGACAACGCCGAACTATCCAGAGATTAAGAGCAGCTTAAATCTTCGACCAAACAAGGATGGGCTTCTCGAGTGCCGCGGCCGTATTCAAGGAAAGTACCCCATATACCTGCCAGAAGACGCCACGCTTACCAGAAAGTTAGTGAGACGGGTGCACTGTGAGACCCTGCACGGGGGAGTAGGCCTAACAATGGCTGCAATCAGAGAAACGTTCTGGGTCCCAAGATTAAGACGTCTTGTAAAGAAAGTGACGAAGAATTGCTGGGAATGTAAGCGGTTCCAGGCGACAGCGATTGCAGCACCTCCTCCAGGTCCCTTGCCGACCAATAGGACAGAAGGAACCACAGCTTTCGAAGTCGCAGGCGTGGATTTCGCAGGCCCAATTCGCTACCGTAAGGGGAGTAACCGAGAAGGGAAGGCTTACATCGCCCTGTTTGCCTGCAGTTTAACACGAGGAGTACATCTCGAGTTGTTACCGAGCCTAGAAACTGGGAGGTTCCTTCCATGCCTGAAACGGTTCATTGCAAGACGGGGCCGACCGAAGACACTGTACTCGGACAATGGAGGAACGTTCGTCAAAGCATCTAAGTGGCTTAAAGGGGTTCAAAGAGATGAGAAAGTACAAGGATTCCTCGAGCAACAAGAGATCCAGTGGCGCTTTAACCTTCCCAGAGCACCATGGTGGGGGGGACAATTTGAGCGTCTTATCGGTGTTGTCAAGCGCGCCTTTCACAAGACCATTGGAGCAACAACATTGACTTGGGATGAGCTGAGTGACGTCATCCTTGATGTGGAAGTCCAAATCAATCGCCGACCACTAAGCTACGTCGATGATGACGTCCAACTGCCAATCCTTACCCCGTCAGCGTTCCTGTTTCAGCGTTCAAACTTGTTACCAGAGCAAGAACCTTGGAGAGAGGAAAATGTGGATTTGAGGAAACGCGAGAAATATCTCAGGTCTTGCAAGGATCAGTTATGGCGCCGTTGGACAAGGGAATATTTGACGGCTCTCCGCGAGAGACACAATCTAAATCACAAGCGCAAGAACTTCGAGGTAGCAGTAGGAGACGTCGTCCTTATCAAAGCGGAAGAGAAGAATCGAAACAAGTGGCCGATGGGCGTAGTACAGCAAATCTACCCGGGTCGTGATGGGGTAGTTCGCGCAGTAGAAGTTGGAACAGCAACCGGAACATTGGAAAGAGCAATCCAATATCTCTATCCTCTAGAGCTGAGTTGTGACAGGTCAAAACCTCCTGAACTTAACCCAGTGGCTGAAGCCTTCCGACCTCGTCGTCAAGCAGCAGCCGTTGCAGCAGAGAACATTAGGGCTATCGCCTTACATGAACAAGCCTCTTGATAGATTCCTTTTATTAGCCTAAGGACATTATAGACGAGAACATTTGTTGCAATTTCCGTTTATGTTTTCAACTTTAATTCAGCTCAAATGATGTTTGGTGATTCAATAACATATACCTCCTTCGAAGCTATATGGGGGGAGAGTGTCGGAAATAGCGCGTTACGTTGTTTTGTTTAGTCAGGATTGATTGACAAGCCGTTCTAGAATTACAGGATATCATTTTGCTATTTTAATCGTAGAGCTTAAGTTTTTTCATCATTCGGGACTTACTGTGAACTGTGACTTTTGTGATTATTATTAAAAGTGTGATTCAAGTATACTGGGACATTTGTCGTGGATTCACATTTATTGCAACGGGGGCATTCGCGACAGAGTCGGCTAAAATCAGACGATATTCTGCGAGATTGAGCAGGATAATTGTTTTATTATTCAACAAATTGATAACAAAACAGCCTAAATCCTTGTAAATCTCTCTGTCGACATTTTCTCACTTCACTTTTTCTTCCCACGTACGAAGCTACATATACCGTCGGATATCTGTTACCTACAGATGACAGATATCGAGAGCATCATCATATTTGGATAGTGTTACAATTTGTTGAATAATAATGCAACATATCAAGACAGAAGGCCAGCTTCTGATTGGCTAGTTTTGAAACTGGATACAGTTAAACCATACATGTTTGGTCCTTTTTGGCAGCATTATTAGGGTGTTATTGTTTGTTCACACTGCGGTTATAATTTTTGGGTAAACTACATCTTGTCAAAGATAAAAACCATGGCTCGACCTAGCCTGCAAACAGGTGTTCTTTATTATCTTTCTTGGCTGATACAATAATTATTCTTAGACGAGTGGTGTGTTAAGAGCCCAGTATCTGTTTCCAAAGGTTTTTTCAAAGATGGTTTTTTTATATTTTTGACTTTTCCAGGATCTGTAAAATAAAAGACAACATTAAGCTATATCCTGATTGGCCTAAATAATCCCTAAGTAAGTAAAGAGGTGTGACTTGCGGCCTAAAAATTTCTCAGTGATTTATAACAACATTATATTGCAACAGTTAAAGTAAACAACTGAACTTTGTTCAACTGAATAAATGAAACCAATATTCCAGACCCTGTCCTTACAGCACAAATATTTAGAAAGCCTAAAATATGTCTTTCTACTTAGAAATGAGCAGAAACATGAATGTATAGGGGAATCTTTGCAACCTTGTTGCCAGGGTCTCTCATCTCCCCATTCCCTGGAGTGAGAGGAGGGTGGAAAGATGAGAGATCCTGGGAACTACATTAGAATCTTTGCCAAGGTCATTGTTTACATTTTTCTTCATTAACTTACAACCTTATGCAGAGAAGGCCACACACTAGACAGAAGTTGACCACAAGCATTAAGAAGTTTAAATGAGAAAAAATGACGTGGTGATTTGTGACCAAGAGAGTCACCATGGCGTCTGGGTGTGAGCTCTGCCAAGGGCTACTATTTTAATGTGTTCTTAGGCAAAATAACTTTGCTCTCAGTGTGCCTCTCTCCACCCAGGTTTATAAATGGGTACCAGTGAATTTAATGCTGGGGAAAATTATGTGATAGACTAAGGAGTAGAAATACTCCAGACCTATATGTAGTTACTACTTCTTCTAGTCACCACTAGGCTGGAATGCAGACTTGATCTGTACCTAGCACCTACCTACCTACATGCAACCAGGATGGTAACCAGACTAAATAAATAGTAATCCAAAGACAAATCTGATGTACATGTATGAGGAAGTCAACCTGTAGGTTTTCTGGCTCAAAGATTTGGGAATCTATACCGGGCAACCCTAAAAGCCGGAATCCGGAATCCGGAATCACAGGTCATTGTTTTACCAATACACAGAGTAGAAACTATCCTAAACATTCATAAAAGCTAACCTTAGGCCTAAAAACGTTTGTTTAGGCCTAATCAGGCCTAAGGTTAGCTTTTATGAATGTTTAGGAAGTTTCTACTCTGTGTATTGGTAAAACAATAGACCTGTGATTCCGGATTCCGGATTACGGCTTTTAGGGTTGCCCATCTATACCCCTGAGAATTAAGTGTTTGCCCAACAATATTTTTAAGAAAGAGAAAAAATGAACTGAGTTGAATTGAATTAAGATCAGGCATACTTAAAACTGATATTAGATCTTTTGATTTGACAGCATATGGTAACTCATCAAATATAACTGAATCCACAAGCAGTGAGAGAAGCCAGCTGGACAAGAAGAGTAATGGCACTATAGGCTCATATTCCCAGCACGACCCTCAACGTAGATCATGTACTTTGTTATAGCTAAATGTTGTCAGTGATGGTTTACTTACTGACAGAGACTTTGGCTACCTCTTGCTGGCAAGTTGATATTCAAGATAACATTTGCACGCATTGTTAGTTGTATGCTAAATCATCATATACTTTGTAACACTCAAATTATTTTTTAATTAATACTTTTAGTACTGATAGCTGTTTCTTTTTATGTTTATGGTGAAATAACTAACAGATTTTGTCACTGGCGATTTTAAGCACAGGTTTTTATTTTTTAGGGAAGTGCAAGAACATGATAGAAATTTTAACTTGTGCCATTCAATTGTGGAAATAATGGCAGTTGTAAGGCAGCTGCAAAACCTACCTGACAGGTAGTTTTTACAATATTAGTTTACCTTGACAAGCGTAAGGGGATCAAATTCTTGATCTTTGTAAACACTGAAATACTTAATGTTATCGCAGTTTGGCAGGAGTTAAAAAGTATTTCTCCCTTTTGAAGGGACAGGTCACAATATAATTTTACGTATAGATAAGCCATAATTTTATGAAAGGCCAACAACAAACAAGCTAAAGGTAAATTTAAATGGAGAATGATCAAGCTTCTTTTATGGGTCTTGAGCTTGACAAATGAAATGTACCTATAAGTCAGGATTTAAGACAAAAAAAATGTTAGGTTAAAAATGGAGAACTCATTTGGTGGGCCATGAGGTGAAGAGAACTGGATAATGTGGGTACAACTGTAAGGATCTGTTGAAAGATTGGAAGAAATTACTCTGATTAGAAATTAGTAATGGCACTGTAAAGAAAGGATAGATTTGGTGATGTCAGCTACATTTTATATTTGTACTATGGGGTCTTGTACATGTAGATCAGATTTGATCAAGAAGTGGGTATTTCATTTTATTTCTTACAATATTTATTTTTAGGAGAAATATCATCAAAAGTAGTATGATCTACGTACATGTAGGAAAATAGAATATTGTGCAAAATTGGGAAGTGAGGTTTGTTGATGAGGTGCCTGTGCTGTTAAGATATTTATACAGTACATACTTGCATCTACCCTTAGCTTAAATAATCAACAAGTAGCTATTTCAAAAAGAAATAGTGTTTCTAAGGGTGGTGGGAAATTTGAGGAGGTTTGGCATTAAGATACGCTGCACGAGTAAATTCCTTAACACTGACTAACAGTAAAACTCTTTTTTGCAGGTGTTTTTTTAACTAAACAGTGATTTTATTAGCATTTCAAGCATTATATCCCATTTGCATGCATATGCCAGGTAATAGTTAAAATGCTGCTCCATGCCACATTATTCCTACCAACAGGCTATGCAAAATAATATGCACTAAATTTTGGCAGTAATTATCCTGCAATGTATGCTTAAAACCTCTACATGGAAAGGGATATGATGGCAGTTTTGGATACTATGTTATTCCAATCTACACACCTGAAGAATCACTTCAGTCATCTTAATTTTCAATTTTTAATACATTTTACTGTTCTTTAATTAATATTATGTGTTCATGAAGATCACTTAAGGTGGCCGAACACAGTTTTC
>OZ026601.1:12707258-12724758 GCA_964020085.1 Micromussa lordhowensis | reverse complement strand
AAGCAGTACACTTAAAAAATCTGGCCAATAAAGACAAGCATTGCACAACTGATAAATGCTGGTGGAAAATGTTGATATGTTTAAGATTTCCCACATACTGCCATTTTAGGTATTACAATGTGACTCAGTTTCCCCCTGTTGTCCCACAAAACAATGTTATCACTCAAAAATAATGACCCACCAAGAGCAATGTTTAAATTGCATGATTGTTAGGGATGAACCATTATATTCTTGAAGGGTGGTTGGGGGGGGGGGGGGGGGAGGTAAGGCAATTTTTCTGAGCAAGAACTTATTACAGCATCAGTCATTCAAAATTGTAATGAAATGATATGATCCAAAAATAGCAATTTCAAAAGCAAGCCGACCTTATTCAAAGGAAAATAGGCTGTTCAATGTTACAGCATGTTATTATAACAATCTTACACATGTATGGCTGAGATACATGTACTTCAACATCAGAACTGTGCAGACTCAATCTATATGTTCAATTCAGTGTAACATTTGACACGTCTAAAATTTTACATTCAACTGAGCACTGGAGGAGAGTCTTAGGTCGTGTTCTATTGGGATCAACTGTTTCAACTACAACCGGTTTGGGTTGATACGGTTGACGTTTCTCAATAGAACACTTTTCCTACCGTTTTCGGTTGAAACGCGGTAACTCCTGGGGATAGCCCTTATGCGAGCTACAATTGCGCGACATAAGACAAATGCTTTTTCAACCGCTTCAACCTGGTTTGAGGCCGGTTGAAAGAGTTGATCAACCAAACCAACCGAAAACGGTTTTTCACCATTAGAACACGAAAAAACTAAACCAACCCAACCAACCAGAAACGGTTGATTCCCAATATTAGAACATGACCTTAGTTTATAATAACTAACTTTCATTAAATTTCGAATTTCATCCACAGACTTCAAAGTTTGTTACATCACATCACTATCACTATAATCTATCACTAAAGAGGAAAGGGTAACTACTCTGCCAGGAAGTGGATGATCATGCCCAGTGAAAATTCCGCCCTACAACTTTATACAGAGCCTGGTTAAAAGGCCTGTAGTAGTCCTGTAGGAGTTTGACCACATCATCAGCAACTGGGACATGTTGTCTTCCTTTTGTTCCCTTTAAGCAGCCATTCTTCTTCTTTCCATGTAATCCAATTTTTCCAATAAAGCAAGGAAATCCTTTTGTTTTGTTAAAATAGAAGTTCTTTTCTGTTATCAAGGGCCTCAAGTTAAGAAACTTCTCAACAAGTTTTATCTCAGTAGCTGGGTTTCTGATAAGCTGCTCTCCACTGACAAAATGAATCTGTGAGAGTGGAAAAAATTTCAGCCAACGGTTCAAATGTTCAATATAAACTCCAGATTTCACTATGCCTCTTTCCTTGTTGACAGTGTTTTGATTCTTTGTAACATAGTCTTCAAACTTTGGAAGGGAGCTGTTAGGCTTTAATGCTAACTGTGTGTATTCTGAAATTGCTCTAGTTGTTGGATCCCTTACAATCACCAAGAGCTTGATATTTTTTGACATGTTATATACACGTTCAGGAACACTTCTTGTGGTTAAGTAGGCAGGAGATTTTTCTATGGTCAACTGATTTCTAGTAGATTTGGGCATTCTTGCTCGGTACCACTCCAGACCAAGCAGGTAGTTTTCCTCTCTGTTAAAAAAGTGTACCTCATCTGGGCATGCTTTAATGTCTGGATGCACCTTAAGAATAACTAGCAATGCCCGAGTGCCAGACTTATTCGAACCAATGATGATTGCCTTTGGTAAACGTTTCTTCAAGTTTGTACCATCATTTATCACACTGAGAAAAGCACTTTTCTTGGGAACATTGCTAAGTTCATCAAACTTGTTCAAGTCTTTGCCAACTATTGTCTTTGTTGCATCACAGTTCCATGTTGTAAAGCAGTAACCAAAGAAGATGATTAAAATCAGCAGGGCTACCACAAGAGCAAAACACCTTGAGGAGACAGGCATAATGTGGCTGGTGCTGTGTACTTCTATTAAACAGCACTGTGGTTGGACCTTGGAAGGCCTGATTTCTGCATGCAGTAAATTGCGTTCATGTAAAGGCTCTGGAAAAAGAGAAAGTTCAAGAAGTTTTCGTGCCTTTGTTGGCAAGTCACAAGCTCATAAAGTACATCTACATTTTTAACTCATCTGCATGGCTCCCCCCCCCCCCACCCCACTGGTGCTTTGCCTACTTTATATAACTCTGTCATGTAACCTCCTACAGGCTAAGCTAAATCTGGTCAAATCTTGACATCCAGACAATAGCTTTGCCTGGGCAGTGTTTGTATAGTGAACATGGTTTATTACTCACTCATGCCATTGACATTTAGGGGACTACTTAAAGGCATTTACAACTCGTGTGGCTCACTAATTACTCCGGAAACCTGAGTAATTAGACCTGACCTGAAACCTAGCATAGCTGCTATACCCACAAAGAATTTTGTGCTTTTCAGTTTTTTCAGTTCTGTATTCTGTTGCATTCCACTGTACGTGCAATTCTAGCACCCTGGATCCCACTCTGAATCCTTATTTACTAATACTCACTGGCTACCAAGAAGCTATTACATGCAGCACAAATATCTATTATATGTTTACCTCCCTGATTCCTCTGCATTCCATCAGCCCCAATACATACAAACATACATATATACTATTGTGGTTTTAAGACTGTCAAAAGTACAGATATAACATGCCCATGGCTAGCAAAGCTAATCTAGGCAGGTCATGTTTACAGGAAATGACAAAGTATTGATTACCTACAGGTATTCATGGTATTTATATTAATCAAAACAAATATCCAGTCCAAGAGAATGAATACAACTACCATGCAGGCACGTCTCATAGGAGGAATAGGCCCTTTGATAGTAGTGGCCAATTTGGGGTGGGGAATTGCTGCCATGGTTGACTGGGGATAGGGAAATTTGATCATCTAGTACGACCATTAGGTGAGGCATTTGAACACCACTTTTGGCCCAGGGGATGAGAATTTGAGTAAATGAGAATTTAAAATACCAGATGCCTGGGGGTTGCCTAGAGGGGACATTTTGAAGTTTCAGATTTACTTATGTCATAGATACTTAGATTTACTGATAAAAATTGTAGTAAAAAAATGAAACAGGGAAAGTAATACAACAAGCTTTACACTGAGTGTTCTTTATAGGCCCTTTGCAGCTAGGCCATCACATGACCTGCTTTTCATCAAATTATTGGCTATAACTTAAAGATGATCTAATGTTTATAAACATTATAAGTTCCCACTCGATGGAATGCAAATTGATGTTATTCATTAAGAACCACATACCTTATCTTTGAGGCCTTTCAATTTTTTTCTAACAGCTTCATTGATTTTTACAGCTGTGAAGTTGTTTCATTAAGTGATATGAGAAAGAACGAAGCATAAAGCTTTGACCGCTTTGCATCCATAATGGCGGTTGTTTTGAAACTTTGAATTTACTTCATGTAAAGTCTTTTTTTCTCACCAAACCCTTTTTTATTAGATTTTACAATGCATTTCTTACAACGTAACAGACATTACACATAAACAACAACAAATTACACACACATTACGTTCTTACAACTACTTTCCACTACTTTCCGTGTTATTGGTACTATTAACCAGTTTCCATTGGAATTTACATTGTTTAACAAATAAAGAAGCCTTACCCGTGTATTACACTGTGATAAAACACGACGGGCATTTGAGAACTCGAGGGAAATGTAGAAAACACGAGCCGCAGACCAGTGTTTTCTACATTTCTCGAGTGTTCTCAAATGTTCGGAGTGTTTTATCACAGTGTAATACACAGATTAGGCTTCTCCATTTGCTTTATGGTATAGATTTTACGCGCGCAAAACAATAAAACACGCTTTTTCTATGCTTTATACTCTGGTAAAACATGGGTTTTTGACCAATCAGAGCGTGCGCAGGGTCCTATCCATGTTATAAAAGTAATTATAAACACTTATGTTACATGGCACTACCAGGAATCGAAAAATCAACATTGTTCTAAGTTGTCGATATAGTTTCTCCATTTAAGATTATGTAAAGATTCATGTAAAGTTGCGAAATGTTTATATTTTGTATGAGCAGCACTGGAAATTACCTTTAAACGATAAAATGGAAAAAGCATGTCAAAAATATCAAAATCGCCAAGTTTGAGGCACCATCATAAAATCTCAAACAATTATGCTATTTTCGATATGATCTTTCCATTTCTTGTATTTTTTTAAGTTAATAGCCCATAATATAAAATGACCCCAGCTGAAAAGAATCGGAATACCCTCTCTTGACCCAATAGTTATATCAGTGACATAGTAATTTTTCTTTCTCAAGCAATTTATTACCCACTTAGTCTAATAATCCAGTTGTGGCGTTCACAAACTCAACTATAATCAAACGTAAGCACGACGCAACATGCAGAACTTGTCGTCTAGAATTACACATCAACTTCATCTGCTGTTTGGATTGTTCTCAAATACCACACAGGACTATCTTTTATTATAACAGACATTATCTAACCATCAAAACAATAAAATCTTACCCCATAAAGGCCTACATTCCCTTGGAACACCTTCCAATTAATATCGAGTCATCCAAAACAACAAAGTGACAAACTCGTTCCTAGATCCTCTCGTTGAAGTGTAACCCTGGGAGTGACCCTGGGAGCGAGGTCCGCGGATGTGAGCTTTCTGCTGCAGATAAATCAAGGAAAGAGAAGTCATAGTATACAGCTCGGAACTTGAACTTGACGAATTAACGAACGTGTTGCTTCAAGCAGTCAGTGAGGCGATCAATCAAGCAATCCGTCTGGCCGTCCTTCCGTCCATCCGTCCCTACTACGTACGGGTCCATCTGTAATATTTCTTTTCTCCATGATATTCCTGAGTTTCTGTGGGGCAACGGCTTTCAGAGCTCGACGGAGAGGACAGAGAACCCATGACAGATCCCATGACAGTCAGAGCCCAGGTGGTGCAGTGGACTTTGCCAGCCGCTGTTCGGTAAAGAAGCCCGCGCTCCTCCCCTGATCTCCCTTCCCTTCACCCCCCCCCCCCCCCCCATCCATTGAAGGTATCTTCTTGAGGAGGAACGTAGACCGGACTCTAGTTAGATCTTACTGTACCGTTTTTTCATCGTATCACTGGCCCTTTTTGTACAAATAGGATTTGAAGAAAGCCCCTACCATTCTGACTATAGGCTATTGTCTGGTGTCTAATCATGTCTATTACAGTGTGTTACTCCGGGAGGGTAACTCTGTAAATCTTTGGGTAGAGGTGTGCCGCTGGGACACTGAAACCCTTACCCTATATTAGACCATGATCAGCATGCAGCCAGCCTATTTTAGACTAGGCACCAATTACCTCTATTCCAGTCTATCTTTTTTTCCGAGCATAAACTTTATCACTGTTGTACTCCAACATAAGCTAATCTAACAAAGTCATTTCCGAGTTTCAATTTTCATCATAACAAAATCCGGTGAAGAACCCTGTTTTAGACTAAGTTTTTCTACACTGGCTGCTTTCCCGGTAAATTCAACCCTATTCTAGACCAAAAGTGTCTGATTTCTATACCCTATCACGGCGGCACATACCTCATAGAGCTTAACTATGATAATACCTCCCGGGGGTGGTAATCTCATCCCCAGTGATACTTTACCTGTTCCCCTGATCTTTGACAAGACATAAAAGACCGCTCACACCTGAAGTGAAAGACAAAGTTGTAATCAATGGCTTATTTCCTTTGACCCACTCATAGCATCATCTTGTTCTTGCTTGGCGTTACAACCTTTCAGTGACAAGATTAAAGAGGTCGTTGCTCTGCTCAATGAATGGATTCGTGAAATTTTCCAGTGTAGTTACCTACTACTGACTGAGATGCTCAGTGCAACAACCACCGAAACTTTACGGACTACCGAAACTGCACAAACCTGGTATATACCGATGCGACTTATAGTCACCTATAGTCTCATTCTGTGGGTCCCCTACGTATCAACTGTCTAAGTACTTGACGACCGTACTGCAACCCCTTACTGACAAATCAAGACGTCAACTACAATCTACAGAGAACTTTATTGACGCTATTAAGACAGTACAGATACCTGACGATTACAAACTCGAGCCTTTTGATGTGAAATCACTTTTCACCAGTATTCCACTTCAATTGGCGGCTTTACAGCGTTCCGAGACCGCTATCCAACAATCTGCCATTGAACTACCGTTACCGACATGGACTTACTGAATCTTTGCCTTACATCGACTTACTTTCAGTACAACACTACAAGCAGTTGCACGGAACAGCCATGGGTTCGCCTGTTTCTGTTGTTGTCGCCGAAATTGTGATGCAACACGTAGAGGAACGCGCCCTTGCAACTTGCCGTCAAACGATACCGCTTTGATTACGATACGTCGACGACACTTTTACCGCCGTTCACAAAGACGAAATTGAAGCTTTTCACGACCACCTTAACGAACAGAACGCCGACATTCAGTTTTCCAAAGAAATCGAAGAAAATGGAAAACTTCCTGTTCTAGACTGTTTGGTAAGCCGTGACAACAACGAACTACGAACGACAGTGTACAGAAAACCGACGCATACCGACAGATTACTTAACGAATCATCCTATAATTCGACTTCATATAAAGCCACGACAATCAAGACTTTGACGAGACGAGCGCAACTAGTTTGTGACACACCGGATAGTTTAATACCTTGAACGTGTTTTTCACAAGAATAGCTACAACGCTGACTTTATTAGACGAAGCATTTACCGACCTACCGAAGCCGACGCAACGAACAGGAACCCGACACCTGTTACTACAGTGACTATTCCTTATATTTTAAAAGGGCACTTCTGAGACCATCCCACGGATCCTACAGTGAGACTGGCAGAAACCTGAACACAAGACTGACTGAACGCAAACCAACAATCACATTGCTGTTCATCATCAACTAACAAACCACAACACTGACTGGGACACTGCTCAATGCTTAACTATTTTTAACGACTGACTCTTGAAAGCTGGTACACTAACTTAGAACAAACGCCTCTTAACAGATGTCAACAACTACCGGTGCCTTACGACACAAACGAAACCGACAAACGGACTTCTAGCATACCGACTTAATTTGACTAGCTATACACGGACCTCAAACCAACCAATTTGACTAATAAAAGACGGATCGAAACTGACCAATGAAACTTTAACACAAACTTTACACGAGTCTTTCAGCCAATACCATCATGGGGAGTGGCTAAACTGACCAATCACTTTCAACGGACCAAACGTATAACATCATCAACTGACAAACACAATTCACTTGACTCTGAAGATGACTTCCGCTCAGGTTGACGAAACGTCAGTCACCAACAACAGTTCTTCTCAGGAACTACCCTCGCCCGGACGATCACACTATACGAACCGTGTTTACATACTCTTACCTAAACACACGTATCGACCAGTGAGGACACACGTAATAGCTTGGTTGTTTTATAAAATAATATTGTACACTACACGTGACCTATAGTTTCCTTTCCAGTCTCTTCTACTGTGCATGTTCGAAGCCCCGTTGACTCGAACTGTTTTTCGTTTTCCTTCAGAGTTCGAGTTACCGGGGTTCTACTGTAAACGGAACTTATAGTTTCACGAGAAGCGTCCCCTTTGTCTGAAACGACTGTGAACCACCGGACAAACGTTTTTTAACCATCATAAAACAACAGCTACCCGTGTGTAACGGCTACCCCAAAGGAGCGGCCGCTTTTGCCTGCTAAATCCGAAAGTAATGGGGGCCGTTATTTTAGAAATTCTACAGTAAAGAAGTATTATATTAGGGGTTGGTTACTACATTTAGTGGGTCATACAGCAAACTAGTTTCCGGGACCATGCCCTGCCTTAAATGTTTGATTTCAAGTCCTCTGAAATGACATGAAATACTTTTGAAATTCAAAAGCGTAGTGCTAAAGAACCTTAAAGAATGATAAACTCTGAGCACTAAAATTATTATTCAACGTTTTCACGTGTCGTAAAAGAATGAAACGGCGACCGAGGGAAACACAAGACTTACTGTTTCCCTTGGGGTTAGCTGGTTTTTGAGAGCGTATTGATTCACACACCAGCGCAAGCAAAACACGTTATTTCGCATTCTTACACTAGTTCATGCGGGTATTGGCGTGTGCAATGCTTGGGCATGCGTTTGCTCTTTCCGTTACATGATTACGGTGGCTCAAAACAGTTTCACTCAATTTCCAAGACTTAGATTTTGATGGGTCATTATAACCACTCTATATCAATTGATGCTACAATCAACAGCCCAATCATTGGTGCACACGGTGTGATCATTTTCGTCACACAACAGGTTACTATAGCAACAGTGTGACCTGCTAAAAACACCCTTAATTTGAGCTTTAAGGGCTTGTTATTCAAACACGGCGTGGTCAAACTTTATATTATCAAAGGATAACACGATACTTTTGGCAGTGCTAAAAAAATCTGTACATGGAGTTCAGAGCCACCTTAAGGTTGTGAAAATTTAAGGTGGCTCTCCATCAAAATCAACGTCTTGGAAGGTGTTGGAAACGGTTTTGAAGCTAGCTTATCAATTTGATCAATTTGCGATTACAATTTGTTCACTCTGCAAGTATGTGCAAAGCATCATGAAAGAAGAAACGTCCAGCCAGTTTACAGCCAGTTACCCTTTGGTCGGCGGATAACACTGCAATATGCAACTAGAACGTGTTGGTCGATCGAAATCCAGTCGGGCGAACTCAGTCGAGTCAAACGTCGAACATATCTGTGAACTCAAGTCGCTCAGTTTAGCGGCTAGTCCGTTACGTGTGAAGTTCGACATCTGGCCTGGCCCTAAATCCATATAAGGCCTAGTACCCACGGTACATAATATCACCTCACCGGGACTTCCGCCAGCTCAATTTCACAGATTGCCAGTAGTGTCCAAAAATCAACGACGTTTACCAGTCTTTTTATAGTAATATACTCTTTTAATATACTTGTCTTTTGACATACTCAAAAATGAGGGTGAGCAAGGAGCTGAATAACATCATTGAATACGAATCATAATGTGCTCTGGCACAGGACCGGACGACTTGTAACAGGAATTGACAGCCTTACATCTTACTGCGTTACTGACCAAAGTAAACAGTTACGGCCACTGCGGACGAGAAAGATTCAATTAATAAGTATGAACCCTTTAAACTTTTTCTCAACTCCACCCAAGATTAACATAGAAATGGATAACAATTCCCTAAGTTTTTTTTTCAGTTTGTTGTCATTGTCGAAAAGCAAGAGCGGCTTTTAAAACTCAGTATTACGTGTTATAATGGTGCGGACATTTGAGGCTATCTTCGAAACATCGCAGCAAATTAAAATCCTTTAATGATGAATGTCTTGTATTACTCCTTCTGACATTACTTCCATTTCTCCGATCATATCCACGTCTGGCTTCAAAGCTCTCAGGACAGACCATAAAGAGCCCGCTCGTACACAATGTAAACGTTTGCTTTCAGCCCCGGACACATGTAGCTTTGCCATGAACAACGCTGATTACTCTTCTATGGCCAATGAAAATTTCTTCCTACCAGTTTATAAAATTCCTCATTATATGGCCGATAATAGTCCTGCAGAAGCTTACGAATGTCATCCCTAATAGAAGGGTGGGGCCGCCCCTTACTTTCCGACAAACAACCCCAATTTTTCTTTTTTTTGTTTTCAACGAGCGAGGTAAAACAAGGAAAACGTTTGGTTTGGTTAATATAGAAGTGTTCCTCCTTAATGAAAGGTTCGATGTTTAAGAATTTTTCAACAGCTTGAAGTTCCTTGGCTGGACCAGAAGTCAACTCTTCCCCACTGACAAAATGGAGCTGCGAGAGAGGAAAATATTCTAACCACCTTTTTAAATGTTTCACGTACACACCAATTTGGACCGTACTAGTTGAAGTCCTCAACACCTTTTCAGCTTTACCTTTTGTAATGAATTTCTCGAATGGTGGCAATATTCCATGGTTTTTAAATAAAACCTGTACATAATCAGAAATCGCCCTCTCCGCTGGGTCGCGCACAATGACAATCAGCTTGATAGTGCTTGACATCCGGTACAGTCGCTCGGGAACTTTATCCGTCACAAAATACGCTGGCGTTTTCTCAATGGTTATATCATCTTCTTGGGATTTGGGCATCTTTTCTCGATACCAGTCCAGTCCTAACTGATAGGTTTTGCTGTTATCAAAAAAATGTACCTCTACCGGGCAGGCTTTAATCTTGGGGTGGATTTTTAAAAACTCCAGCAGAGCTCTCGTGCCTCCTTTTCTCACGCCAATAATGATAGCATTTGGGAGACGCTTGCGTAGGTAACTGACCTTGCTGGAGTCTCTTGTACTGAGCTTATTCCATTGTTCCGCGTCGTCTTCTATCGTCCTTGATGACAGCGTTTCAACGGATGCTTTATAAGGGGAATTATTCGTGTCATTGTCCACGTCAAACAGTATATGGTCATCGTTTATAGGTTTAAATCGTCTTTCAGGTTTCTTCAACGTAATAGTGTATATGAAAACCAACAGTAATCCTAAGAGAAGGACAAGGAAGACTTTTCTTCCGTCTAGCCACACTGCCATGGGTCGTTCGCCTTCGCAGACTGATGCTGTATTTGTGTGCAGTTGGCACCTGATACCTGAAAGGGCAGCCCACAAGTTAAGTGAGTAGTTAGTAATAAACAGAGCAACAAACTCCATCGAAACTGACGACGTATACGTACGAGTATGGACTTCCATGCAGTGGAGTGTCAAACTATAACCAATACTGCTTGTAGTCACGGCGCCTGAATTTTGCTGCGCCTTCTCTTTTTCACCTTTTTTTCAGTTATTCCGTGTATATTTCTTATTGCAATTAGTTTCGCCAGGTATTTTCGGTTACGTAACGTTTCACGTTTTTGTGCACATTTTTTCATGCGTTGTTTCTATTGTTTGGCACAGCTTCTTCTGTTGTTAGTTTTTTAGTTGTCGTTGTCATTATGTTTTTTTAAGTTTCGTTATTTTTTCTGTCATTTTTGCTTGCTTTATTTCTATTTCGTTGTGGTTTCCTGCTCTGTATATTTAGCTTGTTTGTTTTCAGCGAATCGCTAGTAAAAGTGCGAATGTCTTAGCTGTTGGGATTTCGATTACACTGTTTATGTCATCAGTAAAAGTGACGGCCGAACGAAAACGTCTATTCTACTCAAACTCTCCAACAAGTTAAAATGATTAATGAGACAATCGGATAATAGAAAACTAAAGATGAGGGCGCCCCCTCATTTACCAACCTACACGTGTTGTACGTTTGTTTGACAACTAAAAGATCAGATGTCGCCATGCCATGAAATGTTGTTACAGGCTACGGGTTTTTCCTTCCACCAAACTCGTATTGGGCATTCGATTCATGCAAAAATTAAAGAAAGAATCTCTATATCAGAAAAACGCACTATACCACTGTGTGACAACTAGTCCCGCGAGGACCCCCCCCCCCCCACCCTACCCCTCAATCGGTCCGAAATTTAAACTATTAATCATAAATATTACAATTCCTCGATTGTGATTGGTTTAAAAAAACTCCTATCTTCCACTAATCCACTTGCCAAGTTGTTATCGGACAGTTTGTTATCAGACAGGTCAATAACCCAATCACATTCAAAGTTGTAGTTTAAATCAACCAATCTAAATTTCAGATCGACATTAAACAATTCACGCCTCCTTTGTCAGTATTTTAATGGACATTTTTCCCTTCCTTTCATAATTGGCTATTCTTCTTTTCTCGGGAATTGTAATTTTTATGATTAATTGATAATAAGATTTCGTGTCGTCCAATAGCCCTTTTCACGGTTAACTTTTCTCATTGGCATCACAATATAATCTAGCCCGAAATTGCCTCGCATCCACGTTGGATTACATTGTAATGCAAATGAGAAAAACTAACCGTGAAAAGGGCTATTCGGTCTGTAAGCATACTCGTGATAAACAAATCGGACTCTCGCTGCGGATGAGAAAAGGTCGTAACAGAACAAAATTAATACGCCAAGCAAAACTTTTTTCGCTCGAGCTTAAAATGAGCCTTTAGTAGGAGCGGGAGCTTTCCTTTCGTGTGATCTGGATCAGGGTCACTTATCCAAGATCACTCGCATCATGGTGCATCAAAGGAACCGATGAATCCACTCTGGTCACGGATTCATCGGTTCCTTTGATGTACCATGGTCTGAGTGATCTTGGATCACTGATTCAGGATATCACCCTGAGAAAATGCACCCTTAATGTGCACTCTTTTGTTGATTTATTCATTCATTTATTTATTTACTTATTTATTTTTATTTTTTTAAACGTCCTTCGCAGCAAGTCCAGTAAAGTTCACAGTAAAATGCTTTGAAGGAAGTTAGTCATATTAGGTCTTTCCTAGAAGACCTGGGACTGAAATCTATAGGCTCGATCGATTTTTGCCACTCTCTCGATTGCGATTTTCGCGCAGGTTCCTTTCATAATCGAGCCTAATAAATGTCTCTACTGAATAACGACAGAACGGTATACGATATGGTGTCCCAACGTTAATATCCGGGCTCCACTTTGGCATAATTTCAAACACTCAAAATTTACTTTGTTCTCGGGGACTAAATTATTAATTTCCAATCAAAACCTAATCAACAGAACTCCTTCCAACCAAATTAATCTCGAGGTTTATCGACTGGTAATTTGGAGGCTTATCCAATACATCAAATCCTTACAGGCACTAATCCTGTTAGTACATAGAACGAAGACTAGAGATTACTGAAGCGGAATCTCGCTGCCCTAAGGAGCTTACAGAGTTTAAGCGATAGTTGAACCGTCAGGTGCAGCTTTGCGAAGCGCCTTTCATGGCCCGAGTACATGTTTTGGTAATAAGCGTAAACAAAGCAAAGATGCAAGATGCATTCCAGTTTAGCTAGAACAGGCAAACGGAGGCAGTTGTCTCAGTCCTGGTTTCCTTTTCATAATCATCACCCTTATACCTAGGAGGGAAGTTTAACCATGGACATTGCCTCCGCCATACTTTTTTCATGAATTGCCTCAGTCATATTTGTTTTTCTGGCTGCGGCCCTGCATCTCTGCGAACATCTTACATAGAAATATTCTCTATGCAAGACGGACCCCATGGCATTCCCTTCCAATATTCTCCTTAGAAATATTCTCGCTACTCAGTAGCACCGTTTTAGTACAAGGTCGCGTGCCGGGGTTCATTCCTCGGGTTTTAAATAAACTTTTAATCCCAAGGACAAAAGCATTGGTCAAACTAAACGAACACCACATTTCGAACATTTCCCTTTTCTATCAATCAGGCTGAATTCCACGCATTTCCAGCCGTTTGTGTTTAAATCGGGCCGGGAAACTTGGGTGCTTGGAGACATTTAAATATAATTCAATGGGATAATAAGCGACTGGCATTCAATACATGTATATGCTTTTTAAACCATTTTTGCCAGCCAGTCTGATCCGTTCTAAGATGATTTAAGATTAATCAATCGCTTGAGACAGTTATCAAGAGTAAGTAAGTCGTATAGCGGTATTGAATCCTCAGTCCGACATGAATCATATGAAGCCCGGAGAGCTGACAGTGACTTGGCCACGGTTAATATGCGGATGCATGGGAAATTCATTTATACGTCTTTCGGCTAAGTATTTAGTAATGGGATTAATCATAAAAATTACAATTTCCTCGACTGTGATTTCCACTAATTCACTTGCCAAGTTGTTATCGGACAAAGGGGGCAAGTTTCTAAAGAAACTGTGGTGCTGCGTCGGTGGGGTATTGCAAGATAATTTGGTTTTATCAACTGGGTTGATAATGTGAATTGTCCACCGTAAAGAGATTCGGAAGCTGACGTTTCGAGCGTTAGCCCTTCGTCGGAGCGAATGAATGTTATCGGACAGTTTGTTATTGGACAGTAAGAGAGACAGTTTGGTTGCTTTCATTATGCCAAGCCGACCGGTCAGAGATCAGTGGCAATACCCGAGGAAAAATGGAACGATATTTTCCGATTAAACCGGGCCAACCAATTGGAACTTTTTTCCCGAATTAACTAATTAGGGCAAAGAAATGGAACGGTGAATTTCGGTCAGAATGTTCCGACCGAAATAAGTGGACCACCTCCAGAGGTGATCCCGAATATTTCGGTCTTCCATTTGAATTCCGCCCAAAATTTCCGAAATCTTTGGCATAATGGAAAGCACCCTTTTTGGCATAATGGAACCAAACTTTGTTATCGGATAGTTCAATAAGCTGAATAAGCTAATCACATTCAAAGTTGTAGTTTATATCAACCAATCTCAATTTCAGAGTGACATGAAACAACTTACTTCTCCTTTGTCAGTATTTTAATGCAAATTTTCCCTTTCTTTCATAGCTTGGCTTTTCTTCTTTTCTCGGAAATTGTAATTTTGTAATGATTAATTGGTATTAGGACATCGTGTCGCCCAATTCCGTCTGTAATCATACTCGTGATAAACAAATCGGACTCCCGCTGTGCGGTCGTCCGATTTTGTTATCACTTGTATGATTATAGACCGAACTACTCCGTTCAGTCCTGTTACAACCATTGTTAATTGAAATCGAGTTTGCCCGCTTTTGTAGCACGCTACGTCCTTTCGCCTCGCGGTAATAAAGAATGCCAACACAGAAACAGCGACAGGACTGAAAACCGCCATTCGACACAGAGTTCATTTCAAATGAAGAGCAAGGGCCGTAGCCGGAAAAAATTTTGCCTGAGGCAATGTCTATGAATAACTTATGACTGAGGCAATCAGTCCATGGTTGAGTTCTCTTCCTAGGCATTATGTACTATAAACAACAAAAGCCAAAGAAATGACCGAGGCAAGTGCCTCGGTTGGCCTGTTACTAGCTACGGCGCTGAGAGCGATGTATTACCAATACATAAAGCATGCTAATTTCAGTTTTCCTTACATTATCCTCACTTTCTCAATCAGTGCGTTCTTGTATGATAATGTGAATAAAAACCAAATTGCTTGAGCAAAAAGTGAAAAAATACCGCGGCAGTAGAATTAAAAAAAGCGATGTTTCTGACAGTCTAAAGAAAATATACACGGATAATAAGATCAACCAACATGTTCAAATCCGGAAAGACATGGAATTGTGTACGTGTCTTTCAAGGAAAAAAATGACCAGAACTTATCTTTTAATCTGTTCTAAAACAAGCGTTTGAAATATACTCAATGATAATACGAGCGTGTACGGAAAAACGCAAGCTAAAACTGAAATTTTGAAGTAAATATCAATCTTCACTATGATTACGTTCCAAAGCCGTAATTATTATTATTACGGAATCTGTCATTTGTATTTTTGATGATTTACATCTGTCGGTAATGTGATAATACGATACTCTCACGTCCAGAAAACAACAAACTTTCAATTCACGAATAAAATCCCCGCTGCCACGTAGTAGCAGCAAATCCACGAGTGCACGAAAGATTATAAAAATAACAACACAAACAGAGCAAGTTATCCAGTATAGCAAATAATCCGATGTCAAGCAGCTGACAGTGTTATTTGAGATCTGTAGAAACATGCGGATTTTCGAAATACTATAATTCTATATGACTTTGCCCTCAGTTCCTTCCAAAATATTGCCACTAGCTACTTGCTAAATCAGCTCTCTTTTTTTCGTTTTGGAGACGTTTACAACCGATTTTGTTGAAGGAAAAGCATATTACAAGCAAATTGTCAAAAAATGACAAGCCCGGAGGCCATCAAAGAAGTGGAAGTTATAAACATAATACGCTGATAAGAACACGCGACTGCGACTCACAATGGTTAAGATCAACAATCCAATAGAAACTAGTGTCTTCATGCCCATTCACTTGAAAATTATGAACTGTGATCAAATTTACGTCGAGAATGCGAAATGTTTTGTAAGAGCGCAGTTCATTGACTACGACAGCGATGAAAGAAGAAATTTTTCCACGTGATAATATTTCACTTTCGTGAAAACATCTTGCTCGCTGAAAATACTTCATCTTGGATTCCATTTCGCTGTCCGTGGTACGGCAATCTCTAATCCACTGGTAAAACAACTGAATGCTGATAATTTCGGTATTGACCTGTGTATGTATGTACAGAAAACACTGAAGGCTGTAGAAAGGCGCGCTAAATGAAGCGTGCCGACATTACACTTTTCATATTTTTCCCGACACCAAAAGGGAAAAACAAAAACAAAAGCGCACTTTCCTGACTCTAACTCCATATCTCAAACGGGAAACTACCCACTTACCGTTTCAATTTCTTGATTTTTGTAACATGGATCTTTCCACTAGCTCTGTTCATTTGACACCGACTGAAAATAGCCACTACGCGAAATCTGGGGCGAGTTATGGAACTTGATCCCTGTTGATGGCGTGACATTAAATCAAAGAAAGAGTGATTGTCGACGGTAGCCTGCGAGCAGGCTCTTTCAGGGTGTAGAATGGATCTCGGCCAATTTTCGGCGAGTCTCGAAATCTCGGCGTCTCAAACTAGAGTCTCGGAATCTCGAGCTCGTAAAAAATAAAGTAGGTCTCCGAAAAGTCTCGGAGTCTGGCAAGCCGAACGAGAGTGGCATGTACTAAAACCAGGAACACCGGAACACCGGAACACCGGAACACCCCGGAACACCCCGGAACACCGGAACACCACGGAACACCGGAATACACCGGAACACCCCGGAACAGACGAAAAACCCCGAACACTGAATTTGACGGTTTTGTTTTGTTTTCTAATTACAGACGTGCAAAATAAAATGTCGATATAATTTGTTTACCCACGTAACACGAAAGAGCTTAGATGCAGGCTCTAAAAATATAGAAAAAGAAGTAAAAAGGAAGACAGGAAGAAAGGACGAAGAAATTGAAAAATACAGGAAGGAAAGAAATAAGTAAATACAGAAATACAGAAATAAAGAAATAAGCAGGTAAAGAGGTAAAGAAAGGAACACATAAGGAATGGTGGAATGGCACTCGACTCCCACCATTGTTACCCGGGTTCGCGCCTCGGACCCGGAGTATAATGAAGGTAGAGTTTGTTGTTGCTTGTTTTTCTCCGGGTTTTCCGATTTTCCTCCCTCCACAAAACAAACACTTCTTAATTCTAATTCGATCTCATACACGTACACTTTATAACGAGCTCTTAGCTCTTCCGTTATCCGTGGGTAAACAAATTACATTGACATTTTAATTTTTACATGTTTGTAATAGGAAAACAGCACCGGCAAATTCGGTGTTCCGGGGTATTCCGGTGTTCCGGTGTTCCGTGGTATTCCGGTGTTCCGGGGTGTTCCGGTGTTCCAGTGTTCCGGTGTTCCGGTGTTCCGAGGTGTTCTGGTGTTCCGGTGTTCCGGTGTTCCGGTGTTCCGGTGTTCCTGGTTTTAGTACATGCCAACGAGAGTTTAGTCTGAACAAAAACTATCAGAAACAACAACAACGTAACAACACGGCT
>OZ026601.1:12694758-12702258 GCA_964020085.1 Micromussa lordhowensis | reverse complement strand
TGTGAAAATAAGCTATTTAAACATTTATAAATAAAAGTTGCCCTATGCTCGGCCCTACGTCTTGCATTTCAGTTTATTCAGGGCCTCACTAGCAGGAGATCCAATAGGCAAATCTAAATCATTTTTGCCGCTTTATTGTGTAAAGATTAAAGTTGCAACATTAGAGTGGAATTACCTCTGTCCCCGTAGACAATATCTGCATGATCAAACAATGGCAGAACATACTGTTAAAAAACAGCAATCTAGCATCTAAAGGCAGACAATAGCGAATACGTTTAAGTAGACCCAGCTTCTTATTTATCTTAGAAAACACTTGATCTACATGATCTCGCTAAGTTAAACGGTTATTGATAACAATACCTAAGTACTTAAATGAACTTGCTTCATCAAGATCCATGTTATCAACCTTAAATGATATAGAATCAATCTTATTTAGTGGTTGGCTGTTGCCAATAATCATGAATCTTAGATTTACTTATGCTAAGCGTCAAGTGATTTAACTTCAGCCAGTTGTTCCGTTTTTCCAAGTCTGGGTTCATGTAGGACTTGATAGTTGTGCAGAAACTTATCAGAAATGAAGACGGATAACGGTATCATCTGCATAAAGAGTTGGAGTCATCAGCGTACATTCTAATAGTATCAAAAACAGCAATGGACCAAGTATCGAACCCTGAGGAACTCCACATTTAATTTGTTGATGCTCGGAAAGCACGCCATGAATGAAAACAGCCTGGTATCTATTTGAAAGATACGATTTAAACCACTCTAAGCTTTGTCCGCGATCTCCCATATACTCTAGTTTAGTCAGTAGAAGATTGTGATCGACCGTATCAAAGGCCTTCTTGAGGTCTAAAAACAAAACGCCGTTATCAATCCTCTGTGTATATTCAAACACCACTGGTTCGTAAGGTCAAGGAGCGCACAACCGTTGAGTGGAGGGATCTAAATCCAGACTGGTGTGGGTCTAAGATGTTCTTCCTGCTTAAATAATCATAAAGCTGCTCATATATGGTAGATAGAACTGAAATAGGTCTATAATTCTTTGGATCACCTCGTTCTCCTGTTTTGTATAAGGGTGAAATCGTTGCTAGTTTCCAGTCCTCAGGGAACAATCTACTTTTAACAGATAAATTGAAAAGATCAGTTAATTGCCTATATATAATCGGTGCAGCCAACTTAAGGACCTTGTTGGTCGCCTTCGCGATATCGGTTTTCAACAATAAGTTCAAAACTCTAGATGGATCAGTCTCAGTAAGTTTAAAAGCCGACGGTTCACGCCTCAAGTAGTCTTCAGGATTCACAGAAGAAGCAGGGATTTTTTCAGCAAGGTCGGAACCATTTTGAGTGAAATGTTTGTTCATTGAGATGATCTGCGATGTCCTTAGCATTAGTTAAGGTTTCCGATGACGACCCTTGAATTTCACTCCATCAAGTCATTTAGAGTCTTCCACGTGATCTTTGGGTTGCCAAGATTTGCATTTAACTTGTTACGATTTCGCATGCTTTATAGCATAATTTACACTATTTCTCGCCTTTTTGAAAGATAACCAAAGTTTAAAACCAAACTGACCAAAATCGGTACTCTATCTCTGACAAAAATGTCTTAAAAACCATACCCTTTGAGACTGGACATTCCTATATAGCCGATATAAGGGAGTGCCCTCTAGCTACAGTTCAAAGTGTGTTGACTGTAATAATTGTTATATGTGCAGGCAACTTAAATTAATTAAATCCAGTTTCTCTTTTACAATAGGTTCAGTACTACACCTCGCCTGGACGAAAAACTCCAGGCTCTAGCAACTGAGCGGATCAGTGCGGCAAAGCGATACATTAGCACAAATCCCCTTCAACTCGGGACTTCTCATGCACAAGATATCAAAACCCCAGCCTTTCTCAGCCTTCTCCGGAAACGAAACACAATTTCCTTCTGAGAAATAGCTACTTGTTGTTTTTCCCTTGAATAGGGTGTCATTTTTTGGGGTTGGGCCTTAACAAAACGAAGACTCCATGATAGAAAAACAGAACATTTCAAGGCCCTCGCGAAAAGTGACCATTCATCAGCCATTGCTAATCATGTAAAAACCACTGGTCAAGACATTAAATGGGAACACTGTGACATTTTAGCGTCCGGAAAAACTGACGTTCATTGCAAAATTAAAGAGACTCTGTTCATTCAAGAGCTAAAGCCTTCCCTTAATGTCAATATTAGTAGTGAGAAGTTGTTGCTGTTTTAACTATTACTCCTCATTATGTCAAAACACGTACTGCTGCAGATAATTTTTCTCAGTCTAGGTTCCAGACCTCTATTGTTTTACGATATATATATAGGTTTCAAATATTGTAACGGTCACTTTTGAAAATGTATGTTGATTAGCATACGAAACGTCAAGTTCTATAAAAATGCATTGGAATACAATGTTCATCACCGCTGTTTGTGTTATTTTCTTAATCAAGCTTCGATGGCCTAAAAGCAAGAGTTTGTATCAATTTTCGTTCTCTCGATTCCTTAAATAGGACTGATGAGGATTTAAGACCCTTCGCGGCACATACCTATCTGGGGTTATGTTCCCTTGTTCCCCGCCAAACCCCTATGGAGGTCCTCTTAGTTTGACCACTTCTATAAAAGGTTTCTCCGTAGGCACAGACCTCTAGGACTCTCCACTGCTTTAAAGGATGCTTGCCTTACTCTGACAACAAGAATCCACAAGTGCCATTTTGTGCTTTGGGTGCAGACCACGCCTTGGAGCAAGTAAATCGCTCGATGAAAGTCTGTGGAGGACTAGTTGGTATCACCCTCAATCCACATGCCCGTACCAAATTTTTCCTCAATGCCCCGGAGTAAAGATGCCAAAGAAATGTGTGGGACCACCCCGGCGAAAGAAGGTAACCATCATCACACCTTATCAGCGTCAGTAATTTCTCCACTTAACTTGTGGGCTGCCCTTTCAGGTATCAGGTGCCAACTGCACACAAATACAGCATCAGTCTGCGAAGGCGAACGACCCATGGCAGTGTGGCTAGACGGAAGAAAAGTCTTCCTTGTCCTTCTCTTAGGATTACTGTTGGTTTTCATATACACTATTACGTTGAAGAAACCTGAAAGACGATTTAAACCTATAAACGATGACCATATACTGTTTGACGTGGACAATGACACGAATAATTCCCCTTATAAAGCATCCGTTGAAACGCTGTCATCAAGGACGATAGAAGACGACGCGGAACAATGGAATAAGCTCAGTACAAGAGACTCCAGCAAGGTCAGTTACCTACGCAAGCGTCTCCCAAATGCTATCATTATTGGCGTGAGAAAAGGAGGCACGAGAGCTCTGCTGGAGTTTTTAAAAATCCACCCCAAGATTAAAGCCTGCCCGGTAGAGGTACATTTTTTTGATAACAGCAAAACCTATCAGTTAGGACTGGACTGGTATCGAGAAAAGATGCCCAAATCCCAAGAAGATGATATAACCATTGAGAAAACGCCAGCGTATTTTGTGACGGATAAAGTTCCCGAGCGACTGTACCGGATGTCAAGCACTATCAAGCTGATTGTCATTGTGCGCGACCCAGCGGAGAGGGCGATTTCTGATTATGTACAGGTTTTATTTAAAAACCATGGAATATTGCCACCATTCGAGAAATTCATTACAAAAGGTAAAGCTGAAAAGGTGTTGAGGACTTCAACTAGTACGGTCCAAATTGGTGTGTACGTGAAACATTTAAAAAGGTGGTTAGAATATTTTCCTCTCTCGCAGCTCCATTTTGTCAGTGGGGAAGAGTTGACTTCTGGTCCAGCCAAGGAACTTCAAGCTGTTGAAAAATTCTTAAACATCGAACCTTTCATTAAGGAGGAACACTTCTATATTAACCAAACCAAACGTTTTCCTTGTTTTACCTCGCTCGTTGAAAACAAAAAAAAGAAAAATTGGGGTTGTTTGTCGGAAAGTAAGGGGCGGCCCCACCCTTCTATTAGGGATGACATTCGTAAGCTTCTGCAGGACTATTATCGGCCATATAATGAGGAATTTTATAAACTGGTAGGAAGAAATTTTCATTGGCCATAGAAGAGTAATCAGCGTTGTTCATGGCAAAGCTACATGTGTCCGGGGCTGAAAGCAAACGTTTACATTGTGTACGAGCGGGCTCTTTATGGTCTGTCCTGAGAGCTTTGAAGCCAGACGTGGATATGATCGGAGAAATGGAAGTAATGTCAGAAGGAGTAATACAAGACATTCATCATTAAAGGATTTTAATTTGCTGCGATGTTTCGAGGATAGCCTCAAATGTCCGCACCATTATAACACGTAATACTGAGTTGTAAAAGGCGCTCTTGCTTTTCGACAATGACAACAAACTGAAAAAAAAACTTAGGGAATTGTTATCCATTTCTATGTTAATCTTGGGTGGAGTTGAGAAAAAGTTTAAAGGGTTCATACTTATTAATTGAATCTTTCTCGTCCGCAGTGGCCGTAACTGATTACTTTGGTCAGTAACGCAGTAAGATGTAAGGCTGTCAATTCCTGTTACAAGTCGTCCGGTCCTGTGCCAGAGCACATTATGATTCGTATTCAATGATGTTATTCAGCTCCTTGCTCACCCTCATTTTTGAGTATGTCAAAAGACAAGTATATTAAAAGAGTATATTACTATAAAAAGACTGGTAAACGTCGTTGATTTTTGGACACTACTGGCAATCTGTGAAATTGAGCTGGCGGAAGTCCCGGTGAGGTGATATTATGTACCGTGGGTACTATGCCTTATATAGATTTAGGGCCAAGCCAGATGTCGAACTTCACACGTAACGGACTAGCCGCTAAACTGAGCGACTTGAGTTCACAGATATGTTCGACGTTTGACTCGACTGAGTTCGCCCGACTGGATTTCGATCGACCAACACGTTCTAGTTGCATATTGCAGTGTTATCCGCCGACCAAAGGGTAACTGGCTGTAAACTGGCTGGACGTTTCTTCTTTCATGATGCTTTGCACATACTTGCAGAGTGAACAAATTGTAATCGCAAATTGATCAAATTGATAAGCTAGCTTCAAAACCGTTTCCAACACCTTCCAAGACGTTGATTTTGATGGAGAGCCACCTTAAATTTTCACAACCTTAAGGTGGCTCTGAACTCCATGTACAGATTTTTTTAGCACTGCCAAAAGTATCGTGTTATCCTTTGATAATATAAAGTTTGACCACGCCGTGTTTGAATAACAAGCCCTTAAAGCTCAAATTAAGGGTGTTTTTAGCAGGTCACACTGTTGCTATAGTAACCTGTTGTGTGACGAAAATGATCACACTGTGTGCACCAATGTTTGGGCTGTTGATTGTAGCATCAATTGATATAGAGTGGTTATAAATGACCCATCAAAATCTAAGTCTTGTAAATTGAGTGAAACTGTTTTGAGCCACCGTAATCATGTAACGGAAAGAGCAAACGCATGCCCAAGCATTGCACACGCCAATGCCCGCATGAACTAGTGTAAGAATGCGAAATAACGTGTTTTGCTTGCGCTGGTGTGTGAATCAATACGCTCTCAAAAACCAGCTAACCCCAAGGGAAACAGTAAGTCTTGTGTTTCCCTCGGTCGCCGTTTCATTCTTTTACGACACGTGAAAACGTTGAATAATAATTTTAGTGCTCAGAGTTTATCATTCTTTAAGCTTCTTTAGCACTACGCTTTTGAATTTCAAAAGTATTTCATGTCATTTCAGAGGACTTGAAATCAAACATTTAAGGCAGGGCATGGTCCCGGAAACTAGTTTGCTGTATGACCCACTAAATGTAGTAACCAACCCCTAATATAATACTTCTTTACTGTAGAATTTCTAAAATAACGGCCCCCATTACTTTCGGATTTAGCAGGCAAAAGCGGCCGCTCCTTTGGGGTAGCCGTTACACACGGGTAGCTGTTGTTTTATGATGGTTAAAAAACGTTTGTCCGGTAGTTCACAGTCGTTTCAGACAAAGGGGACGCTTCTCGTGAAACTAAAAGTTCCGTTTACAGTAGAACCCCGGTAACTCGAACTCTGAAGGAAAACGAAAAACAGTTCGAGTCAACGGGGCTTCGAACATGCACAGTAGAAGAGACTGGAACGGAAACTATAGGTCACGTGTAGTGTACAATATTATTTTATAAAACAACCAAGCTATTACGTGTGTCCTCATTGGTCGATACGTGTGTTTAGGTAAGAGTATGTAAACACGGTTCGTATAGTGTGATCGTCCGGGCGAGGGTAGTTCCTGAGAAGAACTGTTGTTGGTGACTGACGTTTCGACAACCTGAGCGGAAGTCATCTTCAGAGTCAAGTGAATTGTGTTTGTCAGTTGATGATGTTATACGTTTGGTCCGTTGAAAGTGATTGGTCAGTTTAGCCACTCCCCATGATGGTATTGGCTGAAAGACTCGTGTAAAGTTTGTGTTAAAGTTTCATTGGTCAGTTTCGATCCGTCTTTTATTAGTCAAATTGGTTGGTTTGAGGTCCGTGTATAGCTAGTCAAATTAAGTCGGTATGCTAGAAGTCCGTTTGTCGGTTTCGTTTGTGTCGTAAGGCACCGGTAGTTGTTGACATCTGTTAAGAGGCGTTTGTTCTAAGTTAGTGTACCAGCTTTCAAGAGTCAGTCGTTAAAAATAGTTAAGCATTGAGCAGTGTCCCAGTCAGTGTTGTGGTTTGTTAGTTGATGATGAACAGCAATGTGATTGTTGACATCACCATTTCTCGTGGCTCGTTTGCGTTCAGTCAGTCTTGTGTTCAGGTTTCTGCCAGTCTCACTGTAGGATCCGTGAGATGGTCTCAGAAGTGCCCTTTTAAAATATAAGGAATAGTCACTGTAGTAACAGGTGTCGGGTTCCTGTTCGTTGCGTCGGCTTCGGTAGGTCGGTAAATGCTTCGTCTAATAAAGTCAGCGTTGTAGCTATTCTTGTGAAAAAGACGTTCAAGGTATTAAACTATCCGGTGTGTCACAAACTAGTTGCGCTCGTCTCGTCAAAGTCTTGATTGAAGTCGAATTATAGGATGATTCGTTAAGTAATCTGTCGGTATGCGTCGGTTTTCTGTACACTGTCGTTCGTAGTTCGTTGTTGTCGCGGCTTACCAAACAGTCTAGAAAAGGAAGTTTTCCATTTTCTTCGATTTCTTTGGTAAACTGGGTGTCGGCGTTCTGTTCGTTAAGGTGGTCGTGAAAAGCCTCAATTTCGTCTTTGCGAGCGGCGGTAAAAGTGTCGTCGACGTATCGTAATCAAAGCGGTATCGTTTGACGGCAAGTTGCAAGGGCGTGTTCCTCTACGTGTTGCATAGCTTTGCATCACAATTTCGGCGACAACAACAGAAACAGGCGACCCCATGGCTGTTCCGTGCAACTGCTTGTAGTGTTGTACTGAAAGTAAGTCGATGTAAGGCAAAGGTTCAGTAAGTCCATATCGGTAACGGTAGTTCAATGGCAGATTGTTGGATAGCGGTCTCGGTACACTGTAAAGCCAATTGAAGTGGAATACTGGT
>OZ026601.1:12682258-12687258 GCA_964020085.1 Micromussa lordhowensis | reverse complement strand
TTGCCATGTTGATAATTGATAGTTTACTGATTTTACGGCACTTCAGTGCAAATGTGAGAGCTAAAGGCACCGCATCCGGTATGACTCAGAAGATCGGGAAATGACTGTCAAATGTGTCAACGGTTGGTTGCACTAATTAATTACTAGTAATAGTTCACACTAAATCGACTAAATCTGCCCCCGCATCTATTTTACCCGTCAAGGATATAAAATTCTTATAAAAATTCCACTGCGTTAAAGGAAACTATTATTTATTGTATGAACTGAAATTTTATATTTTTAGTAAACTATATCACTCATACTGTTCAAGTAACTTAGGCATCTCATCATAAATGTGATCGAAAGACTTAAAGCATTCTGTTTAACTCATTCTATCACATGATACTCTTTACCAAATACTCTCACGAAGAACATTCTGGAAAATATATCAAACCACTCTGTTATTCTAGTTTGATACTGAAACAAACCGTTTGTCTGGATATACGAGGACTCTACTGTATCTCGAAAGCAGAACAGAAGGCGAGATTTATTTTCCGAGATGTAAACAGAAGTATCGCTTTACAGTCGCCATATATGCAACAACAACAACAACAACAATTTATTTAGGTATTTCCATATCTATACATGGCATTACCTTATACAAACTAGAAAATTATATAGTTGTGTAAACTTCTAATACAATTTCATAATCTATATAACTTCTTATATCTAGAGTTCATGATTTCATAGACAAAAGCAGCAACTGATCTACAAATAAATGGGTCAATGCTATTAAAGAGGAACAAAATTTTTGAATTAATATCTAGTTGTTCAAAAAATTGGTATTTTCTAGTGATTTCATCAAAAATTTTGTTTCGAAAACTATCATAAAATGTGCAAAAGAATAAAGCGTGAGACTCGTTTTCAACATCATTAACTTGGCACAAAGTACAAATTCTTAAATTTTCAGGAGTCTTGGGTACAGTATATCTACCAGTTTCAATATGAAGTTGATGGTTTCCTAAGCGAAATTTATTTACTGCAGTCCTATGGAGAGGGTTTATAATAGCATCTAAAAAAACAGATTGTTTAATGTCAGTTTTAAAAAGGTTGTAAAAGCTCAATTTTCTGTTCGAGTTAAGAAGTGAGAATTGATGGTTAATCAATGCTTTGCGTATATTATGATTGACGTGATTTACAAACGCTTTACAGTTATTATCATTTAAAACCATGGAATTGGAAGTATACTCTTTGAATAGCACTTTAATTTTCTGTAACAAATTAAGGTCATGCTTTTTGTCTTCAAAGAAAACGCCGCAAAACATTTAGTTTCACATCTGAATCCCTTCCAGTCAACCCAGCCATCGCATGGGCTCTACGCCACGTAAGATTACTTAGTAAAAATAAGAGATCGAAATAAACGTGATCTTTATACGTGTGGTGTTTGGGTCGAGTTTGTCGACCCCGTTGCTGATTTGTGTCCGACAAATCAACTTCTGTACCAAACAGTTCAATCTGGTACTGCCGAATGACCTTTGAATTCAAGATATGAAGAAATCGCTGTGATGACAGATACCAGCCCTAAAATATATTTTGGCAAGATCCTCTCCTCCTTGTACAGCAAATAAAATCTCCTCCTCGTGTTCGTGGTTGCAAGAATTACCCCCTTGCGAGCTGACTGAAAAATTAACCGGGACCACCGTGCGCGCCTAGTTTCTTCAAATCGGGATTGATCCGCATACTACACCAATATTTCACACATTCTTTATACGTATACGCGGGAGAGACTATAATGCCTCCTCGGGTTTTGGCCTCTGGGCCAAAACCCTGCGGGGGCAAAAATCAAACTGCTGTAGTGTTACAAGATAATACTGAGTTGATAATGTGAATTGGCCACCGTAATTCACATTATCAACTCAGTTGATAAAACCAAATTATCTTGTAATACTCTCCACCGACGCAGCACCACAGTTTCTTTAGAAACTTACCCCCTTTATTCATCTGCTGCAGTGTTAGTTTTGAGTGTTTTTACGGATTAATAATTAATAATAATAATTTATTGATTTGTATTGCGCAAATATCAATCCAGAGAAGACATTTTCATCTGCGCATTACATTGACTCAACAAAATCCTAAAAGTCCTATTTACAAAACATTCCTAACTAGTAATAGTTCTCACTACATCTGCCCCCGCCTTGGATATCACGTTTATTATGTAATGAACTGTACAATGACTTTTATTACAAAATACGTCTCCACAGACTCGTTGAAATAACAGGCTGATCTGACCTTTTACTCTCGTTGCAATCCTTCAAATCACACAAAATGAACAAAAATCTCTGTTATTTCAAGTAAGTGATGATAAATGTAAAAAGTTATTCGTACTCTTCGTGCTCGTGTCAGAGCGAACCAACGCGACTACACTCGTTCACGTGGCTATAAGAATTATCTAATAATCCTTGAAACGACACCGTTTATAAATCCTTTAATATCTTCTGATCCTTGAGATAACAAAAGGAAACTAAACTCAGTTACTTCGGATACAATTTGGTGTTGTTTCTTTGAGTGGGTTTTGAGTTTTGATTTGTGATCCTGATCTGTTTACTTTATACGTGTGCTGTTTGGATCGAGTCTGTCGACCCCGTTGGAACAATTCTATCCAGTACTGCTGAATAACTTATCGCGCGCGTACGCGATACCCCTCCTCGTCCTGAATTACCCAAAGTTGCCTTGCGAGCTCACTCAAAAATTAACCGGGACCGCCGTGCGCGCCTAGTTTCTTCAAATCGGGCTCGATTCGCACACTACAGATACTACACCAATATTTCACATTCTTTATACGCGGGGGGTCCTATTAATGCCTCCTCGGGTTTTGGCCTCTGGGCCAAAACCCTGCGGGGGCAATAAAAAGTCTAAAATTCTAATAAATCTGAATCCTTCTTTATAAAAAGAAACAATAAATAAATTAGCTAGGAAACGCCTTCTGAAATAAGTAAGTTTTAAGAGCCTTCTTGAAAGCATTAAGGCGGGGGTAAAGGTGAATTTAAGTGAAATTTTGGTACGTTTAAAGAGAGGTTGAAAGGGAAAAAAAGGGTTATGGAACACCACCAGACAGTTGCCCGACCGCACAATGGCACCCCAGGTTGTTGGGCAACTGTTTGGAGTGTATGTACCAATTTTTAATTTCAAACTCTAATTCTAATTTCCTATTTCCATCAATTTTACTAATCCTGTGAGAAAAACTATTTCTCTCTAAATATACCTAAAAATCACCAAAAAATTTACAAAACAACCCAAAACATAGATATGTGAGATGAGCATAGAGATTCTTGATTGCTTGAAACGTAAACGAGATATTTGCATTAAAAACATAATACCCAGCCAAAATACGGCTTTCGGGTTTACCCCCGCCTTAACTGATTACACGACAAGAAAAGCTAATGGTATGAAATCCGTCGTGGGTTACATGAACCAGAATTCGAGTTATCGGGGTAAATTTTGTTTTGTTAGTTAGAGTTTGCGGGGAATTCGAGTTATCCGAGTTCGAGTTAACCGAGTAAGATGACTGAAAAGCGGGGTCAAATCCAAGGGAAATGAGGCTTAGTTCGAGTTAGCGGGGGAGTTCGAGTTATCCTAGTTCGAATTACCGGGCTTGTACTCTATGTTACTAACTACCCACATAAACAAAGCAGACTGTATAAACAAAAAATGTTCCAAATGTTGGTACTGTAAGATCGACGACAGTAAAATGGTCACATTACAACTAGTCCTCCCCGCAGTCAGTTTTTTGGGGATGTCACGCAACGTGACATCCCAAAAAACGGCTGCGGAGGAGACTACATTACAACGCAATATAACTAATTACACTGTATCATTTGACTCTGTAGCCAGACAAATATAGCTTATAAATCATAGTTTCAACAAACATTCAGTTAAGTTCGTAATAAAATCACAAAAACCTCTTCAAGTTGTTCAATCCTGATTAGTGGGTGATACAGACGGCTCAAGCTAAGGCACCGCCCCCCCCCCTATCGTTAAAAGGTTACTGTGTGGGTTTAAATACGTAAATAATAAGAATTTGCCATTGCAAACAACGGCACCACCACCACCACCACCACCACCAGCAGCAGTAAAATAAATATCAAACAAACACACAACAAAGCTTGGGGACAACCGTCCAATGGAGTTATTTACCTTCCTGTGTTACAAGTATTCCAATCAGGAACTACATCGGAGCCTGTCTACGCGCGATATACTAAATAAATAAGTTTAGTAGTCAGTTTGTTAACAATTGGTAAAACGCATTGAGTTATAACAGAATAGTAAATATGTTTTACATTTGGATGATCAACTTTTTCAATGGGATTGAAGTCTGTTGACTTGACTTTATTGAAAAGTTATGAAAGTAATAATGAAAGTTGAAAGTTCCCAACAGAACCGTGATCACATTCCTCACAAACAGTTATGGGACGTTCTTTATTTAAGAGTGGCGTGGGCCTGGCTAATATTTATTGTTCATTAATCTAATTTCCTTGCCCACCCCCTTGCCAATGGTTTAAACTTATGCCCCACCCACTCTCTTTAGAAACAAAATCTTCGACCCACCCAGTATCACAAAGTGGACTATCGGAACAGTAGGCAGTTCTATTAGACATGCTTTCATATAAGTCAAAGAGACTCTACATCTTCAATGGAATGATACAATTTAATATCAACATTTACGGATTACTGCTTAAAATTAAGATAAATATATGTATATTAAAACATTACAAAGTGAGAAACAGCCATTGAAACTGAAAGCCTTGTTTCAAAATGTCTCTGCCAATGGAAAAACACTCTTTTGACAGTATAAGACATTTTAAATTGATATTTAATGCACGGTTGAGACCATTATTTCATTGGAAGACTTTCTGAGAATGGAAGGTTTTTAATATTACATTCTGTCTTCTTGTCAATACCTGTATGAAAGGAATAGAACTCAACTTATGAGAATCTATTACTTTCGAATAACTGTTCTGGCT
>OZ026601.1:12614758-12677258 GCA_964020085.1 Micromussa lordhowensis | reverse complement strand
ATATCAACTTTACGTCTTCATTAAGGATCTTTTCAGTTGACAAATGTAATAATTTATCATAATCAGTTTTGGTATCCAGTTCAGTCATCTTTGGTTCATTATGTTTATCTGCACGGTTTAAATGAAAACAAAATGCAAATGGCAGAGTTTTCTCAACTTGAAAATGATTATCATATCTGTTGCAATAATAAGTACCCTTAATTCATATAAATATACTCTGCAGTTAAATGGTATATATGAATAGATCACTGTAATATTGCTACGAGTTTTAAAGCTGTGTTGTAAAGCTAACCGGTTGTTTTCTGAGTATCCTTAAATGGGTTTCGAAGAATCTTTATTGCACAAATGAGAGGTTGATTCGTCCACTTACTTTATCAGTCTTATAAACTACCTGCAACGTAGAATGAACGTAGAATGATAGATTTTAAAGACCATCTTTGCCTTTCTTTGAAGACATAATGTCTATATTCAGTAGTGAGTAATGAACAAAAAGCCGAAAATGTATTGTTATTCATCAACATTATGTCTTTCATTTTATTGCAGGCTGAGCTTTCAAGAAGCCCATCTATTTCATGCCATTACAATTAATCCTCTAGATAACTATGTTTCCGTCTGGTAGATTTGAAATTATCAACTTCAGTATAAGTTTTTCCGGCGTCAGCGGACGTTTTTTGCTAAAAAACATAACCAGGAACTTCTTGAATGAGGTGTTTGGACCAACACTTTCAGAATAAATAACAAACGTTTCATTAGCTTGATGCAAGGCAAATTGAGAGTTCATGAAGATTCAGGCCTACTTTTTAGAATAGACTATCTGGTGAATGATGCATTTCATTTTATTGCGTTAGACTGTTAGGTATTTTAGGCAAGGCTTTTTGTTATTTTTAAAGTTGCAGACTTCATTTCAAAGACATGTCTGTAAATAACGCTATACAATTTGAAGGCGGGTGCATTAAACCTTCTGTAAATTCGTTTACAATAAACTTTTAACACCTTTACTGTTTAAAACTATCTCAATACTAATCAGTATAAGCTAGAATGTGCGGATTTGTATCCTTCAATGATCCAGTTCCAGCCATCAGAGATTTCTAACTGAGGTGGCTGCAACAGTTGGCTTGTTTATGGCGTGCATCAGTTACTCGAGCAGCTGTTGGTAAGGTTCCATTTTCGTGATTTCAGAGATGAAAGAGTTTATTTGAGAGCTCAAATTAAGCTTAAAAGACTGGAAATAAATGATATAAAACCAAGTATATGAAAAGAAAGCTCTTAAAACACAACCTAGAAGAAAAACAGCACTAAACTCTGTTTCAGTTATTGACAGTGTATTAAGTATTGTTTCGCTATCTTTTGACCGCATCGACAATTTTCGATATTATACTGTGGAAAACAGGAACAGATACATTTTTCGATGAATTTAGAAGGATAAAGAAATACGTTATGAGGGTTTGTTACAAATTACCGAATCAGAAAGCTATTTTCTCTTTGTAAAGCGGTAAAATGGTCGACTAAGTTATCATACTGCAGACTGACTACAACTTTACATTCGTTCTGTTGAACATGCGGCACATGGTTCGATAAAGTGAAAGAACTGTTTTTTTCAGTGACATGGTAGTTGTAACTGTGTTATGTTTAAGTTTTGATAAGTTTTTGTTTTTAATTCAAACAAAATAAGTCGTAGACTGAGGCCTTCATGATTTGGTCGTAGACTCTATACCCTAACTACACTATGTCACTAATTCACACAGTCTTCGAAGATAAGATAAGTTGGGAGGTAAACGTATATTTTTCTTCCATGCATTATATACGCAAGTTATGCTTTAGCAAGTGGAAAAAATAAAGACGACAGACCAGCATGATTCGGTCGCGATATCAGAAATTATTTCGCCTCGGCCAGTCTCGATCGATCGGTCATAATATAACAGGGAGGGTGACGAAAATGATGATGATGATGACGAGAACATAATGGACAATAACAAATGTACGTACAATCGTCAGAACTAAATACAGGCAGCCTGCATGTCTCAGCGTGGAAATAGCTCATAATGCTCTTATCAAATACAACACGTATACAGTAAATAAATATATCGTGGTACATGTTATTGAGCTAGTATCTTTCGGCTGATACAGTAGTCTAGTAAGAAGTATAAATGAGGTCAAGCGTAATGATGCTGACGACGTTAATGATGTCACGCTGATAATGCACAGATGGTGATGTTCATGAGTACTCATAAGTTAATAAACTTAAAATACGAAGAAAGTACAGCGCAAATGATGATTATATGATTTGATGATCAATTTAACCACTCAGTAACAGCTGACCAGAATTTCTGTTGAAAGTCTAAGTGTCTAGGAGGTGAGAACCTTAGATCTCATAAGCTAAACTATTTTCTACCCTAATTAATGATGGAGAAAATTGTTACTTTGACTGAATTGGTTAGCTTCTAACGTTTACTTAGAAGATAAAGCATTTCTTTAGTTTACAATGCAGAGTAACAGAAAGGTCAGGAGGAATTATTGACCATTTACTATAAACAGACAAGGTGTAATGGGGCTTTGTAAAGGAGACAGAAATCTGCTAGAAAATCAGAAAAATGTAAAATTCTGCTCCTTGTTTCTGAAGCTAACGCAAACATGAACTAACAAGCTAGGTTTAGCGCTCAACTATATAAAGTAACAGGAGGTAAATGATAGAGATATCCCTCAGCTGATAACTTTCACGCAAGCTGGTAAACATCTTTCTCAGTAAACCTAGGACCAATATAAACTTTACTTGTCAAACACGACAACCAAAAACGTTGATAGGTTTTCCTGCAGTTCTAGGTAAAGTTGATTTTAAATCAAAAGGTCTTAAGCCTATTTAGAGATAATTTTGTGATCCTTATATGCAAAGGTAAAAGTGATATCAAGCAATGATTGCTTTTTAAAATTACCACTCTAAATTTCAGAGTCTATATGTGTCAACTTTCTGCTTTTTTTGATTAAAGTTTCTCACCTGTTGTGCTTAATTAATAAGATAGAATAACCAGCGTTTGAGAAATGTGTTCACAGCTGAACTTTCTTGGAAACCTTACGTGGTACTTCAATACAGCTCTGTTGTCTTTTACTAGAGATATTTTACCTTCTTTGTATCCAGCGGTCAAAACAAACTGAGTATTTCATTTAACTGCAGAAATCGTTCTCTGATTTCAACTTAACGTCTTCATAAAAGTATGTTTTTCAGTTGACAAATGTGGTAGTTTATCATGATCAGTTTTGGTATCCAGTTCAGGCATCTTTGGTTCATTATGTTTATCTGCATGGTTTAAATGAAAACAGAATGACAAAGTTTTCTCAACCTAACAATGATTATCATGCCTGTTGCAATAATAGTAAATGCCCTTAATTCATATAAATAAACTCTGCAGTTAAATGATTGCTAATATATAAATAGATCACTGTGATATTGCTACGAATTGTAAAGCTGAGTTGAAACTGAAGCTGTGTTGTAAAGCTAAGTTGTTTTGTGAGTATCTTAAAATGGGTTTCAAAGAGTCTTTATTGCCCAAATTAGAGGTTGACTCGTCCACTTACTTTATCAGTCTTAAACTACCTGCAACGTAGAATGATAGAAACATTTTAAAGACCATCTTTGCGTTTCTTTGAAGACATAATGTCAAAATTCAGTAGTGAGTACGGAACAAAAAGCCTAAACTTGTTATTCATCAACATTATGTCTTTCATTTCATTGCAGGCTGAGCTTTCAAGAAGCCCATCTATCTCATGCCAGTACAATTAATCCTCTAGATAACTATGTTTCTCTGGTAGATTTGAAATTATCAACTTATATTTTTTTCAGCGTCAGAGGACATTTTTTTGCTAAGAAACATAACCAGGAGCTTCATGAGTGAGGTGTTTGGACCAACACTTTCAGAGTCACAAACGTTTTACTAGCCTGATGCAAGGCAAATTAAGAGTTAAGATTCAGACCTACTTTTTAGAATATACTATAGGGTGAAGGACGCTTTTCATATTTTTGCGTTAGACTGTTAGGTATTTTAGGCAAGGCTTTTTGTTATTTTTAAAGTTGCAGACTTCATTTCAAAGACATGTCTGTAAATTACGCTTTACAATTCACACCCTCTTGCATGAAGGCGGGTGCATTAAACCTTCTGAAAATTCGTTTACAATAAACTTTTAACACCTTTACTGTTTAAAACTATCTCAATACTAATCAGTATAAGCTAGAATGTGCGGATTTGTATCCTTCAATGATCCAGTTCCAGCCATTAGAGATTTCTAATTGAGGTGGCTGCAACAGTTGGCTTGTTTATGGCGTGCATCAGTTACTCGAGGCTGTTGGTACTGAGGTTCCATTTTCGTAATTTCAGAGATGAAAGAGTTCATTTGAGAGCTCAGATTAAGCTTAAAAGATTGAAAATAAATTATATAAAACGAAATATACGTAAAGAAAGCTCTCAGGCTAAAAAACACAACCTAGAAGAAAAACAGTACTAAACTCTGTTTCAGTTACTGACAGTGTATTAAGTATTGTTTCGCTATCTTTTGACCGCATCGACAATTTTCGATATTATACTGTGGAAAACAGGAACAGATACATTCTTCGATGAATTCAGAAGGATAAAGAAATAAGTGAAGAGGATTTGCTACGAATTACCGAATCAAGAGGCTATTTTCACTTTGTAAAGCGGTAAAATGGTCGACTTAGTTATCGTACTGCAGACTGGCTACAACTTTACATTCGTTCTGTTGAACATGCGGCGCATGGTTCGATAAAGTGAAAGAACTGTTTTTTCAGTGACATGGTAGTTGTAACTGTGTTATGTTTAAGTTTTGATAAGTTTTTTTTTTTAATTCAAACAAAATAAGTTGTAGACTGAGGCTTTCATGATTTGGTCGTAGACTCTATACCCTAACTAAACTATGTCACAAATTCACACAGTCTTCGAAGTTAAGATAAGTTGGGAGGTAAACGTATATTTTTCTTCCATGCGTTATATACGCAAGTTATCCTTTAGCAAGTGGAAAAAATAAAGACGACAGACCAGCATGATTCAGTCGCGATATCAGAAATTATTTCGCCTTGGCCAGTCTCGATCGATTGGTCATAATATAACAGGGAAGGTGACGAAAATGATGATGATGATGACGAGAACATAATGGACAATAAGAAATGTACGTACAATCGTACGAACTAAATACAGGCAGCCTGCATGTCTCAGCGTAGAAATAGCTCATGATGCTCTTATCAAATACAACACGTATACAGTAAATAAATATATCGTTGTACATGTTATTGAGCTAGTATCTTTACGGCATTTACAGTAGTCTAGTAAGGAGTATCAATGAGGTCAAGCGTAATGATGCTGACGACGTCAATGATTTTGCGCTGATATTGCCCTGATGATGATTATCATGAGTACTCGTAAGTTAATAAACTTAAAATACGAAAAAATTACAGCGCAAATCATGGATGATTACTTGCTAGATTTGATGATCAATTTAAGCACTCAGTAATAACTGACCAGCCATCAGAACTTCTGTTGAAAGTCTAAGTGTCTAGGAGGTGAGAACCTTAGTAAGAATACTTAGATCTCATAAGCAAAACTATTTTCTGCCCTAATTAATGATGGAGACAATTATTACTTTGACTGAATTGGTTAGCTTCTAACGTTTACTTAGAAGATAAAGCATTTCTTTAGTTTACAATGCAAAGTAAAAAAAAAGGTCAGCAGGAATTAACCACTTACTACAAACAGACAAGGTGTAATGGGGCTTTGTAAAGGAGACAGAAATATGCTAGAAAATCAGAATAATGTAAAATTCTGCTCCTTGTTTCTGAAGCTAACGCAAACATGAACTAACAAGCTAGTTTTAACGCTCAACTATATAAAGTAACAGGAAGTAAATGATAAAGATATTCTTCAGCTGATAACTTTCATGCAAGCTGGTAAACACCTTTCTCAGTAAACCTGAGGACCAATGTAAGCTTTACTTGTCAAACACGACAACCAAAAAAGTTCATAGGTTTTGCTGCAGTTCTAGGTAAAATTAATTTTAAATCAAAAAGGTTTTAAGCCTATTTAGAGATAATTTTGTGATCCTTATATGCAAAGGTGAAAGTTATATCAAGGAATGATTACTTTTTAAAATTACCACTCTAAATCTCAGAGTCTATATGTGTCAACGTTCTACTTTTTTGAATTAAAGTTTCTCACCTGTTGTGCTTAATTAATAAGATAGAATAACCAGTGTTTGAGAAATGTGTTCACAGCTGAACTTTCTTGGAAACGTGACGTTGTACTTCAATACAGCTCTGTTGTCTTTTACCGGGATATTTTACTTTCTTTGTATCCAGCGGTCAAAACGAACTGAGTATTTCATTTAACTACAAAAATCGTTCTCTGATTTCAACTTAACGTCTTCATAAAAGTACCTTTTTGAGTTGACAAATGTGATAGTTTATCATGATCAGTTTTGGTATCCAGTTCAGGCATCTTTGGTTCATTATGTTTATCTGCATGGTTTAAATGGAAACAGAATGGCAAAGTTTTCTCAACCTAAAAATGATAATCATATCTGTTGCAATAATAGTAATGCCCTTAATTCATATAAATAAACTCTGCAGTTAAATGATTGCTAATATATAAATAGATCACTGTGATATTGCTACGAATTGTAGAGCTGAGTTGTAAAGATGAGTTGTAAAGGTAAGTTGTTTTCTGAGTATCTTAAAATTGGTTTCAAAGAGTCTTTATTGCCCAAATTAGAGGTTGACTCGTCCACTTACTTTATCAGTCTTAAACAACCTGCAATGTAGAATGATAGACCATCTTTGCCTTCCTTTGAAGACATAATGTCTATATTCAGTAGTGAGTACTGAACAAAAAGCCTAAACTTGTTATTCATCAACATTACGTCGTTCATTTCATTGCAGGCTGAGCTTTCAAGAAGCCCATCTATCTCATGCCAGTACAATTAATCCTCTAGATAACTATGTTTCTCTGGTAGCTTTGAAATTATCAACTTATATTTTTTTCAGCGTCAGAGGACGTTTTTCTGCTAAGAAACATAACCAGGAGCTTCATGAGTGAGGTGTTTGGACCAACACTTTCAGAGTCACAAACGTTTTACTAGCTTGATGCAAGGCAAATTGAGAGTTAAGATTCAGGCCTACTTCTTAGAATATACCATAGGGTGAAGGACGCTTTTCATATTATAGCGTTAGATCGTTAGGTATTTTAGGCAAGGCTTTTTGTTATTTTTAAAGTTTCAGACTTCATTTCAAAGACATGTCTGTAAATAACGCTATACAATTCACACCCTCTTGCATGAAGGCGGGTGCATTAAACCTTCGAAAATTCGTTTACAATAAACTTTTAACACCTTTACTGTTTAAAACTATCTCAATACTAATCAGTATAAGCTAGAATGTGCGGATTTGTATCCTTCAATGATCCAGTTCCAGCCATTAGAGATTTCTAATTGAGGTGGCTGCAACAGTTGGCTTGTTTATGGCGTGCATCAGTTACTCGAGGCTGTTGGTACTGAGGTTCCATTTTCGTAATTTCAGAGATGAAAGAGTTCATTTGAGAGCTCAGATTAAGCTTAAAAGATTGAAAATAAATTATATAAAACGAAATATACGTAAAGAAAGCTCTCAGGCTAAAAAACACAACCTAGAAGAAAAACAGTACTAAACTCTGTTTCAGTCTTGACAGTGTATTAATTGTATTGTTTCGCTATCTTTTGACCGCATCGACAATTTTCGATATTATACCGTGGAAAACAGGAACAGGTACATTTTTCGTTGAATTTAGAAGGATAAAGAAATACGTTATGAGGGTTTGTTACAAATTACCGAATCAGAAAGCTACTTTCACTTTGTAAATCGGTAAAAATGGTCGACTTTGTATTTCGTTCTGTTGAACATGTCAGTGCTACATGGTTCGATATCAGTGAAAGAAATGGTTATTTCAGTGACATGGTAGTTGTAACTCTGTCGCATTTAAGTCATTTTGATAATTTTTTTTTAATTCAGTGGATTACATGAACTGTTCCTGGTAAATCTTTCAAGTTGAAGTAGATCATTTGAGCACGCCATAAATTCATGTCATCCATTAGCTACTTCTCGATGTTTCTTACAAGTTTGAATGCACTGAAACAAAAATATACATTTATCTTACAAGAGAAGGAGCACATTTCCGAGTGTGTTCTTTTGGTACAGGCAGTGATGTGGCAACCTCTTTTGGTTTTTCAGTTGAAAGCAATCAAAACAAGTCGTAGACCGAGGCCTGCATGATTTGGTGGTAGCTCTAACCGGATTCACTATGTCACAAATTCACACATTCTTCGAAGTTAGGATAAGTTGGCCGGTAAAAATATATATTTTTTCCATGCATTATATACGCAAGTTGTTCTTTAGCAGGTGGAAAAAATAAAGACAACAGACTAGCATGACTCAATTGCGATATCAGAAGTTACTTCGCCTCCACTGAGTCTCTATCGATCGGCCATAATTTCCAAATGCCAGTCCTCATCACGAACAATCTTCTCCAAACACGAAAAGCGACTTCCTGATGTAAGCCCATGCAAAAACACTTAAAATCCGGCTTTTCACGAAAACGACGGTTCACATGTGACAGTAAAAACCTTACTAAATTCCACGCGAAAGTTTTCTACATGTGATACAAACATTGGCTAGCTCGCATGAGCCGGCACTAACAGCTAAGGACGTTCTTGCTAAACTGAAGGGCGTAGCAAGGAATCTAAAACTGATATAATACATCGAAAGAAACTAAATTATGAAAATTACGAAAAACAGTCAGCTGAAATCGTTATACAACGAGCAAAGCTTCATTCATTTGTCTTCGTATACAAAAGGATGCAGTGGTCGCAGCAATCAAACTCCCGCCCACAGTCACCCCTTACACATTGTATTCTAGAACATAACTGGTGATCTCTTACTTGTACTCTGAGTTTACATAAGTACCTTTAACATCGCCTCAGTTTTAAATGCATCTGTCTGTCTTTAAAGTTGCTGTATTTTGGCTCTAAATTCAAGTAGTTGTCCACCCGTGCCGAAAACACCGCGCGTGATGGTCACTGTTGATCCGCGTAACGATCGACCTAGCGAAGGTCTTGTTCAATGGCACTCGGAAGCAAGGCTAACTTCCGTCATAACATGGCCTGTTGTATCATGCATAGCACATTTGCCTCACTGACTACATAGCCAGCTATGAGTATTTTTTTGTTTCATAGAAAAATGGGAAGACAACAACGATACTTCGAAGAAACGGGCGGGTTTCCACTGAGCTCTGATTAGAGTTCAATTCTTGAGTAACTAACGCATTGCCTCATTATAGATGGGGGCAAAGGAGTAACAAAATCCTAACTGATTTTTTTCCCTTAGAGTTTAGCTAGAAAATAGGGCGCACTTTCAAAAACTACGACAAAGTATGAAAGACACTCTTGCATTTGTAAGACAACGCTGACCATTCTCCCAGTACACGATTTACGGCTTAGGCAGAATTCCAATATTATATTCTCAGAAGAAAACTACGATACCCTAATAATTTGTTTATTTGATGGTTTAAAAAATGCTCTTTTCTTCCGTCTCTTCTAAGAAGGTTGAAATAATGGAATCCTCTGATACTTTCTCGGTTAAAATGCAAATAACTTACTCTTCCGCGTTTTCCCCGATAGTGATGATTCTTAGAAATGAGTATCAACAATTAACTGAAATTTCTGGTTTTGAAACCCGTGATCAGACTATAAATTTAATGCAAGTATCTAAAATGGCAAATCTTTAGTACATATTTTCGAGTTCAGTGAAAATTAGTTGGAATATTCTCGTTTGAAACAAAATTCGAGCGAACAGTAATGGCGTTTTGTCTTAACCTCCATTTCATTTCCGGTTTTTCCAGGTTTCCGATGTCACGCAATGATACAATTCTTTTGTGGCGATTAGTTCCGAAGAGCGTCCGATGCTTGTCTGACCATTCGAAGGCTATGCTCGGTCGACTTTTTCCGCCGAAAAAAGGAAGTTGGCCATTTCTCGGAAAGAGGCTCGTGTTTGGCGATATAAAACCGAAACCCGTGATGAAATCGATCAGAACTGTTTACCTCTCGTGGTATGAGAACGTGCAGCATTACCGTGAAGTCAAGACCATTCTTCGAAGATAAAATTAGTGCTGGCTCGAAGCATATTGTGAAACAGAGTTTTACCTCCGGATCGCTTAGTATCCGACCATGTCGTGTTGGGATACATTTCAGAACCTGGAAGGACACCACAAGAATAAAATTCTGACGGAGCTACAGGCCGTTTTTGGCGGATCATTTGAATTTGAGGCGTCCATATATTTAATGCAATGGTTGGAACTTCAGCCTTGGTAAGATAAGATAAGAAGTAAATGATTTCACCGTGAAATAGTGCTGTTCAAGGTTTATAGTTTTGTGCTCAGGGATTTCTCCTATTCCAAAGAAAAAAGTAATCGTCAGGTTCCCCCCCCCCCCCCAGAAAAGTAGAGTAGACTGTGATCCCTATTTTAGTCCCCGTGTGCTTTTAATCAGCAGCAATTTCTTGCCCGCCGTTTTCATATTCTCCCTTATTATTAAAAAAAAAACAAATTAGCACAAGGAAGTAACCAATTAGCACTTGATAGTTGTTACTTCTCTTCTGTTGTTTTTAATTTTCCAGCCATGGCATTTGTTCTTTATCCCTCTTGACATACCATGAGTTATGAAGCTTGCAGTTTTGTGATCAATACTTGTTTTTTTGCAGTCCATTTGTAACTTATGTGATGATTAATTCAACTGTCGTATGTCTGCCTTTTACAACGTGCATTTTTTTAATATTGGTATGAATACCAGGAAGCTTTGGTATTAAGATTTAAATGTTCTGCAATCCACCTGAATAGAAACACAGATGCCAACCTAAAAAAATTGAATCCGGGAGATCGCTAATTTTAACTTCTACGGGAAAAGAGTTGTTCAAAGTAGAGTGCAATTCAGCCACAAAAATGCATCAAATATCCAAAACATTTTCCAACAAGAGTGTCAAAGTCAGCTAAAATATGTCTGAAAATGATTTAATGGGCTTTCCTGTCCAGGAGACTTGCTGACTGGTATGTGAGACTGGGAGATTCGGTCTGTATTGGGGAGACTCCTGGATAACCTGGGAGTGTTTGCACTGATGTGGACACGGGACAGTGTGTCATTTGGATTACAAAAGGACATTATTAAGTTTAATCTTTCAATGACTTTGTAAAGATTTATCAAAATGGTTAATGCATGATGGTGGTGCAAGGAAGATTACTAACACTTGAACATGCATGATGCATTGCATTCCTGGCATGTAAAACCATGACAAGCCCTTGATTGAAGGCTTTTGAAAATGGTACATGAAAATAGTAGAAATGAGTAACAGGATAAGTTTAGGATATATGTGGCTGACCAGGGTGTGTCATTATGGTTTAATAACATGCCTTAATGTGGGGAGATTATTTTAGTCCTGTATTCACAGTAGGTCTTGTTAATGCTGAACATTTGGCTTTTTTGATTTTGTGGAAACTGACAGTCTGTACAATTATGTACAGCTTTTTTAAATGTTTTTATTTACAAAACATGTACATATAATTATCGATCGCTTATGATACAGGGTACTTATACCACTAACATTACAATACTTTACTACTTTAAATTTATTATGTACAGTTAAATTTCTTTTGGTATACAGAATTATTTTTCTCGTGTTTGTTATCTTGCAGGCAAGAGGCAATAAACCCAAATCTTCAGGGAACAAATGTAATCAAAGCCAAGCAGTTAATGGATGCTACAATAGCTCAGCTAAGTGAGCATAAAAAAAAGGTAAGCAAGTCTGTTTGGTAACGTACCTGCAGATGCAGCTCTCACTCTCACTGGTTTGGCTTTCACCTGAGAGTACATGTATCTGCGATTTACAGCTAAAAATACCAAACCAATGGCTTCATTTGCAAGACATACAGTATATCCAACACATGCTGTTTGTTTCACAGTAAACATTGCTTTTATTGTGTTTGTTTCACATTAAACAATGCTTTTATTGAAATATCTTTTCACTTATGTGTTTTAAAGTGAACATTTCTAGGACGTATGGTGTTCAAATCCAGCAACAAGAAATTCAAGTAAATATGAACCATATTTAATGGGTTGCAGCAGCACAACGTCTCTGAATTTCTTTATGGTTATTCTGAGTCAGTAGTTCAGGAATGCACTAGCTAAGAAAACACTAAAGCCAGCTCATTAACAATCTAAGTTGGCTTTTCTGGCAGCACCAAAATTTACCTAGTACATGACTATATGTATTAATTTTGCTTTCATGTGAAATACCAGCCAGATTTAAGTTCTTTTTTTTCCCAACTGGCCCTTAGCGACATCCCTGTTACTTTGGTCTTGCCAAGTTTTGTGCCTGAAATGACAATCTTATGCAAGTTGTTTTTGGCTTGTCAGTCAGATACTTTTAGTTTGCACATGAAGTGTGCGTTTTGTTTATTTGGCTACTTGACCAATCAGTGTTCTTGTCTGGATTTAGAACAATTTCTTATGTCATCAGTATGAGATTTCTTGCTGAACATCAAGTGCTGACGTTTCTCCCGCTAAAGCCAAACAGGCTGGGAGCAATGAGAGAAAGCTGTATTCTTAGGCTATCTTTTTGGTATTTTTTAAGTATCTTTGGTATTTATTAACTACATGTAGTTGGTAACAATTACATGTAATAATTATTTATGTACTTATTTTATATTTAATTTTATTCACCACTAATTCAAGTCATACAAGTTTTCAAATATAATTAATGACTATTTAATTTGTGTTATTGATTTTATTTTTTAGTATTTGTTTAGTTATTTATGTGTACACATATATTAATGTGTTCATTTGTATGTAATATAGGTGATTAAAATAGTGTATTTATTTTGCAATTTATTTACAATTGCATTGTAGATAATTCATGACAGAAAAGAAATATACATGTACATGAAATTGATCTCTTCAACAGATTTGTACATTTTGTACAATAATGTAACTGCTTACTAAGTTCATTGCGTATTTTTGCAGCTGGAAGGCTTGGCCTCAATTTCCCTAAATGATTTCCATAATGTGTTGTTAGCAAAAAAAGTGCAAGATGTGATACAACAGTTAGAGGTAATTAAAGGCAGTTATTTGTTTACCTTTCTCATTGCAGACTATTATTTGCTAATTCTGTTGTTGTGTACCTTACCCTTCTGTTTGTCAGGTCCTGAATTCAAATTTGTCAACTCTTCTAAATGTATTATTATAATTCTTACTTTATATATTTATACTTAAATAAGGATGCTGGATTCTGTTTGGCTAAGAGCAGTATGATTCAATTGTAACATCAGTGTAGCATAAGTGCAAAGATGTAATACCAGTGCAAATTAATAAAACTTACAAAGAAGTTAATATGAAAATACTCAAAGTCAATGCCAGTGGTCATTGGTGGTTTATGTACATGTATGTTGAGGGGTATCAAAGTTCACCCAAGACCTTCCATGCTGTTTAATTAATCATTATAACTATTAATTTGTATAGCCAAAGGCTGCAAGTGGTCTATTATTCAACTATATCTTTTAAAAAGGTAATCATGTGATTATTGTCATGCAATTTGGAATAAATTTTTCACAGACTTCAAATTACACACTCTCTCAGGCTCATGCAATTTTTTAGCCTTTGAAAAATTTACTTGTGCTAATTTATTCCAAATTGCACTCAAAATAATGTGATTACCTATACAAATGGCCTCATAATTCTTACACTGTATTATTTGTTCAGTACAATTTACAAACAAACAAATGAATGTGATATATTGGAAAATCAAGCAAGCATTCATATTTGTATTCATGAACCCTGTGATCCTGATTTCTTAGGAGACGTATGGCAGTGATCCAGTCAAACTTGCAGAGTATTTTCATGGCGTTGTGTCTAAGCTGAGAGAATTAGTTCAAAATGCAACATCAGTAAGTACATGTAGATTTTCTGACTAGCATTAGTGTAAGACCATCCTTGTAAAATGCTCTTCCTAGAGTTTTTACATGAGTAAAAAAAAGTGTTACAAATTCATTGCTTGCTACCATTGGGTGTTTGCGAGGTTAGTATGTTTCACATACATCTTCGAGTGACCTTGACATCTAAACCAACCCTGGTAGTGGCTCTGATGGAAAATGGCAGTCACATCCATGGGAAATTTTGCATACTTGTAACATATTATTTGTGACAATTTATTGCCTCAGAACTCATTTAAACTGATAAAAGAGAAGATCTTCCCTGATACATTTCTTGCAATCATACAATCATATACAGTGAAACCTGTATTAAGCGGACCTCGTATTAAGCGGACACCCTCTATTAAGCGGGCACCAGCTTGAGTCCCAAAATTTTCTTCCCACATTTACTGTAAAATAAACCTGCGTTCAGCGGACACCTCTGTTAAGCGGACGCGGACACCAATATAAAGCCATTTTGTTGCACAAAACCTGCATTAAGCGGACACTTCAAGGGCTTTTTACTTCTAAAAGCACAGCTCAGACACCGTTAACATTGTTCAGCGATGTCGTTTTAAAGCTAAGTTAGATTATTCCAGATTCATGCATTGACTGTCTGGACATTATGCTAAGAGCAGTCTATGATCTTACACGGTGTTACAAAAGGGTTAATAATTAACTATTGTTGCTGAACCTGTTTAGAGCGGACACCCTGTATTAAGCGGACACTAGTGAAGGTCCCAAGGGTGACCGCTTAATACAGGTTTCACTGTACATGTAGTATCTTTCTGTCTGTAACTTAACTGTGATCAAAAGACATGGCAGTAGTTCATTTTCATAGTTTTTCATAGTTCTTCTTTTTTGCTCCTGCAGATTTCCCTAGAAACATTGTCAACTGTGGAAATGGAAGACATGGACACAGAAGAAAATTCTCCTCCTGATCAGTATGCTGTTTTGAAACAACAACTTGAAGTGCTTGTCAAGGAGAGCCAGGTACAGTGTAACTAATAATTAAAAATGTCTAAAAATGTCTAAATGTCTAAAACTCAAGATGTGATAGTTCAGACATTTTTGACTGCATGCTGCATGTCTTCATCAAGCGGCAAGGTCAACTGCATGGTTACGCTTCAACTTTAGAGCATTGGTCTTCAACAGCTATTTATTATTGGGCATTTCAATCCTCACTGTTTTGTTGAGTTGTTCCCTCAGCAGTCCGCTGCTATACAGCTTTCCTGCTGTTTGTACTTTCTTGATCGTTGGCATCCATGCTTCTGGAATTTCTTTTGTGCTATTACATTCTATATCCTACATGTATTTTTGAGAATAATTAGAAGAAATTTTTGGTAGAGGAGCGAGCCAAGACCATGACAAAATGGAAATTTGTGCTGTAAAGTGACTATTTTTCATTGACAAATAAATTTAAAATTAAAACGCATTGGGAAATGGGGTGGGGGTAACACTGTAATGAACTAGCATCATCATATCATGCTATGGAAACAGGAAGAATATGTTATGCAGGGCTTCGGGAATTATGCGCTGATGCGAAATCGCATAATTTAGCTCTGAGTGTATAATTCGCATAATTCTGAAAAAAATGCATAATGGCGCATAATGTTGGAAAATTTCGAAAAATCTATTTTATAACCTATGCTTTTTTCATACCTTGAGAGATGTATGGAATATTTTTTCCCATAAATACGGTACATTTTCGTGGCAAATCAGTGCTCCAAGCTCAAGTTTTTCAGAAGTCACCTTTTCGCGACCTCCCTCTGTAAAATGGTCGCCACTTCGAAAATTATTTTTTCACTCGCCATGGCGACCAAAACAGTCGCAGTTTGGAGCACTGCAAATAGCCACTGCTTTGTTGCAAAAAGTGTTCAATTTTTTCGCTAAAAAATATTGCGCATTTCGCATAATTAAACCGCGCAGCCGTAGTTTCTTGCTCTGCCTTCGGTTTTTTTTTTTGTCGGTGAGCAGACCCAAACTCCCACGGCCAATTGTCTTCACCGGATGATGTCATCATCAGCCAATTACAGGCCATTTCTCAGCTCTTTTCGTCATATCTCCCCCTCAGGAGGGTTTTGTCAAGTTAGCGAATTAACTGTTTACACAAAAAAATGGCGGCCTTCGGCAATGGGCGTCAGGACATTTGCAAGGATAAAGCATCTAATTTGGGACCAGCTGCTGGCTAGTAAGGCTGAAATTATCCAGAGTTAAGCTGTATTTTCGTTTTGCGTGCAAAACAGAACATTTTGTAATCTGGATTCTGTTCACTTTCAAAGGGAATATTCAATGCGCTAAAAAGGTATACGTCTGGCCATGGAATACGCTGACGGTGATAAATGGAAGATCGTGTATAGTTCGCCAGAAGCAATGGTGGAATTTTCTGGGGAAAGAAAGTTGAAACTTAGCCTTAGCGCTCGTCAAAAACCCACATCATTGTAAAATTTATATTAAAAGGTCAAGGTATTTTTTCATTAGACGTAAACAAAATTCTCCGATTACAAGTCACGCTAAACTCGCGTTATGCAAAGAATGTAATCAGATACTCCTTTTTTCGTATATTTGCTGAAGGGCAGGAGAGTCCAACCTCGTTCCCAGGGCGGTAAGATGAGAGACCCTGGGAACGAGGTTGAGGAGAGTCACGTTTCGCAGACAAACCGCGTTTTTTTAAAGCGCGGTTTACAACCGCACCGCGGTTCTTGTTCACACATAATTCAGGATTTTGGGCGCACAATTCGCCAAAAAACGGTGCATAATTTGCTGAAAAAAAAAAACGCATAATCCCAGAAGCCCTAGTTATGTAAGCACCAGCCTGATGGCCACCCGGTTAGAATGAAGACTTACTACAGTGTATAATAGTGTAAAGTTCTACAAACACTTGTCAAGAAGGCTTGTGATATGTGATATCTAAAAAACAAATGAAAAAAACCTGTACATGAATGCATGATTTTTCAGAAAAATGATGCTCTCCTCAAGGAGATAGAACAGCTTAAAGAACAATATGTGATCAAGTTCCAGGAAGTGAGCGGAAAAATAGATAAATGTAGGTACAAAGTGTGTTTTCTTTGTGGAGTAATGCAGTTCGTGTCTATGTGGATGATGTGCTCTGTCCTTAATGAGAAGTACAGCAAAGCATTTTCCTGTCTTGCTGTATTAAAGACTTTTTTGGAGGTGAAGAATTCACATGAATATAAACTTCAATTAAACTGTCAATGACAATTAACAACAAACAAAAGGCCAAAAACAGGACTTATTTAACATGCATTTTATGTCTGTTTGTCAAAGACAAGGCTAATGGCTTATAAGTACATAGTATACACTGCAGAACTGAAATAGAAACATTTTTCAATGTTTTGCATAGACTTCACAGGTTGTTCTTGGAATACAAATTTTAATGTAAGAGTAAGCTAATGAGTGAAACATGTAACAAGTGTAGTGTGTAGTAAAATGCAGCTTAGTTCAACCTCTTTTACAGATCAGTTGGAGGCCCAGAAAACAAAAAACTCATCTCAGCTCAGTGAAAATGAGAAGGTGAATTTGCATAAGAATTCTATACAGTGTACTGATGTTTGTGTTTTAATTGCAAGACTGTATGAATTCATGAATCTAAATTCTAATCAGTCATCTAACTCTACAGAAACAAAGGTTGGAACAGATAAAGCAGGAGACAGAAAAAATGCAGCATGAACTGAGCAAGATGGGAGAAGAGTTGTCAATTGCCAAAAGACTGGTACATGTTCAAATTTATGCATAGATCTACTTTAATTCCTAAAGTAAATGTGGTGAAAGGGACAGATTTGTGTGGATAGCAGATGTGTCTGTAGTGGCTACAATGCTTGTGCCTAATGAAACAAAGTTACATACTACTTATTAACCGAGAGTGAGGTCATTACAGGGAAATCTCAGACCGAGTCCTTGATGTATTGACCGAGCGATAGCGAGGTCAATACATTAAGGCCGAGGTCTGAGATTTCCCTGTAATGACCGAACGGACGAGGTTAATAAGTTATTTATTATATGGCCTTTTAAGCGCTATTCTTGAATATAATAAACTGAACACCGCAAGTAATTTTCCACATCCGCTTGCGCGCGCTACGGCTTTTTTCGTCGCTCAATCTAAAGAAGTATCTGCATGCTAGTTTTTCTCTCAGTTATTGAAAATATAGTAGTACTTTGTCCATCTTTTCTGTTGTTTTCGCTCATGCGCACATAGTCAAAAGAGCCGTCGAGCCGAGAAAAAATTTCATAATGCCCGGTCATTACAAGAAAATAATGCCCGCTCAGCAGCCAATCAGAGTGCGCGTACTTTTGTAGCCATATAATAATTACTGTTAATAGTAACAGAGTGATATAAATTAGAAAATTTGTCGCTTTACATAATTGTATTAGAATTATGGCCTCAACAGTGTGGATACACAGGGCAACAGAAACCTTTTTGTACCAAGACTAATACATTGATTATTTCACTTTGATGTTTTAAAATTCTAAACAGAACCATTTGACCAGTAGTTTTATTGGTAAACCATTATTTTCGGAACAATTCCTGCATATTTTTTTTGGGCCACTACTTTTGGTTTCTTTAGTTTGAGACTGTTGCTATACTTTAGGCATTTCCCAACAACTGTTAAATTTTTCAGTCGAGGAAATAAAAGTAAAGAAGGTTATGGTTTTAATTTTGTTGATAATGATATTTTATAAGAAATGTTACACTCTGTCAGTTAATACAAATTTCTTATTCTTCCTTTTTTATTATCTCCAGGGCTTTATTGAATGCCTTTGTACTCTCCTAAAAAAATTGTCAGAGATAGTTAAAACATGTATTGAGGAAATTGCTGAATGGCGACATTTACAACAGAGGTCACTTTGTGGCTTTCCATGTCCACCATCTCTTGACAAACTTCAAGAAGTGTATGTACATTTGAATTTTTTTATTTATTTATTTTGCCACACCACAAATATAATGAAAACAATAAAAAATAGAAATAGTAGATTTAACAATGGTGAGGAGACTCACAAGAAACTATGAAGCTTATATTAATTAGGTCTCCTCAGTTATTGTTTTACAGGATGAAATCAAAAAAGAAGATGATGAGAGATACAATTACAATTTTATACAATTACAATGTCAAATGGAAAGATACAATACAAAAGAAAAGCTGCAGGAAAGTTGATACTTAAACACATTTGTATGAAAACTGTTAATAGTTATTACAGAAAAACGCCTTAAGTACTTTTTTAGAGGAGACAGAGGAGGATGAGGTGACGATTTCGGTATACTCAAGGAGTCGTAAAATTTAGGTCCTTGGTAAAAAACGGAAAATTGTTTGATGGTAGTTCGACAAATAGGCAAACAATATAAATGAGAGTTTCTTGTATGATACGAATGAACTTCTTTCTGTAAGGTGAATTTACAGTCAAATTTTAAAGGAAGTGTACGGTTCTGGTGAGAGTACATGAATAAACCTAATTGAAGTACATGTAGGTGCATGTCATGAAATTTTAAAATACCCAGTTTTCTAAAAATTGGATCAGTATGTGCATAGAAATGGATTTTAGCTATGCTTCTCATCACTCGTTTCTCAAGAATTTCAAGACAAACAAGGTTAGATTTGTAAGTGGAGGCCCAAACTAAGTTGGAGTAAAAAAAGTATGGGTAGACTAGTGAAAAATATAATGTTCATAAGATTTTGTCGACAAGTAGAAATTAGATTTTCGAATTATTCCGATAGACTTTGAGACTTTGTTAGCCACGTGAGGTTTCGGACTTCTAGTGTAAATTTTCATCTAGGATTACTCCCAAGAAAATTGTTTCTTTTGCATGATCAAGTTTATAATCATTTATTAAAAGCTGAATATCTTTACGTTTACGTTTTTGACTTGGTTTAAATACCATAAATCTAGATTTTTTTAAATACGAATTTTGCCCTAACAAATCCTGTCTACTTTTACTCTGTTGTGTGTGTAGACTGTGTATTACATGTATGTACACTAAGGTTTTGTCTGTATTGTTCACTTTATTGTTTACAGTTGTGAAACACTTGCAGAGCTACTCTGGAAACTATTTCAACAGGCTTCACAGGTTAGTTGTGAGGACCATTGTAAATCATTACCGGTACTTAGCCCATATGACATTTGCCATTTTACTGTTTTGCACAGTTACAGTACGTAAACCAGTACTCAATGTGGAACAGACCGACTAAACGGATTGATGCTCCTCGGTAATGTTGCTTAATGCATTTGTGTCCACTCAGCTTGACAACCTTTTCCACCAAGCATTTCAAGGAAATGAAATAGAACTTAAGCGCATGGATAATGTCAAAACGTCTGGAAGAAACCTTATGAGGTTGTTTTTAAACAAGTAAGTTCTAGTTAGGTGTAGATTTTAAAGTTAAAGATTGGAAAAAGAAACGTTTGGTGTATCTAAGATTCAAGGATGTGTTTCATATGTCATGTAATTAAAGAGTTACAAAAATGCACTTGAATGATATTTTAAACGGGTTTGTTTGTTTTGTAGGACATTTATCATAGAAAAACAACCTCCACAAGTCTTGAAGATACAAACAAAGTTTGGAGTTGTTATTCGGTATGGGAATGATAAATTCTGAAAATAAATAAGATTACTAATTTGTATGTGTTGACTTTGTATGTGTTGAAAGTTTCCCTGGACTTACTGTGTTAATTTGTTGTCTTGTTTTTATTATCATCATCATTGTCATCATCATTAACAAACAAATACAAACATTCTTTTGTGTATAGGCACCTTCTTGGTGGCAAGCTTAACGTCCAGATCAACCCGCCTGAAGTCACTTGTTCTCTGATCTCGTAAGTACTTCTGATCTGTACACTCTACAGAGTGTTTTCCCTTTAGAATCTCATTTCTGTCACGCGGTTGATTTATTTTTGTTTTTAGAGAAAAACAAGCCCAAAGTCTTCACACTGGGAATCGCTCTAAAAGGTAAGAACTAATATGACAACTTTGCTGGCCGTATTCACCTCTGCGAGGCACTGGAGGCGTATAATGCCTCTTAGAAGGTCATGTTCATAAAATGTGGAGAGCCAATTAGGAGCAATATTGAAAGTCGGACGAACTTTGTTTTCATAAGGCTGAATTTATACTGGGGACGAATAAGCTGTCTTAGGTGGGTAATTCATATGCCTGGGACGGAGAAATTTGGTCACATAATCGTCTAAACACCGCATTTATACCTGGACGATATATTTAAGATCATTTATTTCACCATGCATTAATTGGAAAAAAGTAGTTATATTGACTATCTTTCAAAATGTTTTTTTTTACGCAGCACTGCGCCGTCAAATAACAATCCTGTGCTAAACAGTAAAAAGGTGAGTGTATTTGTCTACCTTGTGTTAAATGTCCGTGGGATTTGTGTTTCTTTTCTCATGTAAATAACATCCTTTTCTTTTAGGCACTGGAATTCAATCAAGTAACAGGCAAACTCATAGGCGAGTTCAAGAACTTGGTAAGAGCGAAACTATACGCGAATCTGTATAACTTTTCTTTTTTTTGGATCAGTGACTGTAGCTAGGCCTTTGTTCGATGGTCATTAAACGTAACGTGTTAACTTTTCTTTGTCATATAGTCGCTAACCAAGGCCACGAGACAGGGCGGTAAAAACAAGGAAGTGGTGACGGAGGAAAAGTCTGCGTTGCTTTTCACTACACAGATTAATTTAGGAAAAGAGCAGTTCAATATTTCGGTACGTGGACTTCGTAACAACGGCAGGTTTTAGAAGTGTGGCTGATTTAAAATTGCATGGCAACCATGTATTGTCAGTCTTCTATACCCTAATATGGAGTTTTTCTCGCAATGGCCTCATTCAGTGTAGTGTATCTCTGCAGTTTGTTTTCATGTAGCATTCTCGAAATAATTTAGTTTTGAAGTTAATTTTGAGTGATAAGAAAATTCGCCTGACTCAATAGCAGTCGAAGATTGTGGTTTTTACGATTTATGAACATCATTACATGTGCAATTTGAACTCGTAATCGACACATGATTGTCTCAAGGAAAAAAATGCCTTCCCCAGTCCACTTTAAAAGTCCAATCCATATAGGTTTGACTTCTTTTTGTTGTAAGTTCCTAAGTTTGGTGAAAGTTCTCAAAGATATTGCACCCGGCTCCCCTAAAATACCACCGCCAAATCTATTTTGCAGAAGCTTCCTACAGATACTTAACATTGTATGGAGGATAGTCCATAACTAATCGAGTCAATGAATTGAATGGTTCATTCTTGTGGTCCGTAGGTAATGTCGGCGCCTGTGGTTGTTACAGTTCATGGCAATCAACAGTGCGAAGCCGAAGCTACCGTTTTCTGGGAAAACGCATTTGCCGAAAAGGTTAGGGGCTTTTTGCGGATATTATGAAATGAAAACAGCTCATAATGTTGCACATACCAATCTTCATACCTCCCGTATTTGTGATAGTTATGTTATTAGAAGTATAGATGTCAAGTATTTTTGAGTGGAGATTACTGCTTTGCAGGCACGTTGCGTCAGATGTAATCAGATATTCGCATACTTTCATTGTGTGAAGTTTTGATTGGTCCCCCCCTCCTCAAAAAAATTAAAGAACTTAGCCAAACTCGTTAAATCGGTCTTCTCCTTTTGCTTTATCATCGCTCTTCTCCTTTTGCTTTATCCATCGTTCTAGAGAATTCAAAACGTAATCTTTTTAAGTAAGTCAAACAATTTTGTTCTGTTTTTAGGAAAGAAAACTGTTCGATGTCCCGGATCAAGTTGAATGGCCACGTGTTGCTGATGCTCTCCTCAGACGTTGGGTTCTCAATAATGAGCGTGAACTCAGTCCTCAAAGCATTGCTTTCTTAGGAAGTAAACTCTTCCCAGGTAGAACTCCTGTTGTTTTACGCTGTAGAGTCTGTTGTTGCTTGTTTTGCCTTTCCCCTTTTGACCAGAGAACTGAATGTCTCGCTCACGCCAATATTTTTTAGTTTCCTTGAAATTGTCGAGAATACTGCTTTCGTAGCGAAATATTCTGTCATTGCGTTTTCTTCTTTTCAAGGAAAAATTGAGGGAGGCCTGGACAACGCCATGGTTACAAGACAAATGTTTTATAAGGTACATTATATAAACCTCGTGTTTCACTCAATCAATGATATTATTCAGTTACTAATTCTACATTCTGTCATGATTTACGGATTTGTTGTGAATTCCATGCTCGATACAACCCTAGACGGTTTTCTTTGTCCACGTTAAGGATAGACTTAAATATTATTTGCATCTGACATTAGGATCATTTGGAGAAGCGGGCATTTTCCTTTTGGAAGTGGTATTTTGGTGCACTGGATTTAGTTTCAAGGCGGTTATTGGATGAGTGGAAAGACGGGTAGGTTAATAATAACAATGTAGTTGTCATTCAAATATTGAGGTACTTTGGCAACATACGACGCGGGATTAGAGGTTACCGACATTCCGTGTTGTAGCTAGACTCAGAGCCTGTCTATACTAATCCGCACTGATACTATGATCGAAAACGTATACATATGAAGCCTAGAGTGGAGACATTTAAACAAGGAACGCTATCGTTTGAGTGTGAATGGCGGAGACACATTGAATCTACATTGCAAACCTGTGAAGTACATGGGCCTATTTAAACAAAATGCGTGACTAAGAAAGAAGAGACTGCCAATAATTGTATTCAGCCGGTTAGGACACTTTATCCAGTGGTTTCAAAGGCTACTAACAACTCTTTTGGTGAAAAAGTAACGTGATGAACTCTTATTAACCCAGGTAACTTGGGACCGTATAGGAAAATATTGGTCCTCGGTCTTTTCTTAGGATTATCAAGACTCTGGTTCCTTACAGCCTCTCCACATTAGACCGAGGACAAATACTACTGTGTCACCGGATTAATTCAAGATAAACAGAATAACTAAAATTTAGCGGTGAACCATTTTCCCAACGTCATTGTTGTAAACTGCTGAAAGCTGTTTCAGTAGTAACACAGGTCATCGCACCAAGCTTAAAAATGGTTGGCATCTGTCAAGCGACAAATGCCAAAAAAAAACCTCAGGCGAGTCGCGCTGAATGTCTATGTTTGTAAATTTAATCAGTTGCAAAAGGTTGCAGGAAGTTAGACTAAAGCGAGATTGTATCTTTGTTCTGATTGTTCAGACTCGTATAAAGCACACAATTCGTTGTCTTTGTAGACACGTGGCTGGGTTTGTGAGCAAGAATGTGGCGCATGAAATGCTAAGAGGGTGTAATTCTGGCACATTCCTGCTGAGGTTTAGTGAAGGTGAAGTGGGTGGTGTCAGCGTTGCCTATGTTTCGCCGACTGATGGTGGTAAGTGAATACTTAGGTGCTCTGAGAGTTGTTTCCGTAAAAACAAACAATCTTCTTCCCATAAAAGGGAATAAAGAAATCAAAACTCAATGTTAAACACATGAAGTGTTAAGTGGAGACTTACTAGAACGGCCAGCAACCCTTTTTAATTATGACGTAAAAGTATTCACAATTTTTCTGGGATGTTTTACTCTTATATTATCAGTCTTAGTCATTCAGGAAGGTGAGATAGGAGCTATGTCATACAGTATCACTCCAAGTTTAGTTGGATAATCCACTAAAATTTCTAAAAGTTGCAGAAAATGTCTTGATTTAAGGGATTTGGTTGGTGGATGTGGCTTGGTAGAAGGTATTGAAGAGAGGAACGCATACCAAAGCTACAAACAATCGGCTGTTGTTTTTAAATTTGTTTCTCCAGGTCCCTTTGAAGTGTATGATGTAGCTCCATGGACGAACACGCACTTACAAATGCGAAAGTTTTCTGATCGCCTTAAAGACTTAGAGGAACTCGTTTGTCTCCACCCGCATATCGACAAGAACGACGCCTTTGGCCGATACTATACGAATGATGGTAAGGACCCTGTGTACAGCGCTGATAATCCCATAATATAACAAGCTACAAGCTACAAGTGGGTGAGAGGGCGGAAGTAGAAACCATTACTGTTGTCTTGAAAATGTTCACGTTATGTATTATTAATTTTCATCCTGTAAACAAACAATTATTTTGCTGCAAATTCTTGCGAGCCCTTGATTGATTACCATTTACATTTATTCAACATGTTGTGATTAATCTTTGCAAGTACAATCCTCTTAATTATCTTTTTGTTTTATAGAAAACGCAGCTGCCGAAAATACAGATTACCAGCAAGCTTTCCTGGCGGTCAGGCTAGCAGGGTGAGAATTAATTAACAGTGAACAAGTATTGAATTATCCAATTTACGGTCTTAAGTGCATAAATGCATTGTATTTATTCCCAATCTCCCATCAACGGTAAACATTTACCAGGACCGAATTATAAACAATTATTGGATGAGGGTTTTGTGATATCCAGAATAATCAAGGTCGAGGTAAGGGTTATCAGCCGAAGCCGAAGGCTGAGGCTGATAACCCTTACCGAGACCTTGATTATTCTGGATATCACAAAAACCGAATCTAATAATTTTTTTATTATACATTGAACGAACGCAAAAACTTGGAAGTCATGTTTCTGCTTCTTCACTGACGGCAAGCAACACGAATCGCGCAAAGTTGACATGATTACACTTGGAAATCATGCACTGCGGTCATACATGACATGATTATCCGTGACCTTGACATGATTACTCGTTACCTTGACATGATTACTCGTTACCTTGACATGATTATTGTATAATCTGCAGTTATGACGTCACGAGCGCTGATTTCGAAAAATCACCGTAGGCTTTCGGCCAATCAGAAAAGAGTTAGAGAGTTGAATGTATAATAATTAATGTTATGCGTCCTCTCTCTTGGTTGGTCTGCTGGTTTAGGAAACAAATACGTAACCATACGTATCTGGACTGTCTCTATACCATATGCAATAAAACTAGTTGTGTCACTCGCTTAAAAATGAAATCGATACAAAATGTTGAAGCCGTTTGTACAAGGGAAGCGGTGGCATTTTTTGTGATCATTTTTTTCTAACCTGTACTTACTTTATTCTTAGTAAACAAGGCGGCAAGAGTCCTATGTATCAGGGTGGAAAGGATGGGTCCATGGTAAGTTTCTTTTGATATGTTTCAGTTTGACGTTAGTCAGTTGGCTTGCTTGTATCAGTAAACCTTCTCACTGAGCCGGGACTGAGTAGAAATCCAGGACAGCAATGTTGGCGGCTTATTTAACTGAATCGTGATCGGACTTTAAGGGAAACGTACAGACAGAAGTTATTCTCATTTTGTTGTGTGATTATAAGGAAGTGTGTCAGCTTAGTGGTCTCTTGTGTTCTCTTGAGCAAGGACTTAGTGCTTAATGTCTTTTTGCAAAACATAGTTTTCAAACATATCTAAGAAGTTGTCTTCCTTGTCTAATGGTCGTAGTAATCTCTTTTTCCGTTGCCTAGGAAACTCTGTCATCAAATTCGTTTCCACTTAGCGGTTTTCCAGATATGTCATATGGCCTGTACCCTGCCGGCTCTCCTGCCTCCCCGTCATCACCCCAGTCAGTTGCCAGCTCCACCTTCCTAGATGGTACAGAACTCGGTTTGGCAAACCAAGAAATTGTTGGGGACTACGGGCAAATGGCGTCTGAGCTGGCTTTGAGTCAAGTGTTTCTTAGTGGCCTTCAAGGCGGGCCAGTCGTTAGCCAGCTCGATGGGCCTGCAAGCTACATGGCTGCGATGGCAGCCGCCATGGGTGATGACTTTGCAGATCTCTTACTAAATGAAACTAATCCTGCGCAGCCGCAGTAGAGGCTAGTTACGAACCTTGGAGACAGTCGAGGAAAGGATTACTGTTTGTTGATTGTCGATGAGTGCTTGATGATTGTCGATGAGTGCTTGTAAACGTGGCTTGCTTTGCTATTCGTAATGCAGTGGCAAAATAATGATTGAGATAGACCCGGTTCACTTTGCAAACAGAGCTGCTTTCCTCGACTACGAGAACAAAGGTTTTCAAACATTATAATGTCTTCTCCTACGATTATTTGCCAATGCGCAAAACGCATTTTGTCGATGAGATAGCTAGATGTTGACGATGCACAACAGTTGCTTTACAAATTATTTTCCTGATTCATTTGCTCATGCTTAGTTTGTGCGCTTACCAGGGAAACAGAGATGTTATGTTATTACCTGGCACTAAATTTGGTGGGAAACAGAATCAGGGCGGTTAAAAAGAGCTGAACTGTGCCTCCATTTGGCTGAATACAAAATGTCGTTCCTAAGATTTTTAATGGGAGTTCGATATTTGTAAGAGTCGAGTTAAAGTGGTGGGTGTGGTTATGTATTACGAGGGTTGCAGATGCCTCGACATTCTGTTGCCTTGGACTCCTCGATGAGTCCGTTTACAAAGTATTGCGTTTCCTCGCATTGGATGGATTGTAGTCATTGGTGAATCCGAAGAATATCAAGATTTTGTGTCACATGTTTAGGAGCTTGAAGCTGTTAGCAAGTGCTGACTTTTTACCAGACTTAATTCACGGTTCTTACTGCCATGCAGTGAATTATCAAACACGAAGGGTCTTGTTATCAAATAGAAGGTCCAGTGTAATCATAAGATTATGTTGTAATTGTTGTATTATTTTCTAGTGAGATAGAGAGAGTGTAAAACGGTTAAAAATTATTCGCTTTGTCTAACTAAATCGATGAGATATTAAGTTAACTATGACCACTAGCTTAAGGTGTCCAAGGTGAAATCAAGCTTGTCTTTCTCGTAGCAAAGGTTACACATCTGTTTTAAATAACCCAAATATTCCACCAGAGTAATATTATGATATAAATTAAATCAAAACTGAAGCTAACGATAGTTTAAAAACGTTTCAGATTGTCTCGCCTTTGCAGTTCGGTTTTAACTTAAGGTTGACATTTCTTAAACGTTTTAATACATGTAGGTAAATTGCATCGTAATAAAAGGCTAAGTATTTTGTTTTTCTCCAAGGTTCGTAAACTACCTCATATTATCTCCTGCATTAGTGAGCAATAGTTATATGCTAATTTCCCTTCGAGGCAAAGGTTACACAGCTTATATGCGTTAAGTTTTTGGAGTTTCCTAATGACAGAGGTGAAAGGTATGCGATACCTTGTAAATTTTTGAGTATACAGTATTTTATCTAGATGTCTTGCTTCACTGTTTAGTAGATAATCAGTTGATACGAAAGTTGTAGGACGAACACCGTTTGTCGGTGAAAGGGTTCAGTGCCCAGGATTGTAGCTTAGTTAACGTATTGTGACTAAAACAAGTGTGGGAAAGTTAAGAAAATGGTAGGCTTTTTAAATATATTTGATTTTTCTTTTCTAGTAAATTGTTTAAAATGTACAAAGTTTCGAATGTAATCATCTCTAGGTTTTAGATACGGCTTCTGAACATCTATATAATTTAACTTAACACAGTTCTCTTGTAAAATATCATCAAGGAAGGACATGTAGTGAAACGTTTAAGAACGCAGAAGGTAAAGGCGATATTAAACAGAACTTGTTTAAGTGTAGTCTTTCTCATTACAAATAGCATTGTAAATCGGCACAGCGTACCGAAATATGTCCCACCCCCTCGTTTGAGATCAAAACTGTGTGAAGCATTTTGATTAAATTATGAAAATCCCGTTTGGTTGGCGAAGGCGAGTCTGATGTGTAACTATATTATATCATGCAGTTCAGTGGTGGAAAAAGATTGCGGATTTCTGAAGTGTTTGTTACAATTTTGTAATTGAGCATGTCGGTGCAAAGCGTGAGAGCAACCTAAACAGGCATAAACAGATGGCAAAGAAAAGCACCGCCACCTGGATTACTCGAAGCAAAACTAGAGGCGTGGCCTAGAGTTGCTTTGTAAACTTTACAAAGCCATCTGATCAGCCTCTTACGAGAAGTTTTCAGTTTTATTTTGAATATCTCGATTTTTATAGTGTCCCAAATTGCATAGAGAGACTTATCTTCTCTTTTTTTTATTTTCGTTTCAAATAAATTTGGTCAAAAAAGGAATCTTTGCCAGTATTTTTCCGGTAATTCCAAAACAAAAAAAAAGGTGCTGAGCCGGCGTCTGGGAATGCGAAAAAAAAAACAACGGTGGTTTCAATTGAATGGATTTTTACTTTAAGGCTACTTGGTCCGCAGTTGAAATTAATCGCGCTTGATTTAGCAGTTCCTGCTTAGGTACAGAAAGAAACCAACAGGGGAAGACAGGATAGTCTCAGTCCTAAGGTGTCGTGCAGTGTTGACAAGCAGCTGAGGAACAAGGTGTGCGTGATTTCTTTCAACACTGCGAATGATATCGTTTTGCTATTACTGTGACAACCACGAGGTAGAATGAAAGCGAGTAATTTTGTGCAAGGAGTACTATTTTCCAAGAGGGTCGAACGGTTGAACTCGCTTAGCAAGTCATTAAACAGTCATCAAGTATTATTTTGTTATGTTTATTCAGTGATCTTGTTAGACATTTCATGGAAATCCTATTGCCAGAAATCCTCATTGCGCATATGAGGTTTTGTATGAAGCCACAAGCCGGCCATGGTTGAGTGTAAGGATGTAAACTTTTGATGTAGTGATTACAGGTAATGGGTCACTACAGTCAACTCCCGCCATAGCGGACACCCTCGGGACCGCGATTTGGTGTCCGTAATGGCGGGGTGTGAGAAAATTTTTATTTTAAACCATATTTACAGAAGGGGGTCAAATATGTGTTCATTTTCATTATCTCCATTACCTTTTACAGACCCGTTGTCGCACGTAAAGAGCGTCAGAACTTTATTTACAAACAGAACAGAACTTAACAGAACAGGAGTTACGTATCCTTTGTGTACAGTAGTTCTTCTAAGTACGTAAACAATCATCGTATGTTACAGTAATGTCCACACATGCATCGATTTGGTTTCCTACTGTACTGAAGTACAGTAATCTACATTTCTAAAAAATATTATCAACAGACTGGACGAACTTATTCATGGCAGCGAGACTGCAAAGAGGGTCTTAAGACAAAAAGATGAAGGAACTTTGATTGATGGACAGAAGAAGCGAAAATCGAGCAAAAAAGACAAAGGCAATCTGAAAAAGCAGAAAAAATAGACTTGATGTGTGTGCAAACATTCCAAGATGCTGTTCGGTGTCCGCTATAACGAGAGAGAAAACAATAACATTGTGACGTTGGGACCGAATAAAGTGTCCGTAAGTCCGTAATAGCGAGAGTCCGTAATAGCGGGAGTTTATTTCTGTCGGCAAACGTCTGTAATGCTCCCCCCGGGGATCTGGCTGCTGTCCGTAATAGCGGGGTGTCCATAATAGCGAGATGTCCGCAAGGATTCAGTTGACTGAATATTTATTTCCGTAGAATGATGAACATAACATGACGAATAAAACTTGGAAGAGTGATGGCGAAAAGCGTTTGATTCCAGGCTAGTGGACACCTTCTAGTGGCTTCCTGGCCCAGGAGCGTATCCTTCGGAGTCGATGAGGGTAAATGTCATAAAGAAATATACTTCCTGTAGAAATATGCTACAAGATTTTGTAAAAGATCACAACATTTACGAGTAAATCTAAAATGTAAAACATGATAAATTATATCATGTTGATGACAGAACGAGCTTAGTCCCTCAAACAGTGATAGGTGTACTTTTCATTCAGTAAAGGTCATCGTAATCCGTTTCTAATTCCTCATTTTCTGTTGCCTTATCTTCCTGTAAAGCATACTGAGTCCGTGTGCTAATCCCCCCCTTGGACCATTCAAAGCAGCTGAAAAATTCCATATTGTTTAAAGAAATAAACAAACTCAAATCCACCAGACTGATTATGCCAAATATAAGGAAAGAATTCGTTGCACCGGCATAAGTGATTAATAGTCCTCCAACCACCCCTCCACCGCCATTTCCCAGACCCCAGTGCACTCCGCCCAGAATGCCCTGCATGGTTGCCGGCGCCTCGGGAATGAGTCCTACAAAGACAACAGCCGCTGACCATACAGCTGCCGTGGACAAGCCGTGAAGGATTTCAAAAGGTAGGACTATCCAACTGTTACTTATAAAGGCATAACCGAAGAATCGAAGGATGTAACATGAAAGTCCAACGTATAGAACTTGATGATGGCCCAGCCATTTGATGAACATACCAGAACAACAATATACTACCACTTCAGAAATACAGTGTATAGCTGTGATTGTACTAAACAAGAACTGCGTACCGCCTAAATCTTGTAAATGCCAAAACAGGAACGTTTCTATAAAGCCCAACGCACTTCCGCAGAATAGGATCGTGATGATAAAGTACATGTATCGACAGTCAAAGAGCAGTGCAAGTCCTTGCCAAATGTTCGTTTCGAGTGATTCTTTCTCGTCAAACTCAAACAAGGCTCCAATTAAGAGAGCCACACCCATGAGACAGGCAAATGCGTAAAAGCAAGGCAAGTAGTCTACGCTTAAAGGATTGTTGCAGTTGCTGATCTCTTCGATTGTACTTAAGCTTGATCCCACGATGAAGGCGGCCAGTCCCCAGCCAAACGCTCCCCACAAACGCTGCTTGCCGTAGTCTTCCGGTTTGTTGCCTACAAATGATGAAAGGGAATATGCTACTCTCTATTTCACCTAACAAAACTTAGTCAAAAGTTATTATTATATAAACACTAATGATACCAGCTGAGCTTTCGCGCGAAAACTTGATATCTTCACACGCGAAATAACGTGTTTCATCTTTTTAAGCGGGCGCAATTCAACAAATCCTGCAATATGATTGGTTCCTAGAGTAGGCAAAGTTTCTCATCCGGACCGCCACAGCGGGCGGAATCCGCCGTCGCGTTGATGATCTTTCGCCCTTTTTATACTTCCATAGACGATTAATCAACAAAAATAATAAACATATTATTGGCCTGCTTAGGATCATTCTGTATAGTGAAAAACTGTGACCTCGGGCTTGAAAATGCTGCCCTAGGCCTGTGGCCTCCGACAGCATTTTCAATTTTTCACTATACGGACCTCCCAATTGGCCAATAACATTTATATCTTCAGATGTGAAAAGATCATTGTTGCTATGGTTACATAATAAATCGCGCCCTTCGAGTATTGAAAAAAATTTCACTTGTTCGCTGTGCAAACACTCGAAGAGAAATTTCGTATCTCCGCGCGGCCATGTAACATCCTCTATTTATTACATAAGCCCGCGTTGGATACGAGGAGATTAATTAGAAACTGAGAGTTTGTTGTAATCATGTCGCATGCTACCAGGGTTAACAGAATAATTGTTTTTGTAAAGTTTCCTTAAGGGGGCTTCTTGTTAACTACCAATTGGTCATGAATTTGTTGCTAAGGAAGATTTCTAAGCGTCATATTTTGAAAACCAGACCTCCTAAGGATAAGCGTCTTGGACAGATTTGATCCAATGAAGAGTCCTGCAAAGCCGGAAATCACGGCCATATTTGACCAGTCACGTGACCAGAATAGAGAAAACCCCAATACTTTAAAGGCATATAAATGAAATCAGTGTTAATAGATATATATATACGTACGTACGGGCTTTATGAAACTCTCATTATCACGAAAGTTGGTAATAAATAGAAATTATTCCATGGAAATTGTGCACGAACGAGTGAGCGCAGCGAACGAGTGAGATTTTTGATGTATCGCAACGAATGAATAAAAATCGTTCGTGCGCACTTTCCATTGTATGATCTTTATATTTCATACATACTGAGAATTTTTCATGATTGGAAGATTGCAAGCCATTTAAGCGCAAGACCATATTCATACGATATTCACTCTCTGTTGACAACTACTACACATTTTTATTTTGTTATTTGTTTACACACTAGTTTTCCGACTGAGAGACTTTTAAGGGCATGTGCTAAAACCCAGACCATGGACTTTGGACGACGCTGGGCGATGGATGCTGGACGATAGACGATATCGCCATTTTAATGTCGAACTTCTCAAAAACAAAATTTTCAAAAGCAGTGGCTTTTCTTTCTCGCCGCCTCGGGAATCGTCTTCGCCCCTTCGCGGCTCTCTCGTGGTTCTTTCATGCGGAGAAAAATCAAGAAAAACCTCTAGGACCAGGGTAGCTTTTGTGACGCAACGTGTGACAAATTTGTCACGCAATCTTTTAGAATACGATTTCCCATCAACGCAGGGACGTATGACGTATGACAAATTTGTCACGCACTCTTTAGGGATTTGATTTTCAAATAAAAAAGAGTTGGCTCGCAATGTCACATGAATAATTAGAGATCGTACGCAGTCCATAGTAGTATGAGCACGAGGCAGTGGACAGCAAACACATGTTATGTCGAGCTAACTGTGGCCCACGGGGAGGGGGCTACAAGCGATCACACCATACGCTCGCTCCCTCCCTCCCTCACGATCTATTCCCCAACATTTTAGAACATCCCCAGACTCTGCCAAATTGTACGTGTTCTTTTGTATCAAAGAAAAAGCTGGTCTGGTCATCCTGGAGCTTGTACCCCCCTCCCCATGGGCCACACTCGATTACCAGTCACTGTTCGGAAATGGAAAAGCACGTACATAACATATGTTTGCCGTCCACCTTGCCATGCTCATACTACTAACGACTGCGTTCAATCTCTAATGATGCATGTGACATTGCGGGTCAACTCGTTTTATATGAAAATCATATCCCTTAAGATTGCGTGACAAATTTGGTACACGTTGCGTCACAGAAGCCACTGTTTTTTTGGTAATTTGGGTTTTGAGAAAATCGACCTTAAAATGGGCATATCGTCCATCGTCTATCGTTCAAAATCCATCGTCTGGGTTTTATCACATGCCCCTTTTAAGAGAGGGACAAGTATAATTATTCAATAGCAAAGCGCGCGAGTGCTTCGCTATTTATAAATGCCATCGCGAATTAGCAGATGCTTACAATTATGAAGTATGAAAACTTGCAAAGCAAATGGGACAACCTCGGTTTAAAAATAACCAGTGTAATCTCATTTAAAAATATCAGAATATGACAGTTCTTATAAAATAGTTTGTATAAACTAGTTCTCCTTTAATCTTCATCAGAACTGCTGGACAAGACGCGGAGTCTTTTCCACGGCCGCGATGTGGGCTCGTAGTCATTTTCATCTTTGGTTCTGACAGTGAGTACGACCTCGCTCAGCAATTCACAGAGTTGAGCAGGAAGTACTTCTTCAACGTTCCTGAGTTCCACCTTCCTTTGAAGAAACGTTTTATCAGGCTTATGTCTCTGTCGGTTTGCTCTCGTGTTTTTGTTTATTTCTTGCTCATCTATGAAGTCATCTATTGTTCCTTCAAGGAGAGCAAATCATGGCACTTCTTCTTTTATGTTTTTACGCAAAGCCGCCCGCTTGTTGCCCTCCACTATGAAGTACTATCGTTCGTGCCTCTGATTGGACGAACGATGTATTTTCATAATCGTTCCCTTTTCTGAATAGTATTTCGTACGAATTTTACGTGGACTTTTTTCATGTGTAAATCTCAGTATGTATGAAATAAACATCCCTATTAACAGCCTTTCTACAGTAGCTTTCCTCTTTAAACAGTAATTCCCTAAATTTTGCTCTCCTTTTCTTCCACTAGTCTTAAGGACGTTCGCGCCCATTGCTACTGCGCATCTCTAGTGCGCACGCTATTCATTGGTCACGCGCGTGCCACGTCATTTTCAAGCGCGCGCACCGAGTCGAAAACTTAACAAAATATAGAGCTGATGACCTTTGCGTTAACTTGGTGTGCGAATATTTTTGTTGGAAGCTCGGTGACCCCCACTTTTTTTTCGGCAGATCACTTCCTTTTTTAACTCTCTACATTATACTAAAAAACCAAAAAAATCTGTGTGTGGGAAGTTGTAATTATATGTCATATACTATTAAAAAAGGGTCGAATTGGTACATGGAGACAGGTGTGCGTGACTTAGAAGTTGTCTTTTTTAAGGCTAATTCTAGCAGATTTAATGACATATGTAGCAAAGATCTATCAATTAGGCCTATATAAGCCGTGTTAAACACTCATAGCTTAGAGATGATTCTTCAACTTAAATATATGCCGATAGTAATGAATCCGGCCAGAATCGCCTCGAATGACTGAGAATCGTAGAAATGCTATGGCCGAGCTACGCTTTATCTTGAAAACGAGTTCGGTGACCCCCGATTTTTTTTACGTTTTTTATCTAATCTTATCATTTTCTACCGTCAGTCAAAGTTTTAAAAAAATCTGTGTGTGGGAAGTTTTTGGGCGCGAACGTCCTTAAGGATATAAAATTCAAACGCGCGGTTTGAGACTGGCACTAGTTTTGCAAGCGAAATCATACTTTTTTCAAAGCAAACGTTCCCTCATATAAAAGTCACCATTAAGCACAGCAAAACGCTCTAAAATAGCTTTCCTCTAAACCCCCCTTAATCATAAATTTTTGGTATGTTGTGGACATTTCAGGTCGATGTAAACGAGGTAATGGTTTGAAAATCGACCCTATTCTGATTTTTTTCCCGAAGAATTCCTTGCACAGACTCCTTCAAAGTCCCTTATATTCTTGAAAATTGTGAAAAGATTAATGTGCATGGGAGAATACGAGGTAATAGCGTGGCTGAAAATTCCATGCCTTGTGCTAGTCAAATAAAGCGGGTGTTTACTTCTTTACGGATCTGCAGCTGTCATCATCAGGACTACAATCGTGAGTTGAAACGAAACTGAAGAATCGATCAAGTACACGAGACTCATATGCAAGGTAACAAACTTTACTGAAGTGTTAAGTCTAATTTTAAGCAATTTCTGAGCGAGATTGTATCAGGTTTTGGACCTTTTCGAGAATCAAGATATGATACTGACATCTTTGCTGTTTTGCTTCTTCGTCCTGACAGTACACATAGCTTTTTGAACATTTTCATGCCGTTTCAATTTAGAAAGGTTTCGTAAAATAGTTGAGTTACAATTGGTGACGTTTTGTGGCAGTTGTGTAGTCTCAGGGAGGGATTTTTTCCATTATATCTTATATTTTAATATCATAAAAACTAGGTTAGTCTATGAATGAATGAATTGTAATAAATACATTTCCACGCTAGAAAGCTTAACAAATCTTTTCGGACCCAACTTTCGCGAATTCGCACGAGGTCGAAAATGTTTGAAGCTTAGCGACTTTTGCAATAAGGATGTTTAGGATAACCACGGCGAGTTAAGTGTTAGGTTATGACCTGACATCATTATATTACTACTGGTTGGAAGAGGTACCTACTTATACGTTTGTTTCTTACTTGAATGCAGAATACTGGCGTTAGCTTGTGTGGATAAAGAACACTGAACTGACTGGTAGGTCACCTGAATGGTACAGGACTGTTTTTGGTCTTGTAAAAAAATTGTCTCGAATGAAAAGTAAACGAGAAAAGGGAGGAAAGCTTTGTTAAAATGTATACTTCAGACAACGGCTAGTCATGCGTGTGCTTGTAACAATGTAATGACAAGCGCCAAGTTGTTCAAAGAGTGGATGACGCTATCCACGGGATAAAACGGTTTCCAGTGGATAGGAGTTAACCATAAGCTACGCTATCAACTAAATAGCCATTTCACTGGTAGTTAGCGTTATCCACCCTTTTAACAACCCGGGCCAGTGATAACTAACCCAGTATAGGCTGGGTTAGTTATTGTCTAAAATGTGTCTTCATGTTCATGTAATTATAACATTAAAGTTGATAGGCTTACCAAGGTTTTGCAGTGTAGCAGTATCAGCTAAGGTGATGGCTGGTGCAGCAATTAATGTCCCAATAGCAGTGATAACAAAAAGAATAGTAAACAAATGGGGATCACGTGGAGTTTGCCAGTCATGTGACTTTTGTGTCAAGTCAAAGTTAGCTACTGTGTCCAGTGGCCATGGGTACTCTCCCGCCATGTTAAGAGAATCAAAAACTCTTTCTATGCGCTCTCTGTTTAATCTGGTGGAAAGCTCATCGATATTAACATCGCTTGAATTATGAACAAGTTGTAAGAGATCTGATTTGGAGATCACAGCATTGCTGTTTCTAATCATGCGGCGCTGTTTAACATTGAAGTTTGTTCTTGCCTCGATGAAGAGTTTCAAGTCCCTTTTCATCAAGTGATCGTTTCGCTTGACAAAACTCTCCTTTTTGTTGGGCGTAAATCGTTTTTTATTCCCTATTGAGGATGAGTTTATTCGAATTAATATCGATTTGGCTACAGAGCGATATTTAGTACCACTTTTTCTCCTGATTTTTGATGCGTTACGAATAATACTTTGATTGTCCTCGACTGGAAGCGCTGCGTTTATTTCGTCTCGCCTTTTCTCCTGGGAAAGTTTAATTGTATTTCGCTTCGACGCATTTCTCTCCTTCACTTTTCCACCAATTTCAAACCAATGATTACTAGCATTCCCAGTATTCACCTGTTGAGGTGTCTTCTGCTTATGATGATGACTGGTGGAATTCTTCTGGGCAGTGGTTCTGTTCTCAAGTTCTCCTAGAATTTCTTGCACAATTTCCACCGTTGCGTTGTCTTTACACACGCCTAACTGAAATACAGGGGATACAAGAGACAGAGAATAGTTGGACACCAGCCATGCCACAAGAGACATGACAAAAACCACCTTGCCTTTCTTGTATGTATCTGCAATTACTCCCCACAGAGGTGTTCCAAAGAGCTGAATCAGAGGTCTCATGCCAATTAATATTCCAGTTTCGTGCGCAGAAAGCCATAGCTGTTTATAAAATACCGCGAGATAAGGAAATAACGAACCCACAGCTGAGAAGAAAAAGAAGTAAAAGCTCTTGTAAATAACGAGGCGTCTGTTTAGACTCGGGCAACACCTAAAGTGTGGTTTGTCTTCTTCGGATTTCGATGAACTAGATGTTGGTTGTTCCTCAGTATTTTCTTGATTGTTAGACTGATGCTGCTCTAACACACTGCAAAAATCATCGCTCTTTCTGGCGGCATCTTCAGTGTTTCGCAGTATGAGGGCCAAGCCATACAACTCATCCTCGCTACCGTCGTCATCAGCGCCGCCGGTCGTATTTTTCCTCTCAGCCTGTTTACCTCGTGGAACATTTTCTTCAACGCTATTCTTTTCTTCTTGTTGAGGCTCCTGCCATGATGTCGGTTTCCTGATCATGTTACGGTCAGGATTGAAGAGATGGCTAAACAACCTGTTCATGTTTCTTGTTTTACAGGTACCGGCTGTGAGCGACTCTTGACCCATCTGACGGAAAATAACTTGAGCAAATAATTAATGTCTATTTAACCATTGTTCACAAAACGTGAAACGCTTAATTTGGGAAAGCGTAATCAAAACAGCTGAAGATGTCATCCTTCAGTGAATTGTTTTGTGTATCACGTTAGGCTTTGCTACTGATTTTCATCTGACCGTCTTAAGAGTTTTATAAAGTGGCAGGTTCACGTTTCCCGGCTTTGCTTACAGAGACTTCATTTGCATTGCAGCAAGTGATAATAGCAAAGAAGTTAATAAAAAAAACCTGAATGTTAAAATTGTTTACTTGTGTTCTTCACGGACCACACAAACTTGTTAAGACGATAACAAATTAGTAACGTGATCATATCGTACCCAGATCTCTTAAGGGAATATCTGGGTACGTGTTTAGTCACGTGATTAATCCCGGCATTCTGCGGAAACCAGTCTGGTGTCTTAACAAATGACCAAGCCTTGCTAAGATTTAACGGATATTTTGCGACAGTGACTGGAGTGTGGCGCATTTCAAGCGGCTCATATTGTGTTCTCTCCCTAGTAGGAGACCGGGAAAGAAGAAGAAAGAAACCCTCTTGGATAGCTTGTGCGGCAGAAATGGTGCTTCTTAATTAACAATGCAGTTCTTTCAAAATTTAGAGAGTCCAATAATCTACCAAATCCCAACATTGAAATGCGTTATTTTACAGACTGTTTTAACCATTGCAAATGTTGTAACTATGAGCAGTGTTTTTCATGTCAGGGTGCAAATACCCTTGGCTGACGCCCATATTTTTACAGAAAGCGGTGATTAAAATGTATTTGATTATGATTTCTAAGGCTCCTGAACTAGCGGGACAGCGAGAAAGCCTTTTTCAAATGATTCGCAGTAATAGCTCGGTGTTCTGAAGTGTCGAAAGCTATGTGAGTTTTCTACCATTTGATTTGCTCGCTGGGGATAAATTTCACAAGACAATAAGAAATAAACAATTTTACAATTCCTTGCTTAGCGCCCAAGCGTGGCTGGAGTTGACTTAATAATGACATAAACTTTGCTGTTTTTCAAAGTAAATGATCCTTTTATGATTTCTAATAACTATCTTCACAATCCAGTTAAACCCAAACCGTTCATGCGAAGGCTAGGTTACATTTCGCAGAACTGTAAAATGGTCTATTACCTACAGCGAGCTTCTTTTGTTTACTTTAATTATGTACTAATGTGTTTCATATCTAAAACTATCAGATGATTATTATATGCAAACAGATTAGCCTTTTCTAAACATTAACCGGCTTTATCCAGTTTCAAATATACGACCTTATTTGTTCTAAGTAATACATCTTTCATATAATCAATTGATTTCCTGCGGCTTGTGTTCAGAAGCTTTCATATCACTCAGTGATCACACTTCAGTCCATAGAACTGAGCCAAATGATCGAGATAGAAAATGAAATAAGTGAATTTTGTATGGCATTACACTTCATTTCACTGGAGAGGTTTTTAGAGACTTTACATTTACAGCTGCCAATTGTTATGATTGGTGTTAGTTTTGTTATGTTTTGATAATCTAAATTGTTTTTGTTATGATTATAGTAAGTCCACTGAGTTATTAGAATAAAAACAAAATCCAAGCATATGTGATTTTAAAAAGAGGCTAATTGGAATGGAAAAGAAAAAGCTGGCAAAACGTTTATACTGACAACATGACCTCATTTTTGACAACTTTTGTCCTTCATCATTTCCAAATTTATATTTTTAGTTTCTTGCAGAGGAAGCTTGCCATAATTCGCTTTCAAGTGCGAAAACAGGTTCTCCATCATGGGCATAAAGTTGATCTAACTTTTGTTTTTGAAATTCAACGAGAACAGCTTCAGCGGAAAACACATCCATCGCGGAATGGGCAAACCGTTTTCTTGTTTCGTAGAATCGCGAAAAATGTGATATTTGACAGACGTCAAAACTCTACAAGATGGCAGGGTGGATACACCCAAGAAGCTTTCCTGATTCAGTGCGTTTTCCTGATTGAAGTAAGTATGAATATCTTGTTTTGTTCAACAAGGCGTTTGAAGCGCACGTTGGCGTAGTGGATGTAGGTCATTTGGGTTGGTTTGACATTGCATTCTAGCACTGTTGTCAGGTATTGGTTCATGCCACTTGTTTGACCAAACAGTCTCGTTTGTTTCACAATTTGCTCACCTGTTGAGGCTATTGGCCAAATGAATGCTTAACGAGCTTGCTTGCCCAGTGAAGCGAAACAGATCAAATAAACCGCCTTCATATTATGTGTACATGCGTGCGATGCTTCAGCTGCTTCAGTTTGGTTTATTAGAGCCTTCATAACGACTGAACTTGCACTGCTGGACTAAGCGCGAAAAAATGTACGAAGATAAAGATATTTCCTTTTTGCCCCTTACCTTTTCAATTTCTGGTGATACCGTTGTAAAGTTCTCGCATTGAATTTTGTTTTGCTTTATTAGGGCCTTTCACCACGCCCCTAAAAATTTTTATGGAAGCAGTTACAATGAATAAAGATGGTTAAACAGAGAACATGTAGCTGAAGAGAAACCTATAAAACTTAATACACTGAATACCTTGAAACAACTGTTGGACAATATCTCTTAATGAAAGTTGCAATGGAATGCCCGGTGTTAAGTCTGGTTAATTTAAGCAGCTAACCTTCCTACTCAGTTGCTAGTTTACTGTACTTTTCTAAAATCTGATCTTTTATGTTTCTTTAGTCGATTAGATGTAATCGTCAATGGTTGGAGAGCAGGAAAGTCGGACATCCGGAACTGGGGGATCTGGAACCACTTCGGTACCTCAAAGTTATCGGTGGAAAAGAATTCAAAATATGAATGCGCGATCAAGACTGCAAGAGGTCAGCGGTAGCCTTAACTGCGCGGAAAAATTCAGCTCGCTTGTGTCTTGTCACCGTGGTTACGGATCTGTGGCGTTTTATGCCGTTTTCTCCTTGTTTATCCTGACATTTCTCTATACGATTTGGAAAATCGTCAGTGCGCACTCTCGCTCCGCAAGGAGGCCAGTGTCTAGCAACTCAACTTCACCAACGGTGTTAAGTCCCACGGCGCATGCTCCAACTGGCTATGCCAGTGCACACGAGTGGATTAAAACACAGAATATCCTTCACCATTTTCACCAAAGTGTGAAAAATCTTCGTCCTTTTCCTCAAAGGAAGCCTTCACCTGCAGTTTACTATCCTCCAGAAAATAAGGAGCGTGACAAAATTTCTTCCGTTGACAACAACGTTGATTTTCCGACAAGAGGAAATCCATCCCCTACGTGGCCATCGAGCGGAGGAGCAACGAAAAGCTTTTATAATTATTACCCAGGCACGTTTAATACGGTTCAACCGCCAGTAAATTATCTGCCTTTTCCAAGAGTGCCGTACCCCACGGTTCCGTCCCCTACATTACCGTACCCCACGGCTTTTAATCCTTACTTTCCGCTTCCATTTCCAGGCAGAGTAAATAGCAACCAAGGGTTGCCATTTGGAGCTAAGGCTTCTGATCTCCTTCCTTACAACAGTAATTCCATGGGAATTTTTAACGAAAATGCAGCCCCAGCGTCATCTCCTTTGGCAAACATCTCTTACAGAGCTCCCTATTATCTCCCTACGAACAAGAACACGCCTCAAAGTTTCTACGGCAACAATTACTATGGAGACAACGCTTTTCAGAATACAGAGGCTGGTGCCCAGGCTTCTCCTTCTCCACTCATCTCTTTTCTTACAGAAAGTCCTCACGATGCTAATAAGTCGCGGCGCCATTTCAAGCATAGCAGGAGAAAAGGAAAGAAGTCTAGAAGAAAGGTCACGAAACACCACAAAAAGAAATGGCATCATTCCAGAAAGCACTTTGAGTACGAATATATCGAGGATATCGAAGAGAAAAACAACAGGAATGAGAAGAAAGCCCGTTCAACGAGACATCGTAAATTAAATGGTAACAGGAAAGTATTTAAGCATTTCAGAAAGAAATATCACGAGGAAAAAATAAGTCAGGATCATCATTATGACAAAACAACGGGCAACAGGCAGCTCAGACCACATCTGCGAAAATACAAAAGAACGCGCATCCCAACAAAGGCGCATTCGCAGCATCAGGCGACAAAGAATCTCAAAGTACATAAAAAACTTGGTTCCACATCACATAAGTATAAACGGACAAATATACCACATCCACACAAAACAACAAAAGCTAGTTACCTAAAACCATCCGTTCACGAAAACCAAATACAGCACTTTCTTCGTCAGAAACATTTTGGCGCGTATCACGTTTCACATAGGCGTCAGCATCACTTTTTTAACTTCAAGCTCTACCGTCGTTACAGAAAGCACCACACTGTAAATGACGAGATTCATGGTAAATGGAAAATCAGTAAGCATCGCGTTAGAACTTGCAAACTTATTTCTCAGTTTTCAACACGAGGAACAGTCAAAATCACTCGGGCTTCTGGACATAACAGGCGGTTTTTGCACACATTATTGATCTGCCGGCCCGTAAGGTTAAGAGTAAGGCGGGGACAACATCGACGGAGGTATTCTTTAAAGTATGCGCAACTGTGTAGCAAAAAGTGGTATGTAACGGAAGGAGTTATTCACGTTCACAAAACTTCAAATGACCAAGATAAGATTCCGCGATACAACGTTGCTATTTGTGAACCTTCTTATGCACATGCCATGAGACTTGTCCCTGATGAGGGCAAAGATACGAAGGTTTGGAGCATATCTGAACAGTTTGTACGCAAAATGGAGAAAGAAGATGCGAAGAAATTCAATGTTAAGTCTATGTCTTCAACGAGTATGCACAAGCATAATCACAGGAAGAGAAAGTTGATTGATCACAAGAGAAAGAAAAAAGTAAGGGCAAGGGAAAGAGGCGTCATAAGCAACAAGTGGACTGGAGGTCATCAGACACATAAAACAGCAACCCACAAAAGAAATCGTCATCATGTGTCTAAAGCCACTCATCATCACAACAAACATGTTAAACAACATCAATTGAAAAAGTCTCATGGCCACAAAAAGACAAAACATGATCGGAAGAAAAATCTGGCTTCAGGAAACAAGAAGAAGCATTCGAATGGTAAAACGAAGGGTCCGATTGTGGACTCCGATAAATTATTCTACCGAAAACTCTTGAAAGTTCTTAAACTGGCTAAGATGCGTGACAGGAAAAAAGCCAACTTAACCACGAGCAATGATGTGTTTGATTCACTCGAAGCAGTCCTTGTGCAAAGCCAAAGTGAAAGTAAAAAGTCTTCGCAAAGTAAAAACATCACGAAAATTGAACTAAACGTTAAGAAAAATAAAAGGACCAATCAAAAGGAAAGTAAAAAAGATTCACCAAAGCATGCGCAGAGAATCCAAGGAAAGAGCAATAACAACACAATTCAGAAGCTTCTGGCAAAACTACTTCCTGCAGTAGTTAGGATCATTAATGGTGACAGTAATGCCGGAAAGTCGGCAGTCACCATGGTAACAACAAAACCAACAAAGCCCACAACTACACAGAAGACGTCGACATCAACCACACCCACCAGTCAGATTCCAACATTGAAGACTAAATCAAATGACAATAACATGGAGGACATTATGAAGAACATCCTTCCATTACTGCTTAAGAGAGCTGGTAAGGCACAACGAAATCCGAGTTTAAAATCAAAGCAAAAGGAACACAAGCCAAGGGAACCATTACCACCAAAACAACGACCATTACAACCAAAGAGAACAACGGACAAATCTGGTCTGACGAGTATTTTGGCGAGCTTAGGGCTGGGAAATTTGGCGTCAAATAGCCTGAGAAATACCATCTCAGCAAAGGAAACAGTAGTTACAAACAAGCAGGCGGTAAAACCTACGCAAAGATCAACTATTGCTCTTCTGAAGACTACTCTGTTGCCAAAGATTCCTTTACAATCGCCGATAACAAGATCCAAACCAACACCATCTGTGACTACCATCCAGACTCCCCCATCCTTAACACAACCGGATGCAACAGGGGTACAATCGATCTCTTCACCCGCAATCTCACAGGTTTCCCCCGTGGGACTTCGTCGTGGTCCTCTATCTGCACCTTCATCAGTTCAGTTACCGGCAACACATCAAGGATCTTCCGCAATATCCAATTCGATGTCACCTTTACAGTCTGCTGTTTCCCCTCAGTTTGTTCATTCAGATCCTTATTCCCGAAGCATTTTATGTTTCGGCGATAGCTTGACCAGCGGATATTACAACCACGGGCACAATTTCCATCCATACGGCCAAAGACTTAGCCAGCTGTTAAATTCAGAAGGGAGACTAAAGTATTATGTTAAAACCAGCGGGAAAGTGCGCGAAATGGCACATGGCAGCATGGCAAGGCGCCTACCGGAAGTACTTGGAAACAGCTCGCGATTTGATTGGGTGATAATTCTTGGCGGAACTAATGACGCAGCGCATGTAAAGAACTTTGGTGACGACGATTCGTTTATGAATCAGTTAATAAGTATTTGGAAGCCGAGAATCGTACGTGATATTGAAGTGCTCCATGAAATCGCTCATAGTTACGGTGCGCGAACTGTGCTTCTAACTATTCCAGAAACGGCTTACGAAGCCTGGCCAAACTATAAAACACTCTGGGTTATGCGCAATAGAATCAACGAGGATTTGAGGGACTATGCGCGTAGATCACAAGGAAATGTAGTACTATGTGACCTGGCCAACCAGCTGCCAAGACATTCACTTTCACTGCAGGCTCAGTCAATTTTGTGGAATGATCACCTTCATCTTACACCTTACGGCTATGACAAAATGGCCGAGATAGTCTACCAATGCTTGAGACCCTATTTAAACAGCTAAGAAAGATTTAAGATATCATTTTAATGGCTTTAAACAAAGAATTTATATTTGGGTGTACAATGTGTGCATAGTGCCGTGTTTTCGATTAAACACATAGATAGTAATCTCTCGAGCAGATTTTGTTTTTGACAACATCTGACCAAAACTTACTGCATTTATTTATGAAAGATGCACGGCGTTTTCTTTTGTAGTTTTGTACTTTTTCAAAACACACCTTTAACATTTAACATAATGTATATATTCCTACAATATATTGTGGCCATTTTATTATGATCGCAGATGCACAAGATAAAGGTGATGTGTTTTGTAACAATATGCAGCAAGTTGTTTCAAGCTTGCCTTACAAATCAGATTACAACTTTGTGTCATTCTTTTATTTGCCCGACTTAGTATGCAGGTAATGAAGCTGCTAAGTAAAAGTTTATATAATGCTTTAATATATACTATTCGCCATATCCGACAGTATTAAAATTTGCCAGTATCAATGTAGTAATTCTATTTCATTATTGAAAGGGGCATGGATAATTTTGTGTAACTTGGTGGTGGTGGTAGTGTGCGCGTGTGTGTGTGTGTGTGGGGGGGGGGGGGGGGGAAGGGGGTTGTTGGATGCAGTGGGTGGATGTAGAAAGAAGAAAATTTTAAGGTATTATATTTGCTTTGTAATGACAGAGAGAGATCTTTAAAAGTCTTGTGTTGCACCTTCTCCCAATTTTATTAATTTGAAAGCGATATTTCTAACGATTTCCATTTAAAGTTACTTTTATATGCCATTTACAAGTTACTTTTGCAATAGTCTGCAGCCACCAGCGATATATTGTTTTAGTTCCAAAATTAATTGCTAATAAAAACTGTTGTTAAGAGAGATACAACAAAAGGACTGACATTAGAATCTGACGTGTTCTATTTTCTTCTTGTGTTCTGTATTTCTTTTGGCAGGATGACTTGTTTGCACATACTTCACTAGATACTTGTTATTTTGCAACAGAACTCTCAAAAACGTAGTCAAGCGTCACCAAGTACCAGTCATGTTTATTTAAAGAATACCTTACACGTAATACCCTGTTAGAAATCAACCAAGAGATTAGCTGTCTTTTTAAGGAAGACTTCGCTCTTCTGGTTGAGTGTATTGAGGTTAATCCCTGAGTCCTGGAACATTAAGACAACACAAAACCCGTGCTTAATTGCGTTAACAAGAATTACGGCATAACGGCCTGCTAGTCAACATATGAAGTATACGTATCAAATGAAGAACGCTTTCAACCTTTATAAGCCACGTTAACCTTTACAAGACAGCCAGTGGGTCAGTAAATCCAGTCCGCTATAGTGAACCGTCACGGTGCCTCAGTGGGCAAAGGTTCATCTTTCTAGAATGCTCGAAAGTGATGACAACGCAAGTGGCGTAAGGAGATGTTTTCCTACAGTGGATAAGAGACTGTGGCTGGTGAAAGCTTTTTACGCTTCATTTTACGTGGCTATTGGTGCGCTGTTTCCGTATTTACCGGTTTATTTTAAACAACTGAAATTATCTTCGCATCAGAATGGAATACTTATTGGCATTCGTCCTCTGATTCAGTTTTGTGTAACACCTCTTTGGGGCGCATGTGCCGACAGGTTCTGTAAGAGCAAGACTATTTTCCTGGTGTCCATTTTAGGATGGCTCGTCTCAAACTTCTCATTGTACTTTGTTCCTGTTAATAATGATCCTACATTGTGTGACGTTTACAGTTATAGTAACCAAGACGAGATTTCATTCAGACCTACACGAAATATAAGCTATCAAAATATCATCTCCGACGAACGTACAAGAAAACACGTGCATGACTTTTATTCAAGGGTATCGCCTTATCTTGACACCGTTGTGCCATTCATTCCGTTTACGTTTCAAGATTTTCGAGATATTTGTGGCATAACGTCGCAAGAAAATAAAGGCCTAGAGGATCCAGAGCACATGAAAGAAAAACCGGAAGTAGATATAGCAAAGTTACTGCCTTCTGGTCAAAAGCAGCTCCAGGATTCCATGAGTGGAGTAGTGAAAAGTGGTAAGCATGTCAGTTGTAATTCTAAACAGTTTCTATATTTACTTCTCGTGACTATCTTTGGAACGATCATCGCGGCTCCGGCGCAGGCGCTGGCAGATACAGTGACACTTCAAAGCCTTGGAAGTGAAACTCACAAGTATGGTGGAGTGAGGCTGTGGGGATCCTTGGGGTGGGGGATTGGAGGATTTTCTGTCGGGGCTGCTGTCAGCACAAACTATCGCAAGAATCCGTGCGGCGAGGTTTTAATCGACTACGGACCGTGTTTTTATGTTTATGCCGCAGGAATGAGCGCGGCTTTCGTGTTTGCTACACAGTTTCAATTTGATCAGGTCCAGTCAATCAAAGATTCTTCTACAGAAACTTCAAAGACTGAAAATATATTTGAAGGTCTCAAGGCTTTTCACAGTCCTCAGTTCTGTTTTGTCATTTTCATCGCGTTTTTCTGTGGTTCAGCCACGGGCTTCATAGAAACGTTCCTGTTTTGGTACCTGCACGAGCTAGGAGGCGGACAGTTGTTATTTAGCGTTATCAACGGACTCAACTGTGCAGCCGAAGTGTGTGTGTTTTTCATCACAGACAGACTCCTCTGGTACCTCGGTCATATCAACGTTATTTATGTCACCCTCTTTTGCTACTCTGTTCGTTTCATTTACTTTTATTTCGTGGAGAGCCCCTGGGTTGTCTTACCAGCGGAATTACTCCAAGGAATTACGACCGCAGCATTCTGGTCATCTTGTGTATCGTATGTCGGTTTACATCCGGGAGCATCCAACACAGTTCAAGGGATTTTGAACGGTGTTTACATGGGCTTAGGTTTTGCAACCGGTGGTTTTTTAGGAGGCTCACTTGTATATGTAGCTGGAATGAAGAGCTCCTTTCTTTTGTATGCTCTCGCTAGCTTTTGTATCCTTTTAACCTTTGTTGTCATCAACAAATGTATTAAAAAATAAAACACAACTTTGACTATTACAGTTTATTGCTTGAATATGATACAGTGATTTTTGACTTCGAGGATATAAAAACTCGTTAAGTGACCACGAGAATAAGAAGCTGTAGCTAAATAGTACAGTAGGTGTTGATATATATATTTCTTAAACAAACAAGAGCCTTAAGACAAAGCCCTAATGAAAAGCTAAATAAAAAGGCAATCTTGCTAACTTTCCGAAATTTTATTTTGTCCTAACATCCTGAAATATTTTATTGACTGCCGCAAACATTATGAACATCACGATCCCAAGGCAACCAAATATGGTAAACGTGGCTTGAGCTCCTAAAGTACTGAATAGAAAGCCTCCAACTACTCGCCCCAGTCCGTGACCTATGCCGTGATACACGCCATGAAGCATCCCTGTTGAAAAAAAAAAACAAGTGAATTTTTAGTCATGTTCCCTCCCTTGAGATTACCTTTTCAGTTACATGAGCCGTTTTCTTATCCTACTCAGTTATACAAGCATCATTTGTGAAACTGAATAATAGCACTGAGCGTTCTAGGCATATATATTGGCCTTAGCCACCTTACATAGTCAAACAGATATAGAGGAAGTTCTTGATATTGCAGTGTTACCTTGTAGTGTAGCAGGAGCCCCCTCCACAGAATTATAAGCAATAAACGCGACAAATCCTGCCCAGCCTCCCGCGGATGTCAGGCCTGACAATACTTCAAGAAAGAGGAAACACCATGTATTGGTAATAAAAACGTAACAGGCCAATCTCGTGACGTAACCCACCAGGACGAGATAGATGAGATTAAGGACGCCTATTTTAGTTATTAAGTGAGGTGATACAGTGTACACCACTACATCTGCGATAGATCGCACCACTGGTATTACGCTGAAAATTATCTGAGGAGCTGAAAAGTCTTCCAGGTGCCAAAAAAGAAATCCCAAGATCATGCCAAACGTCATTCCACTGTAAAGAACGACCATAAAAAATGCAACATAACTTGGCCGACTTACTGCTCTGATTGCAGCTTTAACTCCACTTTTCTCTTCATTGCTTCTGCTGTTATCTTCATTCCCCTTCATATCAAAGTCCAGACGAAGCCCTGAGAACAGGGCTAAAAGCTTCAAGATGATGGCGCCATAAAAACACAGGCTATAGTTGATTTTTCTTTTTTGACCCGGTACATAAGGACAGACGTATCGTTCACTTATAATGGCTCCAAAAGTAAAAGCCGCCACGCCCCAACCTATGGAGGCCCACTTCTTTTGTTTGCCATATTTGTGCACGTCATTGTTTCTTCGCAATAGGCAAACAGCAGCAGCGTCACCAAGAGCAAGGCCTGGGCACGAGAAAAGTGTACCGAACAAACTCACCAGTAGCAAGTATAAAAACACGTTGAATTCACCTTCATAGCTACGTTGCTTACTCTGCAATGTTTGTAAATTTATCTGATCCTCCATTTTCATTGGCCAACGGTCAAGTTCTTGTGATTCTGCTATTATTTGAGAAATCTTGGCAACAAAAGAGCGATTTGGCGTTATCGTCATTTCACGTCGACTTTCTCCGCCTGGGTCTTCGTCACAAGGTTGCATTGGGGTCAACAAAAACGCTACGCCTACAGCTACCATGGCCAGAAAAGAAATGGTAAACACCAACTTTCCCGTTTTGAACCTGTCAGCAAAAGCACCCCACAGTGGGGTAAATAAAAATGATATAAAGGGCTGAGTACCAGATATTATCCCCGCCTTTTTAGCTGGAAGACCAAGCTGTTTGTAAAACAAAGGTAGATACGGTACCAAGGCACCAAGTCCAGCAAAATAAAAGAAATAAAACAGCTTCGGAATGAAGTAGTTCTGTTTAAAACAACTGCAGTATTTTTCATCATCGTTGTTGTGATTATCCGATGCTTCATCAGTGTGATTACGTTTGTTGCTCTCCTGTTCCTCTGACATTTTTACTTTTTTAAGAAAGTCTGTGTCCTTTCTTGTCCTTATATGGCAATTTCTAGGAAAGCGACAGGAAAAAATTAGAATAAAACAAGAAAATTACAATGCTAATAAACTTTTGATCTGACCTATCAGCACTGGTGGCTTTATGGCACGGTCCACGCGTAATCATTGTAGACAGAAGTGTAGATGAAATACGCGGAGAGAATAGACCTTTTTACCGATACGGCGGCCATCTTGAATTCTATTGTTTTGACTGAGAAATTATGGGCTGCCGAGGGGGCAATCGCTGGAAAATTTATCGTATACACAGCTTTCAGGATAAATTTTTACTGCTTGTCTCTCGTATTCCATAACAAATATTACAAGCGTTACATCTTTCCGTCACGATATTTGGCAGTTGTTCCTATGGTTATCGAAAAATTATTGTTAAAAGTTATCACGCCACAGTATTCTTTTTAATTATTTCTCATCTGCCCCCTGGGCATCCCATAATTTCCTCGGAATTCAAGATGGCCGCCGTATCGGTAAAAAGGTCTATTGCGTCGGTCACTTAAGCTGACGCTAACAAACCAATGGCTAATCAGTTCCCTCTATGAGATCGTGGTAGTTGTATTCATCATCTTGGTTTGGAACGTTAATCTACTTTTATTCTAGAAACAAACAAAAAGGTAAGACTCTAAAACCGAGCGAAACGATAAGAAATTGAGTTTGTTGGCTGCGAGGCTGAAATTCACTAAAATGGCCTAACGTGAATACAATGACTCTGAAATATAGGCGTAGTCTGAACCATGGTTTAAGAGAAATCTAACATTTCAGTACTGAGTTCAAGATAATTAAAAGATTCCAATCTTCATTAGCTAAATCACATACATCACTGCCAGTAGACACAAAAGGTATTAGTACCACCTTCTTCATCGTCCTTATATTCCCCGGGGGGTATATGAGTCGACTGAAGAAAATACCCGCTTTGAACAGATTTTAGACTTCAGAAATTTATAATTTAACTTTGATCAATATTGCGTGAATGTTTTTACGGTTCGGAGCATGAGGAAGCCGATTTATTTATTCCTAAGACTTGACTCCAGAACGAGAAAATTGCATCTTTAATTCAACCTGTCTTTCAGTCACCCGTCGCACACTCATACTTAACCTGTCGAGATAAAGCAAGTTTAACAAAATGCAAAGTCAGGTGGTTAATTTAAGATCTTATGCACGCGCAATTGTGATTTTTTCAGGAAATCCTGACCAGAAACCGGTCACAGTAGGACCACATTATACACAAAGCACTTTCATAAATATATATTCTTTCACTCTAACGGTTTGAAAATATCTTGCTTTGAGCTCGAGAGTTCATCGAGCAGAACTATCAAGAGATTATCATATTCTATAGGTACTATTACATAATCTTTACAGGTCCTTTACCGCTAAGGTTAACAAGGTTTTATTCTTTTAAAAGATAGCTCTTTCGTTTCGAGTTAAGTTTGAAGTGCTTTGCTTTATTTGTCTAAAAAGCTTTTAAAGATTAATAACAAAGGCTGTTCCAGAAGGAAAGCAAAAAGTCATGTACTTACTAATTTGAGCCTCTACATCCAAGCCTCGTCCAGTCCTCTCCTTACTTTTCAGCAAGGCACTTAATAAGTGTGATTGGGAGTTCATGCGGACTATACCTTGACTAGAACAAATGTTTGGAACACCTGCCGTACAAGGTGTCTACTGACGGGTCATCTTCAGTTCCATTTTCTTGCTGGTGTTCACAGGCGTCAAGACCTTATTTACCTGTCATCCCTAACATACGTGATCATTTGAAGATAGCCAAGTGCATTAGACATGTGTCATGATCATTTCCTGTCAACTTTGCAGCAAATTCGCTGACAGTGTACATCGCTTTATCATTTGAACATTTGCATATTTTCCGTCGGATCTCCGATGTTGAAAAAATAATGGACTTTGTTGGCCAAATGTGCCACCCCTGCTACCCTACCCTAGCGGTGCTCCAGCGCGCAGAATATAATAATAATAGTAATAATAATGCTTTATTTATAAAGCGCTATTTCCCTTTAGCCCAATAACGCTTAAACGCAGAAGGCGCGCGAGCGCAGCCCTATACCTTAGTAATCCGTCGATCTCTAAAATTTTAGTTGTCACGTGACTGTCCGTCCGTACAGGATTTTCGATTGGATCGCAGGCTGAAGTCAGGTTATTACTCTGAAGGAAAAGGAGGGAGTACGTACAAAGGCAAAATTTCAGCGCATTGTTGACTTTTCTTGGGACATATTCCTTGCACAATCGCCTCTTGGAAAGTCCCTAATATATTGCGCATGCAATTTTTACAATCTTGGTTACACTTATTGGGTTTAGTTGGTCAAAATTTAACAGGAAAAACTAGCGAAACCACAAGCTGAATTACATGCTCACAATTGATCATTTGATCCAAAACAAAACAAAACAAAACAAACCTTCTTTTTCATTTATGATTAGTTATTGCAATCGGGAGCTCCGCTTTTAGGCTTGGCTAAATCTACATATTATACTCGTAAATCTGTTAAACATTAATGTTGGTAGCTTAACATTCAGCCATTCATATTGTAGAACTTTTAAGTTGCTGTTCTGCTTTATGAAAGCCTAAAGTTTTCACGTACCTTTTACATGTAGAGAGTAGCTCGGATAGATGCTTGTAGTTATAATGAAATGTTTTGTTGTGGAACACTATTAATATCTCACGTATGGTTTGATTTCTGATTGTACACATTTCTGATTGCTTGAAGGCTCATGTGTATGCGAAGACCATGCTATGCATGAAATATTTCATGATATCAGAGTTTAGAACATTCCATAACTAGCATACATGTATTTACTTAACAGAACAGTTTTACATTTTTGTATACTTTCAATTATTTAATTCTCAACCTCGGATAATGCAATTCTAGCTTTCTGATTGGCTCACTAGATCTCGGTTACCAGCCATTATACCTGCGTTTGACCTTATATGGAAATGAATGCGGCAAATGATCATGAGATTATTTCGTTTTGGCGCTCGGAATTCACATCACTTTCCGGTCGTTTCTTAGACTTAAATGAAATTTAGCAATTTTAATAATTTAATAAAACAATTATTCCATTCGCGCTTGTTGGATATGAGATTGGTTATAGCCAACTCTAATGATAAATAGCCTCGTTGGCTATTTATCATCTCATATCCAACGCGCGCTCATGGAATAACTGTTAAATATTCACACCTACCATTTGCAATGTGGTAGGTAAAATCAATAGGCAATTTAAGAAACCTTTAAACATGCCATCTTATTCCTTTTGATAACAAGTCATTTTAACTTAAAAATTAAAAGTTGGCATAGAGAAGGATGACTCAACATGCCGCACGGTGCACTGTCTAATTCTGCAAGTGTTTTGTGATGGCTATGTTCGGTGTGATATTGTGAATGACTGGTTGACTAAATCACATACCAGTAATCCCTTTTTACCCAAGAACCCTTGTTCAGCTGCATATCCTTTACTTTTATTGCTTGCATCTGTTGTGTTCGTGTGATATAAATGTGATCCTGATTTTTAATTCCATGGATTTTAGAATGAAGGTAAGCTGCTTCTTTTCTTTTAGCAAGAGGCATCAAAACTTTGTCGTTAAACAGTAAATCACTGCTGAAACGTAACCTTTTTGAAAGACCTGACAACTGGCCAACTTGTTTGATGTTTAGTTTCTACTTGTACATAATCAAAAGAATATCACAGAAGCTGTAAAGAGTCACCATGTGTACGTACTCTTCTATAGATTTTCCCTTCCTTCATTTAAAGAGCTCAGCCGTCTTTTCAGTGAAAGTGACCCAGCAAGGCTTTCATGAAAATTGGACGCAGTGTGTCATTGACACTTTTTCAATCATTCAGTGTTGAGCTGAACGCATGATCCTTTCAGTTTCCCTTGTTAAGCATTTCCCGAGTCGTGTCTGTGAATCACTAAAGGGCCTGGCCAGAGGAAACGTTTTTTAGCTTCATTTATCGAAAAGCCTTGAACGTTGTCGGTCTTGAAACCGTTTGAATGAGAAGCACAAATTGCAGTGGTCACAAACTTGATCTACTGCAATCAGTTTCTGTAATGACTGAAGTAATTTACTCAATTATTATTTGTGCCTGCTTTGTTTTGAGACGATCGATGGTTCCGCTGATGTTCGCCTGTTACATTTTGGGTTATGTAACGCAGGCTTGTTATTACTCATTATCACTTGAACCCCATTCACTCATGTTCCCTTCGTTCCAATGTTATCCATTTAGTTTTTCTCTGTTGAATCCTCTTTTCCATTAGAGCCATTTGTTAGGATGTTTACTAGAATATAAGTACCCATCAGCACGAGGCAAAATGCTCCAAATATGGAAAATGTTGTGGGAGCTCCAAAGGTACTTATTAGAAAACCACCAATGAGCTCCCCTGATCCGTGACCAAGACCCCAGTGGACACCATGCAAAATACCTAAGGAAGATCCATAAGGAAATTAAAATTGGTTGTTGTCGCTATTAGTACATTATTACTTTATATACCATCAAAACCATCGTTTTATTCGTTGCCAAAAAAGGGGAGCAACTGGTTTTTAGCGTCTCATATCAGTCCACTCGGGTTCGAACCACAGTGCTGTTGGTTTGTGTTTTAAATGAAGCTAGGAAAGCGGACAAAAATGGTTTTAAAAAATGCGAAGGAGTATGTTAGTAAAATAACCCGGTTTTGCACTTAATTTGTATTATTCTGGAAATAGCTTTCTCATGAAGAAATTGAACAATACGTACCTTGCAACGTCACAGAAGCACCCTTAACAGAATGAGTTCCCACGTAAGACATCATGGCGGCCCAAACAGCAGCTGTAGTGATACCAGACAACAGTTCCACAGGAAGAACAGTCCAAGGGTTGGAGACAGATGCATAGTAGAATAATCGTATGGAATAACATGTCAAGCCAAGGTAGAGCACTCGTACGGTGCCGAGATAGGAAATCAACTTGGTAGAAAGGAAATACAGCGTCACTTCAGCGACGCAGTTAATTGCTGTCATGATGCTGAAAAGAATCTGGGTGCCACCCAAGTCTTTTAAGTGCCAAAAGAGAAACACCCGGATGAAACCCATTGTTATGCCGACATAGAACGCGGTTACTAAAAACATGGCATGTCTTGGTCGTGTAAGGAGGATGAGTCCAGCTATTATACCTCTTGTGCCGCTTTCAGCTTTGTTTTTGCTTTGATGACCGTCATCTTTGATTGACGTTGCGCCTTCGTTGGTTTCTTGGGTGTCCGTTTTACCATTATTGCTAAACTCAAATCTGGATCCTATAACTAAAGCAATGATGTTATAAACCACATACATTGCAAAGCATGGATAGTAGTTCACGTCCTTCCGCCTTGCGCTTCCTGGAGGGCAAAGGTGGGTGCGGCTGACGGCAGAGCCGACCATGAACGCCATAGATCCATAGCCAACGGATCCCCACATCCGCTGCTTACCATACTTATGCGTCTCATCATTCCGTTTCAGCAGGTTCACAGTAGCAGTGTCTGCGAGTGTAAGACTTGGACACGACAGTATGGTTGTAAAGATTGTTGCAAGAAGCAAGTAAAGAAAGATAAAAGTGTTTTTTCTTGAAGGGGTCTTTTTGGATTTCTGACCCTGTAGAGCGATCATATCCGATTGTGACCATGGAGTTTCCTCGAGAGATTCGTCTGCCATTTCCGAGACGCCGTCCAAGGACATCGTGCTGTTTGAGCCTTGTGTAGCTCTTCGGCCGGTTTTCACGTTAAATCTTACCGGCTCGTTCAAATCATCCAATTTCATGGTTTCTTGCATCGAGGAAACCTTTCTAATCAATTTAGGTATACGGGAGTGTCTCCACTCGTTTAGTAGTTTTCCTTTCTTCAGTTTTTTATGTATTTTCATGTTCCGTGTTGGCCTTTCGTCGGCTTGACGGAACGGAAGTGACGCATATTGCATGGCGCTTCTGACGTCTTTGGAATATGAGCTACCATCGAACTCCTTTGGCATGGTTCGTCTACTGACACTTGCTGACGATTCAGTCTCGCAAATATTGATGGGAACGAGAGCGTAGGCGACCATCCCTAAAATAACAGCGATCATAGATACAACAAACAACAGCTTTCCTTTCTTGAATCGATCAGCAACGCACCCCCAAAATGGAATGAAAAAGAAAGCGATGTAAGGCTTCATTCCCGTAATGGCACCGATTTGACTAGCGGGCAACTCGAGCTGCTTGAAGAAGAGAGCCAGGTAAGGCAACAGCGACCCTTGGGCAGAGAAAAAGAAAAAGTAGAACCCTTTGGATACCAAATAAACCTTGTTGATAGCACAACAACCTTCTTTGTCCTGTTGATCGGTTTGAGTGTCATCGTTTGATTCCTCGGTTTCCTCGGGAGCCTTTTCAGTCATACTTTTCTTTTAGGATGGGAACCTTGAGATTTTCTGTGATATATAAAACGGAGTAATTTTGTCAAGCTGTGGACAATGATCATGAACTGTTTATTGTCAAACGCGATGAATAAGTTATCAAACCCACGTGCAAGTTCAAGTGCGCATCAGATAAATGATGCTTGTTTGCGGGTGGTTTGCTGGTTAATGCGGGTGCCAGTAAAAGCCACGGGAGGACAGAATCTCTTTTCTTGCGCTATACATGTTTGGGTCAATCAGCCTGTTATTTTTTTTTTAATCTACCATTCTTTCAGATTTCAAGATTTGAAATTGCAGCGATTTAAATAGCTCTGTTCATTTCAGTTTATGTTTATGAATGTATGATTTATAGAACTGAACCTTGAAGTCAAGAAGGCGTGGCGGTGTCCAGGCCCCACAAACTATTTATGCTAAGCTTCACTGAGTTACGCAATAGAAGTCCTCCTTAATTGCTCTTACAAACTACCCGAGGCGTATCAAAGGAAATGAAAAGTGTTTAAGGGAGAACTTTTCTAGAATATTACCGCACCGTGATCTCAGAGTACAAGGGGGGATTTGTCGATATGTTGGATATTGCGTATAGGATAATCCGTACGTATAAACAATAGTGTTCAAGGTTTATTTCCGCACTATAGTACGCTTTTTTTTACTGAAACATCTCGTACAAAATCTTCTCTCATTTTCTCAAAACACCTCATTTGATAACTAATTTGCTTTTAGTAAATTCTTAGCTCCGACTATTGCATTTCTAGCTTTTTGATTGGTTAAAAAAACTCCGACTATGAGCTAATAGTCGGAGTTTTACGTCATATGGAAAATAGTGCGCCAAGTTTAAAAATTTTCCGCACGAAGTTTTCAACTTCAGCCCTCTATAATGGCCGAAATAAAAATCGGCGGCAAAACCCGGTTTGAGAATTTACTAAAACAATTATTCCAATTATTCGCCCTTGTTGGATATGAAGTGATTATAACCAATTCGCGCTACGCGTTCGTTGGTTATTTTATCACTTCATATCCAACTCGGGCTCATGGAATAATTGTTATATATTTAATAAAAAGTGGAGTTTAGTCGAATCTAACGCGTGCTCTTATTGGTGATTTATGGTCACGTGCCAACGGCTAAATCTAAAATTTGCCAGGCGGGCTTCAATTGAGAAATTGTCGCTCGCTTTCCCTACTAACAAGGCATTAGTTTGACTTGACATTCTCTACTTATTCATTTCTTTTTATGATCATCAAATAAAACTACCCTCCCAATATTCACGGCGGACCATAAAGAAAAGAGAAGATTCGCACGTTCAAAGGGGCGTAGTTGTACAAATTTTCAGTGAATTCAATTCAGCAAATTTTCAGTGTCTTTTTCGGTTTTAGCCAAGTGTTGTTTGTGATAATAAAACACTTGCTATCCACACTTATCGAAGTCCTAATTTTGGCATCCTAGGTATCGATATGAAATACATTAGATAACCCTTCTTGGAATTAATTTGATTCTATGACTTGAGTTTGAAATTAAAGTGGTCTCCAGAAATTGCTCCGTCCTTTGATCTTGGTTGTATCCTGAGGGCAACTTAATGACTATACATGTACATCCAACTCTAGCATTATACTAAAGTAGTTTTGTTTTCCCTTTATATAACTAACTGTTTCCCTCTGGACCAGTAATTAGTAAGTGCACGAAAAGTGTTTCACTTGCCCTTCATTACAACACAAAGGTTTTTGTGGAAGTAGTTTGCCACTTAGAGTAAAGAAATGGCTAGAGATCGTGGGAACCTTGCTTACGTTTGGGTTTGTACTTTTAAGTTTGACCTGACTAATTAAGCCTGGTTTACAGTGCAAGTATAGGTACAACGTGTGAAAAAAAGGAATATTTCTTCCTTTTGTTCTTGCAGGACGTTGTTAACTCTCTTTCATGCTTTTTGGCGGCCCGTGAGAAGTGGTTCACATATCTGACATAGACATGACCACAGCGTTGATCAGAATTAAAGTCACTGCACCACTCTGTGCTAGCGCTTGCGCATCTCCTGGTATGCCTGTATCGTTCGTGTAAGTCAGCCTTTATAACAAGGAGATTTTGTTTTCCTGCTATATGTTTTACGTTAGGAATACTGGGAATGTCCTGAAGAACCCCATCTTGTTACTGATCCCCGCATACCGCGTGACTACTAAAGTGTAGGAACACATCAAAGCTCGCATAACAATGCAGAAGTTAGATTTAATAGAAGAACAAAGAGCTCGCACAATCTATTTCAAATCGTCCAGTATTATGACATTTTTCCATTTCAAAGTGAAGCCATCTGAACAATTCTTAAACAAAAATTAAAAGCTTTTACAAAAAACCTATAGCATCAATCGACACAGTGTGAAAACACATAATGTTTACGGTCATTGTGGTAACACTCTTTCAATAAGAAAAAGCCATTTAACAGCCACCAGCGGCTATCATAAGAAAGACCCCTCTCGAAATGGCGGCTACATTGTAAAAGAAATAACTATTATATATTTTGTTTTCTTCATTAACCAAAACAGTCGGAGAGAAGTTTATCCAGTTTTCTATTAACCCCTGCTAATATGGTATTTGGTAGCAAAGTTTTGAAAAGTTCCTTATAAGTAGCTAAAACAACGAACCAATCGTGTTTCTGTTTGTGAAAAAACTCAATGACTATTTTCACTCTAGTTTTGGGATTAAGACATTGGTAAAATTAAAGCTGTCACTTCAGAAGAGACTTTCCCTTCAGCTCCCTTTAATTCATATTAAGAAGTTATCTTTTTCTTTCATCGTCACTTATATCTGAGTACTCGGAGTCTGCGCTGCAACCTTCTTTACCGTCTCTGGACCTGCAGAGGTAATTAATCAAAATGTACACGCCTAAAATAACTATGCACAAGACACCGAAAATAATAAATGTTGTTGGCGCACCGTAGTGATGCACCATAATGCCCCCGATCACCTCACCGGCACCGTAACCGAGTCCCCAGTGCACCCCATGCAAAATGCACTGCATTGTTGTTGCGGCGCCTGGGCCTGAGTTTATGCTGACGTACGATAGGCAAGCAGCCCATACTGCCGCTGTTGTAATTCCGGGAAGTAACTCTACAGCAAGAACCATCCATGGAATGGGGATAGCTGAGTAGTAGAACAGTCTTATTGAGTAACAAATTAACCCTAGATATAAGACTCTTGCGTGACCGATTCGTTTTATTAGCTTCGCCGAAAGAAAGTACATGCTGACTTCGGCAAAACAGTTAACGGCGGAAATGATACTAAAAAGTAGTTGGCTTCCGCCCAGATCCTTGAGATGCCAAAACAGAAATGTCTTTATGAATGCCATGAGAAATCCTAAGTACAAGGCAGTGAATAGAAACATGAGATATGTTGGACTCTTCAGGGCTTGCAGCCCTACACTCAGGCTTGCACCACGTGACTTCTTTGTTTTCTCTTCGAATTTAAATTGCGTGGCTGTTAGCAGGCCCAGAAACATTAATCCAGCGAAAGTGTAAAAACAAGGAATGTAGTCCACAATCTCGTAGTCTTTGTCTTTGCCGCATTGGTGAGTTGTTTTCAGGGAAGCACCGACAACGAAAGCACCAACCCCCCAGCCAATTGACCCCGTGAGTCTCTGCATGCCGTACTTGTGGGTTTCCGAACCCAGAAGTTGTAGCGTTGCTGTGTCCACCAAGGCTAACGTCGGCGCGGAGATCAAAGTACCGAAGAAAGTTATTAAAAATAAGGTCATAAAACACTGGGTTGTGTCCAGTTCCACCCTGACCCTGACCTTTTCGTCTAGATTAATGACAAGTTCAAGCGACCAAGGCTTTGGGCCTTTGTAAAAGTAAGGCATGTAAGATTCTTTATCTAGCTCCACCATCTTGTCGATACCCGGCTCGGGAAACTCATAGTTCGGACTGTCAATCACCGGTCTGTGTATGTCAATTAAGCTAGAGTATTTTGGAGTAGACATGTTACAAAATCGTTTGACCACTACTTTGTTTTCTTTGGGTCCTGGGACTAAGCTAAGGGTGAAAGTGGATGTAATCAAGGCAATGATAGAAATAACCATGACTACCTTGCTCTTCTGGCACTTGTCCACTATGGCGCCCCATATTGGAATAACAAGGAAGTTCACAAACGGCTTTAAACCCATCAGAATTCCTACTTCACTCGGTGAAAGCATCAACTGTTTAAAATATAAAGCCAAGTACGGAAGCAACGATCCCCAGGCGGAGAAGAAGAAGAAGTAGAAGGCTTTTGGGATCAGAAGTTTGCGATTCACATTCGGGCAACACCGCTCATCTTCATCCGTCTTTTCGTGATCAATTATGGCTTCCTTGTCTTCACTGGACATTCTTACTAAGTGTTCCGCATCGACGTATTATTCGTTAATTGATGGGCAATAAAATGCTATGTTTGAATCAGTAATAAATGGAAAGAGTTTTCCTGCACAGGAGGCCAAAAAATTGAATTCTTGTCTGGGCACGTAACATTTTCAAATTTGTCTTTCTTGAGTCAATTCGTCCGTTTATGGCTGTCCAGTGACAACATGTGAATTTTTTATATTCACCACCCTAACAGGTGCTGTGTTGTTTAGCAACACAAAACGTCTCTTACATCAGCCAATATCTGTCCGCCTTGATTCAAACGAAACAAGAAAATCGAAAGTCTTTGCCACTTTTAGTAGTTTTAAAGCTAACAAGACAGAAATAAGGCTAATGGAGAGCCTGCAGCCATTTTAAATGTCTTTCTCTTATCCAACATCGATTTTAAGCTTTGAAAGCGTGGGAGTTTTCACTTAAATGTTTGTATTTTTTATTTTACGCCCTGACGTTCTTTAGAATAGTGTGAACTTAACACCCATAGTGAGAAATCACCCAACCGATCACTCTTGAAATATGGACACAACAAAAGCACTCCTTTTTATTTTCTTAGATTGATTCCTTAAATTAATTTTTGGACAGAAAGTAGACAGCACACCTTTACTCATATAATTTGGTGATCTTGGGTAATAGAAATGAACTTTGATCTTTTCATGGAAAATAAGAAGAGTTCATAACTGAAGTTGTATAATAAGTGTAAATTATTACGTGATTTTATGATCCATTTACCAGTTTTTGTCAAGGTTTTCCTTTTTATCAATTTATATTATTCTTTGAATCCACTAAATTGCATTTAACATTTCTGTGAGACCAAGGCCACCGGAACATTTAACAGGTGGCTATTTTCGTGCTCGAAAATGTAGATTATAGTTCTACGACGAGTACGTTTTTAACTTAATTGGAGTACCATTGAGTACGAAAGAAAAATACATGGAAACAAGAATTAAACTTTGACGTACTTTTCATTTGGTATTTTGATTGAACTATTATTTGTAATGAGAGCATTCATTATGAACAAAATACTGGCACCGACCACTGCTTATTGGTTTAAAATAATACCCTCGGTAATTAACCAAAACATTAACTCCCAAAACCACAGCGACTTAGCTTAATTTTGTTGCAAGATACATGCAGATTACAATGAAACTTATCGAAAGATAAGTGGTTTAATTTAATGGTATTTTCTCAAGCCTGTCCGGTGTGCTTAATACCGTGACCGTGAGAAGAAGACGTAAGTGTATTCCATGTTCCCTTATCAGGGGCCAGAGGGGTGGATAACGCTATTCCGGCACCGGATAAAATAACTGTTAAGGACATAAACTACGCGTTGCATTGGATAGCGATAGCGGAGGAGTGCTATCCCTCCTTACATGCTCGAATTAGAGAGTTTTAGCAGTGACAACGGCGCATTGTAAAAAGTATTTATATTTTACCCTCGTCGAGTGTCTGCAACTGAGTCGCAACTATTGGTCTTAAAACCTGCTAGGCTAAATATGTAATGACAGCGTTCAATTCCAAAGGAAGACACGAAAAATTAGCTATTTCGGTACACGTTTTCCCAAAATACGTACGGCTTCGTCATTTCACGTTGTTGTTTTGTAGAGGACGGGAAAGAAATGTACAAAGATTCCGTTCATTTGAAGCGCACGTGCAGAATCATTGTTCTGCTCATTAAAACTTTTATTTGGTGACTCCCTGAGTTAAGCCTCTTAGAGGACTAAAGCAAAATTGAAAAT
>OZ026601.1:12542258-12612258 GCA_964020085.1 Micromussa lordhowensis | reverse complement strand
CCTAATGCGAACACTTTAAAAGCATTTCCTGAGCCTAAAAAGTTGATCATTACACCCCCAAGCACTTCACCGCATCCATAACCAAGGCCTCTGTAAAACCCATAAAGAATGCCTTGATGTGTTGTGGCATTATCACTGGTCGATATTTCATTTACGTATGAAAGCATAGCCACCCATGCTAAGGCATTTGTTATTCCAGGCATGAATTCCAATGGAAGAACGAACCATGGGTTTGACAAAAACGAATACCAGAGACACCGCAAAGTAAATCCTACAGCTGCAAGATATATGACTCGGGTGTGTCCTATGCGTGTGATGATTCTGTCCGATATAAGGTACACAGAGACTTCAGCAATGCAGTTTACAGCTGCAATAATGCTAAAGAGTAACTGTGTTCCGCCCAAATCTTTTAAATGCCAAAATAGAAACGTTTTCATGAAAGCGTTCAAAATTCCAAAATAAAATGCCGTGAATAAGAACATAATGTATTTTATGCTGATACTTTGTTTGAAACTATCAATTATTCCAAAATCTTTAGCCACCTTAGCGTCTGCTGATTCGTAGGCAAACTTAAATCTTGTGGATATAAGAAGTGCAAAAATCATTAAAGCTCCGAATGTATAAAAACAAGGCATGTAATTAACTTCGGATGGTTTGGTGAAAGGATTAGGACAGTGGTGACTTAGTGTGACCAGTGCACCGACTAGGAATGAAGCTATTCCCCATCCAACGGATCCCCACAGCCGCTGGTGCCCATACAGATGCACATTAGGTCTTAAAGTTTGCATTGTAACTGTGTCTGCCAGCGCCAAAGATGGAGACGAGATCACGTTGCTGACCAAAATAAGGATGAGTAATATTGTGAATAGTTCTGTTGTACTGGGAATCCTTGGCTCATTCTCTTCTTTACTGGTATAGACCAACGGCCAAGGCTTGCCATTCACCATGGAGGAGACGAAAATGAAATTCTTCCAGTATGTAGAAGAATTTCCATCTTGAAGAGAAATTCTGGATGAATTGTCTCCAATCTCGAGGGAACGCGATATCAAATTCAATGTACACAGACGCTCAGCTGGTGCTACTAAAGACAGCGAGAATTGAGACAATGCAGTGACGAGCAGCGACAACATGAGAACTGATTTCCCTTTTTTAAATTGATCCACAAAGGCTCCCCAAAATGGGGTACAAACGAACTCGACAAAGGGCTTCAATCCCATCAGTATTCCCACTTGGGAAGGCGTCAGTTTCATTTGTTTGTAGAACAATGCAAGGTAGGGTAACAGTGCACCCAAAGACGAAAAATATAACAAGTAAAATAGTTTGGCTGGAATAAGTTTCCTTTCAATTTCTGGGCAGCATTTCTTCTCATTCTCATCGGAAACTTCATCTCCATATTTGTCTCTGTGTTGCTCTTGTTTATCAATTAAGTTCGGCATTTTCAACGAAGCTCATAGTTTGTTTGGATTTTGATTGAATTTTGATCAATAGTCTTTTGTTTGCAAAGGGGATATTGAATAAACCGCAAGCCTGATTACGCGCTGCAGACGTTTTTCCTGTTGAAAGTCGCTTGTCTTGAGCTTCACTCCAGCTTCACTTGCCCTGCAGTAATATTGATGCTTGTGGAGTCTTCAGTCCATTCTAAGCTTCCGTTTAGGACGTTTAGGGTATTTCTGATATTCATTTCTTTAAGTACTAGTTCTTAGTGCATTACAGTTAACTTATTAGCGCAATTTCTGACTTGTTGCACACCTAAAGTCGTTAACCACCCGTTATCACCCGCGGCCATGTCCTTATCAGATTCTTACGGATTTTTATTTCTCATAAACTATATCTTTCATAGAAACGAAATGCGCTAAAGTAACGTTACCGCTAAGTTAACAACTATAAAACGACCGGAAAGTGAATGGGTACCTAGTTTTTCCTTACTTGCGTGCTTTGATAGTGTGAAAACTTCCCCACGCTTGGACATGCACAGGGTCAAAACGAGTAATTAATAGATTCAAGTAAACGTTTGGAAGCTCTCTGTCTTGTTTTGTTGTTTGCAGTTTGTCTGATTCATATTTTAAAAATAATCAAGTAAGCTTCTCCCACCTTCTGTTGAGGTCCAGGTCCCGGGGGTGGGGGGGGGGGGGGGGAGGGGATTCCCATATAAAAAGGACGCTCGTCGTACCTTTTATGGGATAAAAGACTGGTTTTGTTACGTCACAGGGTGTTCACTCTCACAGGTCCATAGAGGGAGCTTTTGCGGTACCTTATAGGGTATTGAGCCTAAAAACTATGACAGGAGATAATCTTTTGTTTTAGACTTAGTACCTCTTAGGGGAGAAAAAAATTTCAAGCCACGCCCACAAAACAGGATCTTGGTACCTCTTAGGGATTCTTTTCAAAATTTCCGACGAGTACCCTCGTCATTTTTGTATGAGAGGTCCCCCTCTGGGTCCAGGTTTCACGCATTCAATAGAAATAAAAATTAAGAGTGCTTACTTTGAGGTCCAACGCAACGTTGATATATAGAGAGTTCAGATTCGCTATGAAATGACTTACATATTATTCATGGGAACTCGTACTTATTCACATTTTTATGCTGCAGAGTCGATCGATGTCGATGTTGATGTTGATGTATGCGATTTTTGAATACATCAATGATCATCGCAATTATAAATACAACTAATCCAGGCTTGAATGGGATTCGAACTTATGACCAGCTCAGGCTTTAATTTGACAACTGCTTAAGTTGTGTGTATAACGTTGATGATCTTTGATGTATTCATATTTTTCTCCGAAGTTCAAATATATGATCGTTTATACATTCACTTGAATCTTCGCCATCTACGGGTATATTACGACTCACAATGTGACCAGCTCCCAGTTGGCTTGATAGCTCAGATAGTAGAGCACTGCACCGGTATCGCAGAGGTCATGGGTCCCATTCAAGCCTGATTTCTTTTCAGGCTTTAAATTCACAACTTCTTAAGTTGTGTGTATAACTGCGATGATCATTGACGTCCGCATATCTTTCTCCACAGTTTCAACTTCCGCACTGCTCTACACACACACACTCCCATGGAATTAAATTAATTTGCTACATGAGAGAATATTGCTATCAAAGGAATAAAGAATCAAAAGTATGCAGATTCTATGAATGTCTGGTGTGAAGCGTGAACCAACTTTTGGAATAATGCAAAAACGTATATTTTCACGGTAAAAGTTAGAATAAAGTTTAGACAGGGCATAGTTCTGTCTGCTAAGGTTTAAGCCATTTTCAACACGTCTCGTCATATCTGCTATGCAATAATTCGGATTAACCTTTCCCCTCTATAAATTTGTATGACTAAGTTTTTTGTTGACAAAAGGTCTATCCCAACCAATAAGCATGGCCTGAAACAATATTTTCATTTCCTATAATACTAATAAATACAAATAAAAAACATACTTAGGTTCTAGCTCGGAATAAGTAGTTTACCAGTGTTTTTTTTGTACTGGAAGGTTATCCTATATAAATTTTCGTTTATTGTTATCAATTAAATCTTTGATTTTTAGTCGAAAGGGCGCGGAGGGGGTGCTGCTTCATTTATTTTATTTATTTATTTATTTTGTCACACCACAAATATAATGAAAACAATAAAAAATAGAAAGAGAAGATTTAAAAATGACGAGGAGACCTAAAGGAAACTATGAAGCTTTTATTAATTAGGTCTCCTCAGTTATTGTTTCCTCAGTTATCATCTGGGTGCGAAACCCAGTCATCCGAACATGAAGGTTATCCGAAAAATGAATTTCAATTTGTGAGCCTAAGGCGGGGGTTACATGAATAGGCGTGAAATTTGAAGTGATATAAAAAAGGAAATTGTTAGGATTAAGATGGGTTGGAAACAATAGAGACCTTTAGCATCAGGCAAACCCCAAACCGCAAACTACAAACCGCAGTTAAGCGTTTGCAGTTTCGCGTTGCCAAGATTTCAAACTTTAGCAAGGCGTTCCGTTGAGTTCATTTGTATTTAGCCAAAATATAATACAATACAAGGATATATATGGGAATTGTAATGCTGCAAGGGAGCCCTGAGAAGAAACCAGAAGACTTTATGAGGCCTGGGCTCACCAGTCTCAAAGAAATCAGCAAAATAAAATGAAATTCGTGGAGTGATACGTTAAAAATAGGAACTAAACAGAGACTGAGTTAAGTTATGAATTCAGTAACAAGATAGACAAAAAATTTAATTCTGGATTGGAACAGAATACTTTCCTTTGTTTATACGGCAGAAAGGGATATAAAATTGATTTGAACTACGCGTTCATTGTGTAAGGCCGCCATGTTGTTTTCATCAAGTCGAAGTGTATCACTTAAATCGACCAAAAATCAGCAATAATTCATTGATTCGAGATCAAAAATCAAACAAGCACATCGCAAGCAGATATAAAAAGCTAGTTCATACCTTTAAACGCGAGGCCGTACAATTTTTTGTGGCAAAAAACCTTGCCGTGAATCATTTACCGCTGGAAGCCCTTCCTGCGGTTCAAACGTGAACTGCAAACTGCAAACGTGACCGCGAGGCCGTGGTCACGTGACATTTTGCGGTTTGCGGTTTGCAGTTTCCCATGAAAAACCTGATGCTAAAGGTCCCTAATACCAGATAGTTGACCCCCGCAAAAGAGAGCCCCAGGTTGCTAGGGGACTGTTTGGTATCCGTCTACTAATTCTTCACTTCAAATTTCAATTTTCCAAATCCATCAAATCTTCAACATTTCATATTTTCCTCAATTTAACCTATCCTTTGAGAAAAAGAATCTCTTTCCCAAAATGCCCAAAAATTACCCAAAAATTTACACAAAACCGCCAAACAGTGGTTAATGAGATAAGCAGAGAGATTAAGTGTCGCTTGAAACGTGACCGAGATATTATTGGCAGAAAGGCCGTGTTAAGCGACCTCAAAACAGCCTTCACGTTTACCCCCGCCTTAAGTCTCCTATGCCGTGTACGTCGACGTTACATGTCCCATGGGATACACGTCATTTAAGCATCACGAAATTTTCTACTGGGATTTAATGTCATGTGAATGTCACGACACGTCCTTCGAGGGGTATGTCATTTATGTTTCCCAAAATATCACCTGGGTGTAACGCCATTCCTATTTTCTGTTGGGCTAGAAAAAGGGATATGTCGTACATCGCGGAAGCTCGTGATCATGACCACTGGCTTATTGCTCGTTAACAAAATAAATTTCGCAGAAGTACACTAAAATCATGAAATATGTGCAGGATTTGTAGAAAGCTGTAGATACGAACATGGCCTTTTAGTTCATACAAGAAGGAGTTCGTGAAGGGCAGTAAAAAAAGCTTTCGGCTTGTTATAAAATATCAAGCAACCATTTAAAGCACTTTTCTGTTTTAAAAAGGAATAAAACAGAATTCTCAATGTAACTGGATGAAATAAAAAGTCATCATACAGGTCTATGTAACACTTTGTAAGCTTCAAATGACGACCACAATATTGCTTTACCAGGACCGGGCGGTTACGTCAACAGCCCAAAAGACAAAGTACGTCGTTTTGTTTTGTCGCATTAAGTTTTAGATTTTCTGACCCATTATACTGATGGAAAGATTTTCTTCAAAGTCCAGGCCGGCTATCAAGTTTTCACTATCGAGAAAACGATTATCACAACAAAATCCTTATAAGGAGAGTAGAACAATGCAAGTACCAGTTTAGCGGGGTAAATTGTTCTTAGAACATAAAAATTTAACCTGGCTGAACTGAACAGTCGTCCTGTTTTGCTTGATGATGTCACTCATTGTAGGTAACTCAACATCCAGGTTTAAGCATCAATGAAGGTTGTCAATGCGTTTTGGGGTGCGTGTCCACTGGAAAAACCCAAGACTAACCTACTGAGTCAATGGAAGAATGTCCTAGCTATACACGGACGTCCCAAGAAAGACTTTGTGGCAACAATGATGAAGAAGGAGATGAGAATTCAAAACATCGCTTCGATTGTAAAATTAACCGAAACCGACTGGTGTCCAAACTATTTTACCTGTTCTACTTCTCGGCTTTTGGATCGCTGTGGCCTTATCTATCATTGTACTTTAAACAGTTGTTTTTATCGCCAAGACAGCTGGGCATCCTTGTGGCTGTTCGATCTCTTGTCCAATTTGTTTTCACACCTGTTTGGGGAGCTCTGGCGGATCGCTTCAATAAAAGTAAATTTGTTTTGTTATTAGGATTGTCAGCTTGGCTACTGTCAACATTTTCTCTTGCTATAATACCGATAGGAGAAAGACCGAAAGCCTGTTATGAGATGAACTCCTTGTCTTTGTCGTTATTCCAAAATGCCTCAGCGGGTAACACTAACTTCACAAGCTTAACATCACCATCGCATCGACTTAAGAATTCCGTCGATCATCACGACACTCCAACGCGATCTTACGAATCTATTTTTGGATCTAGTAGATTTCTTCCATGGGCCTTAAGCTTTTTCTCGAGTGGATATGAGCCTGAGAAATCGACCAAACTCAAAGAAGATACTTTTCCAGACCTAAAATACTATCCCTCCCCTGAGAAAATCTCGGATTCCTCTCGGCTGTTCATTTTCATGGTTTGCGTTATTGTATTTGGACAGATTTTTGCGTCGCCAACACAATGCCTGGCCGATACAGCCACGCTACAAGTTCTTGCAGAGGACAGCCATGAATATGGAAAGCAAGCTTTTTGGGGATCAGTCGGTTATGGAATGACCGCCTTCATCGTTGGTACATCTATAAGTGGACCGAAAACACTTAATCCCTGTAGCCAGGAAATGGACATCAACTATATTCCTTGCTTCTATGTGTTTGCTTTCTTCATGGTGGCTGCATTGATTGTAGCAAGTCGGTTTAACTTTAAACCTGTCGATCACTCACAGTGTAAAGAAACTGCAATAGGTGGACTTAAAGTGCTTAAAAACTTTGATTATGCCTTTTTTCTATTCATTGTATTTTTTTGTGGCACAGCTTTTGGTTTTATACAAACATTTCTCTTCTGGCACCTTCGTGAGTTAGGTGGACAACAAATGTTGTTTGGGTTGATCATTCTGGCCAACAGCACGGCAGAAGTCGTAGTTTATCTTTTGTCAGAGCGTCTTCTTCGGAACATTGGACACTTCAGGGTGATGTACTTGGGACTTCTGTGCTACGCTCTGCGGTTCTTTTACTACTCATATTGTAGCAGACCTTGGCTATTTTTGCCTATAGAACTCATTCAAGGAATAACAACAGCCGCTGTTTGGTCTTCGTTTGTGTCCCATGTTGGTGCGGAGCCTGGTGTGGCAACGACACTCCAAGGGCTCGTGAACGGTTTTTACACCGGTTTAGGTTACGCCAGCGGCGGTCTTCTGGGAGGTGTTATGGTTCACGAATTTGGTACCAGGACAGCTTTTCTCGTTTTTGGAGAGCTAAGTTTGATAGTTCTTTTTGTTTTTATTATAGTAAACAATGTTCGCCAAACAGAAAAGAAAAATGACGTTCATTTCAAAACGTTTGGCCAAGCAGATGAGTTTGAACAATAGATTAGCAATGTTATGCCTGGCAGAAACAGATACAATAAATTTCTAATTACCGAAAACAGGTTGTTATATTGTTTTCGCACAAAATCATTGTTCCCGATCAAAGATTCTAATAAATCTTACTCCTTAAAAGTAGATAGAAAAAGTTATTTTCCTATTGAGGTTTTCTAATATACTGGGAATTAGTCAATTACCTTAAGTGATCAATTTCTCATTTTTTTGATCTCTTATTAAAAAAACCAAAACAAAACGGTTTTTAATATTTTTAACAAAATATTTCTTATACAGGAAAGTCAAAAGTATTAAACTTTTAATAATAGTGAAACAGTGGCTTACATTTAATAATTCTTTAGAATCTCTGAAAAATAGTTACACCATAAACTACACTGTTAACAAATCGATGTCATTCCCAGTTTTATTTCATGCATTATACGAACTTCGTTCTTCGAGAGTCAATTGCTGAGTAACCACCTGCAAGGAACTGGTTATTCTAATTGGCCCTCGTTTGTACCAGGATCATTTTTGTGTCAGTGCATGCAGTCACGTCATACTCCATATCAAGCAAATTATCGATGCTCGAATGGGGTAATACGTTTATATCTAAAAATTGGCCCAGGATAACTACGTTATCTACTTGTATTTACTTCAATGCATGAAAACGGGAAGGATGCTTGAAAGGAATGCCTTGGTGTCCTGGGTAAAAGGGAAAATGGCTAATTTTTAGCGATAGCCCTGTGTTACCCTCTCTACAGTCGCCATTTATCAGCAGAAAATATTATGCAAGCAAGTGTTTTCTACGCTCTCACTGGCTAAGGGAATGTTAATTTATCCCAAACCAGTTCACAAGACTAAAATTGAGTGTAGAAATGTGAAATTCAATGCAAAACGGTGAAATTAAAATTGACACCCACGGCAGCGTGTTACACAATAGCTCACAATCCGATCTCGGACAGACAAAATGAAGGACAAAATAGGCGCTAGATTCAAACTATACAGCAACGATTTCATGCAAAAGAAGCATAACAAGAAGACCACTTATTTCGAGGTGTAGAAGGCAAGGAATAAAAATAAAAGTTGTTAGGATAAAGCACAAAGCTAAAGCTTATGCTTGAGATGATGCAGGAGCCGACATTTACGGCATTGCAAAAGCTTCATAAGCGTTAACTAAAAACGTCAGTACTCCGCAGCAAAACGCGAAGGACCTACCAGACCCAAGAACCCGCGGTAACATTTAACTGTGCCGAGAAATACCGTTTCGTATATCTCAAGCTCAGTATTTCCAGTCATGCAAGCATCGTGAGTTGAACGTTGAAGAGTTTTATGTCCGTCATAGTTAGATTTCATGTATTCATTCAACGACATTTATCATGATAAGTTTGCATTTCTGAGTCGAAACATGTTTGTGTACAACGGTTTGTACAAATTTTGACGAGCCCATAAGCAAAACCTTAGGGACTTCTCTGTTCACTTTGTTCCCATAGTCTTCAAATTCAACGGTCAAGAAAGACTACTCTTCATACAGGTCTGGCAGAGGGTGCATATTTACCACAATTTTTTAGCCTTTGAAAAATTTACTCGTGCCTATCTATTCAAAAAGTTTTCTCGAAATAATGTGACTACCTATACAAATGATGATTCGCACTTCTTGTTTCGGCGACGGATTCTAACATTCTCGCAAGTTAGTAATAATAACAAAACAAGAAAATTACTAAAACTTTGCTTCTGGGTAGCTATGGTAACTAAGAATTCTGAAGGGAGATTATCAGGTAATAAGACCACAGACCCCCTTCAATTGCAATCAGGGCTAGCTACTAAAGTAAGTCAAACAGTCGAGAAACTACTGGAAGATTGAATTTACCGAGACTAAGAATGGTTAAAGTGCGAAGGGCCGATGTCTGGTCATGGCCAGTAAATATGGCTTCTCGTGGCTGCCATTTCACTCAAGGACCGCTCTAGGTTTACTTTCTTGGCATCAGTGCTTTTACATCTGTTAAGGTGACAGAGTCGCACCTGAAGACTTCTTCCACTGCAGTTTTTCCCTTCATGTGAAGGAGGAGGGCTGGTGCAAGACCGCTTAGAATAGGTGAATCCCCCACCACACGTGGTAGTACATGCTGACCACTTGGACCATTCTGACCATCCTCCGTCCACAGAGGCGTCTGTTGACAAATGAGACAAGCCAGCAAACAGACGGTCATCTCCCCTGATAGAAACTGTCACGAAGATTGTTTGAGCATGTCAGTATATGGCATCAATGTCAAATATTTCTTCCAGAATATCTTTTACCTTTCAATTATTTTTGCAACTATGGATTGGGGATTTGATGAATTTGATTACAAGATTTCTGAGGTGTCTAGGAGCAAATCTGTATATGCAATTTTCGATGTTGGACAATGGTTTCCAGTATTTTCTTCTTGTCGCAATAAGCATCACTAAACCATATCTTCTGATAATTCCGGTCCACGCCCTGATACATAACTTAAATAACTGAATCCCATCATATGATTTTCTGGTCTAAAGGTTTCTCTCACCAAGGTTTGTTTCAGTTATTTGTAACTCTTATTACCACTGATGGTCATTGGTCTCTCGGTCTGACCTACGTTCGAACCTGTTTAGGTAAAGTTACATTATCAAGTAGAGTTTGTTTAGTCGTAGGGTGAGTTGTGATGACCTGGTGGGTTTTGTGCTAGGCTCCACATGAGGTCGAAATTCGGGCCTGGATGGTTTTGCTAAATAAATCTCATGCAAGGTACCTCAACCTAAAGGTGCTTCTACGTTCAAGAGTAAATTTCAATTCTTGGTAACCTTAAGCTCTTATCGTAATTTCATCAAACAAGTCTTTGTCATTAAATATGAAAAAATAAATAAATAAACAAATAACAAAAAACCCAATACTCTACTTCAGTTTAGAATAACAAACATTGTTCCTAAATTCCTTCAGTTCTGGAAAGTAACCATCTTTGCTTCACATGTAGTTGTCAGTGGAAGTGAGATTAAGTCCATACACTGTCCGTTTTCCCTAAGTAATACATGTATAAGTCAAAACTGACTACTTAGAATATTGAAGTATCCCATCACAAACCTCCACTGTTATTTTTCTTTGCTGCAAGTCCTTCCTCGCCCTTTTTACTTATGATGGCATCTTGTGCTGTCAGCTTATTCACAAGTTTTGTTAGCGTCTTTGCAGCCTCTGCTAGATTTGCCGCCAATTCTGCATTTTTCACATTCTTCTTGTATTCAATTTCTTGCTTTTCATGATCAGCATCTTCCACTTTAGCGTTTGTTTCGTCAACGGCGGTGATTTGTTGTGTTTGATTATGGCCTTGGGTACCATTGACTATTTTGGGTGCTTTAGACAGCGGATGATCTAAATGTAGTCGGGAAGATGCTTTAATTTCCTGAGCTTGGGCTTTTAAAAGTTGTTTGACCAACGATGCATAGTTTGGCGAAATTAATGTGGAATGTTGTTGACCAAGCGAGGTTAATCTATTTATCGCTTTTATTCTGGAGGCAATAAGACTGGAAAGTGTGGGAACAAGACCACCTTGTACAGTGGCATCAGATATGTAATTACTATCGTGCTTGTTGTAATTTGTCATGGTTCTGACTGGTGCATTTTCTTCTTCTTCGTTGGCTTGGCTTAAATATCTCTCGTTTGACTGGTCATCGTCCGGAACCTGTCTGCTATCGTCAGCAAAAGCCATGTTAGTGTTATCATTATCATCATCATTATAGTTTTCCATCTCATTACCAAACAAAGAAGAGTAAGCTGTGTTGTAGTTGTCAGTGTCGTCAATAGGTGCTTCTTGGTACGGTTCATCGTTGTCTTCGCTTTGTTGTCCTTCCATTGGAGAATACGACTGGTCGACTTGGTTGTCACCGTTTACGAACACAGTCGTTGGGGCTCTTAAGGGACTCACCTCGTTTGTTCCATCTAAGTGAAGCATTGGTGGTGTCATCAAACTGTTCTGATCGTAGGCGGTGGTCGCAAAGTTTCTCACTGGGACAAGAACTTGTTGTTTCTTGACTTTTTCATCGGCGTGACTATACTTTTTAGTTCCTGAGTGGAATAGAGCAAAATATGTCAAAATCTGAATCGCTGAATCGCATGGCATTTTCGGTTGATTTTCCTCGAAAAGAAAGAAGCCAAATAGGCCATTTTACAGTTGTGTGCTTAGTTACCTGGCCATGAATGCAAGCGAGGCTGGAGGTGACCTTGCTTTGATACAGACCTTCAAGCTTTTCTCATGTAAATGTCAACTAGTTAGCATGAGAACAACTTGATTTGCACAACAAACGCAGAGAGGTCTGTATCAAAACAAGGTCAACTCCAGCCTCGCTGCCAGTCAGAGGCCAGGTCACTTTGCCAACAACTGTAAAATGGTCTATTCGTTTGTCATGTTATGAGACACGTGAATACAAATTATCTGGCAAAGCGTTAGGTAATACCACGAACAATTTATTACGAGAGAAAAATATAACTTTCCCCTAAGAGCGGATCTTGACTTCATTTAACAAGCGACGTTTCAAAATGAATTCTGGTGTGGACGGCATTTCATGTGAAGATGAGTTTCATTCCTTTGTCTATTTCCATGCAAATTGAACCTTTTAATTTGAATTGTTTCGCCCCAAGTCTTGTTTTGAAATAAAAAGATCTGTAACAAGCTTCGATTTGTACCAAGACGGTTTTTATCATATGACCAATGTTCTAAAATAAACGGCGATCGAATCGTTAATTAAACCGTGTTTGTGTCGCGCACATGTCTTTCCTTAGATCATTTGTAAGTTATTTTGTCAAATGTATTTATGGTTTAATCAGGACTGGAAGCAAAATTAATTATAAACGTTTACATAGCAAGCATCAATTCATCGCCTTTCAGCTAGGCTTGTCACCAACCAGGAAAGAGATAGGTAATACTGCATGACATTGTTTGAGAGGCCTTACCCTTTCTCAGTAGACTTGTACTATTTGTAATGAGACACGTAAATAGCAACAAGAAGATCAATTTTGTGTTCTCCATGGCGGTAACTTTTGTCTGCAAGAGAAAATAGCGTAATTACAACGTAATTTAAATGCTGAGGAATCAAGAAACTGGTTCTGAATTGCGAGATCTCATAAAATGTACCGTGTATTTAGATCTACTCATAGCACTTTGGAAATTCTGGTTAGCAATATACTGTGATTGACAACCATGTCTCCTTCTTCAAAGGGATAACAATAATAATAAAACGAATGGTCGCCACAGCCAAGGCAAAGACAGGTCCCTGAATGAGATTTATTCAGTTGTCAAAAACACTATAAATATTGGCACAAAATAGTTCATTGACAGTATTCTCGTGACGTTTTTTTGTAAAGTTAAGTGAGGTAAAAAAAATTGTGATCTACATGTTCTCCGAGCTTTACAAGGGGTCTTACAACTCTTCTCGTCAATAAACTACATTCGCATTTTAAAAGACACCACCTGAAAAGCAACAAGTACATGTAGCATGAAGTGTTATTGATTGAGACTGCAAAGACCGGAAGAGCAAGCGAACTGAAAAATGGATAACATGTATTTTCTCCATAATGCAATACCGGCGAAATGTCATTTTGCTGGAATATAAAGCAACTCGGTGACTAAATAGTCGATTACACGCAAAACGTTATAATGAACTAATGTTTCGAATTCATATCCTGTAACTGCACACAGTCACTTAAAGTCTGTAGACTATTTCAAAGAATATGGATAGATTTAATCTGATTAACCGGGTATTTATCTTCAGGCGTATGTAAAACAAATGTATGAGCCTTCAAATTAAATGTTTATTTTTAGGCATTAGTACCGAAACTATGAGCGCAAATAACGCAAACGTAATTACGTACCTTGGGCGTGTCTGAGGAAGTAACAGAGTTTACAATGATTGATCACATCAAGTCAAGAGAAGGGTCTATTTGATCAACACACTGAAAAGGGCCGGGTCAAACAAAGAAAAGATTAATTATGCTTTAAGCAACCTGTTTGTTTTTAATTGCCAAACATGTGTGACAGGTACCATCTCGCAAATCCAATGATTAGTTTTGAGTGGCTAGTGAAATTAAGATTACTATAACTCAAAAGAAACAACCATCGTCTGATAACAGACAGATGTTGTAATTCTTACGATCAACTCAAGATAATACTAAAGACAACAACCTGCCCCGCCCTGGGACTGGTTTAACAGTTTAATGATTTCATAACGGTTTCTCTACACAACTATTTAAGATATATTTAATTTGAATTTTCATATTCTGTTGGGATATGATGATTATCGCATTTGCACACATGAATTTAAAAGTGTCGCCTTTAAAGGGATAGTTTTATTGTTCGGAGCGCGTGCAACCTATGATGTAGTCCAGCCAATTGCATTGTTTTTAAACCAATCATATGCGAGTAGATAACTCGTACGTCTTTTTAAAAATTAAACCGTCAGGCCATTTTCTGTGTAAATCCGTTGACAACACATCTTCCGTGAGATTTGGGCATCTGTCATTCTGCTAGCCTTGGGTTGTAGCGGCATGGCTACTCAAAGGCTATCAATGTGCTTTCACAAAATTATGGTCTGTGATTACTGAAATACATGTGGTTGATACAAAAACGGAAATGTACTTAATAAAATGTACTTAAGTCGGAACAAACGAAAGGAATTCTAATGAGAAATCTTACCACTATCGTCACGTTTGCACGGCTGACCACGAGATTTTCAGAGGCAAATTTCTCCCAAGAGTCATATCATCTGCCCGCTTCAGATTGTTTTATAAACAATTCTGTATTTTTCAATTCCCCATAATTCACTCTGTTTGGTCCCCAATATTGAATATTGATCCAGATCTTTTGTGCTCTTCGATTCGTTGGTAGAGATGCTGACGCGTGTAACCAACATAGTTGGCATCACACTAGCCACATTCAAATTTGTAAACTACTGATTGTTCGTTGATCAACGCGGGCTTGATTTTCTTTATGTTTCTCCGACTTTTCGAGAAATGAAGACTGGACGTAAGTCGATGTTTAACAGCTTACCAAGATCCTTCAACTGTTTGCGCACAGAGTCAGTTGATTTTTGTTCCTTGAATGGTAGAACAATTCGGACTGATTGTAGGTCAGGTGTGGATTCGCGTGGAGGTGCTGGTGTTTGTTTGGATGCAATAAAATTGGAGATCGTAGAGCGAATAAGGTGTTCAGGATATGCCAACTGTAGGAATAAGGTCTTGAGACGGATACACTCTTCATGAAATAATGACCAGTTAGATGATAGCTTAAAAGCTCGGTCTAGCATGGTAATAATTAAGGATTTCCTGTAACGATTATCAACATGACTATCGTAATGTAACAATAGACCAGTATTGGTCGGTTTCACATATACACTAGTCGTAATGTTCTGACTGTCTTTTCTTAAGACCATGCCTAAGAAAGGGAGCGTGTTCACAGTTGGCAGTTGAACTTGAACATTAATATTCTTGTTATCTGTTGAATATCGTATTTCGACCTGATGATGGTGTCATGAGGACACCGCAACGTTGTCTAATATCAATATGATTCTACCCGTAATTTTCATTATCAAATCGATAACATTATCATGCCTGATAGATAAATAAATAAACAAAATACAAATAAATGTAAGGCCATGCATGCAGAGAAAAAGGAGTTTTTTTAGCTGCTCATGTTAGTAGCTCCTTTTAATTAATACGCTACACTGAAAAGACAGGATTTCTCGTACAGAATCAAATGAACCTGTTAACCACACGTGAATCGGTTAATAACTCTTTATTTTTGTCAGACTGACAATATGTAAAAGACAAATCCGGTCAAATATGACATCTCAAATGGTACTAATATTTATTTCAGTGGCTACTACTATGAAACCAGTCTAGGCCTATATTACTGCTGTCCTTTTATACATGTATTTGAAAGAGCTGGTTCAGTCAAACTCTGAACTTAACTTAATTACTTATTTTGCATGGTCATGATCTCTATTTTGCCTTCTTACTATCGCTTGTTTGTTCAGACCGCCCAACGTAACCTGGTGCTTTATTTATTTGAGACTTAATAATCTTTTTGTAAAGTCTGGAACGCTTTAGCACTCTGTTTAATGAAGGCAGGCTTATCTTTAAACGTTGTACGCGAAAGGCTAGTGGAATAAAATTGCGTCGTATTGGACGACGATAGGAGGGACTGACTGGAAAGTGTAGGCGTACTCGCTTCGTTAGTATCGACTTATGCCTGGTCTTGAGTAAGTGACGAGGGTGAGTCTTAATACCAAGCAAAGAACCTTTGGAAGCAGCTGCTGAAAAAGAATTGAAATATGCGTGAGCTTGCGTGCATTTTATAGGGGGCATATTTAAATCTACTCTTTGGTGCCGCATCGTCGTAAATATTCCACAGCTACAAACTTTGATGCTGGTCTGTTGTATTATATCACATATAATTTTGAAAGCTTGTTACGCCATTTTTTTTCAAATCGAACTCTATGCAGTCTATGCGGTTAATGCTGTCAGAATTGACCAATTTTGATATATTAAAATTCAGTCTAACACAATAGACTTCAGTACGAGGCTCTGGGGAATAAACCCCACAAACTCTGTAGTCATTTCCCAGAGCCTTGTACTGAGGTGTATTGTTTTAGGCTGAATTTTAATATATCGAAATTGGTCTATTACATCTGGCATGAACACCTTAGAGCTCGTTCGCGCCCATAGGCGTACGGGCACCTTTGGACCTAGGGGGGCGGTGACCTTATTGCCCGAAAAAATTTACACAATGCCCGAAAGCATGTGTCAGTGTACAAACGCACTCAAACCGCAGTAAAAACAAAACGTTCACATTTCTGACGTGTAATGAACGTATTTTCATTCCCTATTTTTGGAACCTCCAAAGGAAACGAAAATTGGTTCGAAAAATCGGATATTTCGAGAAATCTGGTGTAACAACAGTGTTCGACTGAGGAGAGGGAAACGACTTACGTGTCGAGTTATCGGGTGGTTCGAAAAAATCGAGAGATCGGAATTAAACTGTAGTTATTTTGAAACCTCGCATAGTCTATGACTTCGATCGATTGCCTAGTAAAATCAAAAAGCTATAAAAGAAACAGTAAATTCTTTCTTCTACGTGAAGTTCAAGAAAATTTTAAAACAGCTCTTTGTGAATCCACTGAAGACGGCTCTTTTCAGAGCCACCACAAAAACGTCTAGGTCTTTGCTTGTTTTGATTTTGTCATTCTTTTGTTCATGGAAGTAACATACATCTCGTGGATTTCTACGAAACACATGTAAACGATACATGGCTTTTACAAAACAAATTACCTGGATCGTTCGATCATTTGACCTTAACTCCGTCTTGACAAGGCAAACATCGGAGAAAGTAGCCTTCAAGTCTGGCTTTGACAGCCTTTCAGAGAGTTTTCTCCCGAGTACTTTTGACCGAATCATCAGCGTTTTGCCCGAAAAATTTCAAAAACTTCTGTAACTGGGGGGGCTGCAGCCCCCCCTCGGCCCCCCGGCTCGTACGCCTATGTTCGCGCCTAGGCTAAACGATGTTTAAAACCTGTTGAAAAAATGACTCGTGTATCGTTGCTTGCTGAGGTGTTTTAAACCTTTTCTTTGGTTCTGAACTTCGTATCCCCGTTGAGCAAATAACTAAAAGCGTACTTACGTATGGAACTTTTTTCGACGAACATGGTGTCCGGGTCACTGTCACCGCGTAAATCCACGCTGTGATCAAAGGAATATGGGTACCACCCACTCAACGGATGAAACCAGTTTCCTTAAGAAAGTCAATAAAAAAAATGTTCACAATATTCAAGTGAGGAGGCTGCTTTCTTGGAAATATTTTTCTAAGGAAATGCTCGATAAATTAGCTTACAGCATCAGTTTTAACACATGATTTTAAAATAAGGTGTGTGTATTTGTTGCCATGGTAGCACATATCGCCGTCTTCACCCGCAGACTCACGTAAAACTGAATATTCTGCTTTAGACAGCATCAGTTCGCAGTCAAGAAATTACCTTAAGGCAAATCATGGTATGACACACATAAATGCGTGAAACCTAAAAATAGTACACAGAACGGCTCCTATCCTGATGGATACACCATAATGAACTCACCAGTAAAATGACCATATCCTTGATATCCGTGTCCATAACCATAACCTGAGCCATGTCGATATCCACGACGAAATACGTAATTACCTGGAACATATCCTAAATGAAGACCATGCCAAAGTCCATGTCTGAACCGGTGATCATAACCCAGTCCGTGTCTTAAAGAGCTGTACCATGGACCACGTATAAAACCATGTGCGTAAGGATAGCGTGCACCATACCCTAAACCGAGCCTGTCACGGCCTCTCCACAGGCCGTGTCTGTAGAACATGTGATGCCCGAATGGACCAAGCGGTCCATAATGTTGTGGTAAATGAACTGGGTAGACGCCTTTGGGATGATATCCATGATAAACCGGGATATCAAGCGGATGATGGTGCATTAAGTGATGGATGTATTCCCCGGCTGCAGTTGGCACACCATTAGGCATCAAGGTCATGTGGCTCGCCGAGGGAAGCAAAGTACTGATGCTCGGTGGAGCCGCTAGTGTGAAGATATCATGTTTCTTGTGTCTGGAAATCAGATTAGGTTTGATCGGCTTGTGAATAATTGTGTTTCTCTTGGACTGGTGACCGCGTTTTTCTGAAGGCAAAGAGGTTTCAAGATGTCGATACTCTTGAAGCTATAAGGTTATTAACACTCATAGATCGCTTATCAATATCAAAAGATGTTATTGTCAGACAGTAATTTGCATGCTCGCACACGATATCAACCTGATAGCTCTATATCACGTAGCAGAAAAGTAAAATCACTGATTACAACTCCACCTTTTGTAAAGCTTTTCACCGGCCAACATCTTTCCTCATGAGGTGTAATGATACTTACAGACTTTTTATATGAAGAGCTCTCCCCTTTTAATAACAAGTTAATACTGAGGCTTTTTCTTGTGTTGGTTTTGGGCAATGTAAGCGTGACAAGTAATGATCATTGAATCAAAGAAACGGAAGTAATCGAAAAGTCTTGTTATGGACTGACTTTGAAATATAAAAACGTGATTAATTTAGGAAAATATTACTTACCTATTGTTCGCTTTGGTTCAACGACTGTAGAAAGCAGAGTGAGTAAGGCTACGTACATTATGAATTTCTCCTTCATGGTTTTAGTACAAGCTCGCTTCTTGTGATGGAACTATTTTCTGTTTGTCAAGATGTAAAGAAATGAGACCCTTACAAGGTTAACTCATTGTGTCCTGTAGTTCTTTTGTTTCAATTGTTTATCTTTGCAGTTCAAAACAGTTATGGTTGCTCCGAAATTAACAATAAACGTTACAGGTGACAGATGCAGCTAAACATTCCGTGACTTTAACGTCAGAGACTTTGTTGATGGGGTTTTCAGTTAACACAAACTCGTGTTATGATTTGAGTCGGTCTGCCTTATACAGAGGAAAGTACTTGTACGCTACATTTGGCGATTGTAGCTCATTTTTCACTTAGTTCAAGATTAGACTCATCATCCAAAACTTGGGATCTCCACAATCTATAGCAGGAGCTCCGTTTGTTTTATCCGGCTGAAATCCATAGCAGATTTTGAATCAAGCAATCAGAAGTTCCATCTACTGGCCTGTTATCAACTGAACTGATATCCTACGTACATTTAACGATATCGAGAACAGCTTAAGAAAAGAACAAAGTCTAAACATTATTGCTGGATTTACCCCCCAAAATATTACAAACTATTGCTCAACCTAAACCAGGACTGAAAATATGAGAAAGAGAGAACAGTTTGTGTTGAGTTTACGGCAACCTCTGGGCACGTACGTCACGTCTCAAAACAAATCATGATCAAAAAATTTGGAAGAAGTTTTGTTCAGATCGTAATTGTAGACACAGGATCTCAGTCAATCCATTACCATTCAATTAGGAGAAAGTAAAATACAACTTTTCCATCTAAAGAGAAACTTCTTTGGCTTAAATGATACAAGATGAACGGCATTTGAGTCCAAATCTCCACGATTAGGGATTTTAATCAGGCTTGTTAGGTCGTAAAGTAATCTCAATCATGAATTGTAAGGCTTCCTCTAAAGAGTGTTTCTGGTCGTGACAGATCGAGTTGTTTGTTTTACTTCTTGAAGGTTAAAAAAATCGCGGTTTAAGTACCGGTTAAAGTGTCCTCGGGTCTATCTTTATTGCTGCAGTTTTAAACGATTTGATAATATATAGATTTAGCCAAGCCTAAAAGCGGATCCCCTGGGCAGGCATGTTCAGAGCCCGATTAAGCTGACCTAGGATAAGCGAGAACTTTGATTTGAGTTTTGTAACTTTACGGTGAAGTTTTCTGTTTACGTTGTTTGGCCTTCTGGTTTGAGTTTGAATAATCTCAAAGTCCTCAAATACGCAAAACAAAAGCAATGAAAAACGTCCAATATCAAAGAAAGACGCTATAAACCAAGGGTGCATGTCTCTGTCAACCTATTAGCTGGAGTATGGCCACCATCTTGCGCGACTCCTTGGCCGTTGTCATCGTGCGCACGCGCCCACGAGGAATCGATATCATGGGTTTCCTTTTCTTTCCTATATGGGTATGGGGCTGAGTATACGTAAGCGTGCTGAAATTAACAATTGGTTCATGCGTTTAGCTGTGCACTATCGAGTTATGGAGCTCGTGGGAAGTTTGGAGAGCACTCAAGAAGCTAGAGTTGCCCTCGGCTGTCGCCTCGGGCAAATCTTACGCTTTTTTCGTGCTCTACAAACCTCCCGCGTGCTCCATAACTCGATTGTGCACGCTAAAGCATGAACCAATTGTTAAATATCTGCAGATTATACCGTGCGTACCTTTTGGCTAAAGAGGGCGAAAGCTGAGTTTGCGCAGCTCAGACAGCATGTACAATGGCTAGCTTTTTCTCGTCTTCAGAAGACAAATCTGAGAGAAACATTTGAACATTTGACTTTTGAAGAGTGAAACGTGACATTTGAACTTGAGTTTTTGACAAATATTTGAGCACTTGAACGGTTTCGAGTGATTTGAGCACTTGAATGGTCTCGAGTGATGCGGCCGCTTTGTACGTTTGCCCTTGTATTTGCATTTCACACAATAGTTTTTGTATATTTTCCATAAAACAATGTACAATAAAACAATAATTGAATTCGGTTTTTGTGATTGTTTAAAATTTAGCAAATCATATTTCATAGGTTCAGGACCGTGACCTTTTGTTAAAGATCGTTTAACTATAGGGGAATCCTTGACTGCAATATTTGCCTCATTAGCATACGCGAATCAGTTTCTGATGAAGTTACAAAATCATAAGTACTGAATCTTGAAAGGTCATAGCACGATTAACTTTGCCAATGAATTTGAGCCTAAAGTATTGAACACTTTTGTGGAATGCGGGCTTAAAAACAAAAAAAATTTACAAAGAATCCATAAATTTTGCAGTTTTTGAAAGACGATTTCTCCTTGGACCGTACACCCAAGAAACTAAACATTCACCATGCACTAAGTTTCACAAGCTCTTTCTGCCTGGAGTCAGTTCATATCTAACATGTTTCCTTCTGTACGCAAGCCGTATGCTACTTAGTCACAATGCAAACAATGACGTCAGCCAGAGTCTCCCTATAAACGAGTTCATGATGATAGCAGGTCAGTACACTAGCTCATAACTGTATAACGAAAGTTCTAAGTTGAACATATTGGAAAACAATACTTACATCAGTAATACGGTAATCAACTAAGAGTACATTAAATGCAAAGCACTTGATCAGTTTGTGATAACTAAATTTCAACATTTAATTTTCTTCTTTGGGGGGCGTGTAAAAAGCTTTAATGAACCGTTCGCTAGCCGTTCCCTATGGCTTGGAAACACATCTAAATGTGTGCAAAATGTTACATGAATTTGAGAAGGTTACCTCAAGCTAATACGTTTCTGAATAGCTTGGTAACATCCCATACAACGCCAGCTAAGTCAGTAACAGAATGGACTGAGAGGCACTCTAAATACAGATTGAACAATATTGTGCATCAACTGGCCTCACTTGATGATGATAGGTACATGTATGCGCGATATATGGTTTAGCCCAAAAGCTCTGATTTTCAAAAGCGTTTCATGCATACCAGTAATTACTTTTAATGCTGTACATGTACAATGGAAATTTTACTTGAGCGATTTCTTTATGATATCTTAAATCCCTAAAACAAATTGAAATGCTTAAAAGATGGTAGCGAATGGTTGCTTCGTTAGATTCCAGTTCCAGGTCGCGAGGTTCAGGTTAAAGCCTGACCATGGTCGTTTTATTGTGTTCTGGCGCAAATTTTTACTCCGCCCAGCGATTGACGAAAATTAAGGGATGGGTGTGTCCGTTCCAAGGGGTGTAGGGATATTCTAAATCATTTTAATAGCAGTCAGCACAAATACAGCTGGCTTGACGATTCCATCCTGTAAAAGCGACTTTGAAATTGGCAGCTACTGCTTTGTAACTTTCTTTGGCGCAAATTTCGATTTCATTGCTTTCATAAGTTTCTTTCTCTCATGTTCTTCTTCTTCCCTTATTTTTTCCATCCTTTCTGCGACGTCCTGCATTGGGGAACTGTGCAAGTTTGCTGCGTTGTCTAAAATCTGATCTTCGATCATGGAAGTATCAACGGCTGTAGGGATGTTAGAGGGTATCAGTTAGCATTTGTTTTGTATACATTCTATTCCATGTAAAACAATCAAAGTAAATTCTAGAGAGGGAAATTATGTAACAGACGAGCAACTGTCCCACTGCTCATATCAGTCGATCATTTCGTACAAAACAGTCCATTTGTCCTCGCAAAGGTTATGTAGTTATCCGATCATTTTATATTAAATCCTCTTTTTCTGAAGAAGCTATTACATTTCTTACCAGATACCATTGCACAACACATAATCTCAGATCGACACAATGTAATGAACACGTGCTATTTCGAATGTAACATCTTTACGTGGAACTTGTTAGAAAAAATATTACTCAACAAGTTAACGAGTGATACTGTAATCTAATTTATTCTTACGATAAAAGCCTGTTCCATGCCCTTCTAGAGACATAAGCCCCGTGTTATGATAACCATGTCCACCAGCAGCAGGGTTCATAAACCCAGGGTACTGTGGAGGGATTAGTGGTCGCGGAATAAGGGTCCCTGTGACAGGCTCCTGATACATCCCGTCGTTTGGGTCCGACAGGAAAACAGGCCCAGACGCCTGAATATGGGGCCAGTGAGTATGATAACCATGACGAAGACCCCATGGTATTGTGCGATGGTATAAACCTTGATGTGGGTAAAAGCCACGGATGCCCAGGTGGAAAAGACTAGGAGGAGGATGAAAGAAGTGAGTTCCAAGAAACAAGGGATATCCATGCTGTAGAGGTCTTGGTAGACCATGAGGTCCAATGAATAATTCGTTGTCAGCATTTGCTGGGGGCAGGTAAGGCTCATCCAGGATTGAGGCCGCCACTGGTGGAACAGCCACAACTTCCTGTCGTCTGTTGCTGCTGTAAGGTTTCAGTGGGTACTTGGTAGCAAGTTTTTTGTTCCCTGATTAATTAATTGCAATGAACGAGTAGCAGCGAGTGAGTTCCGAATTAGTTTATGGTTTAAGATTAGCATTATTACCATACCCAAAGATTGTTATCTGGGATCCAAAAAGCCAGTTACTGATTTTACATTTTACAAAGAAAATCTACATTATTGCAATTTACGTTAACTAAGAAAACTCAATTTAGTCCATGCGAATCTTTGTCCCTTGGTCTGAAACCCCTGCTTTTCTTCACCTGTATTTTTAGGTCGTCCTCTCCTTCAAGCATTCCTTTAATCCTTGGCTGCATCTGTTTCTCGCCACATTATAATTCTTGCGTATTTCTATAGTTTGTGTTTGTCCAAATGTGATACTCGACTTGATTACACCGTAGCTGTACGTCCACCGAAAAATAAAAACCTCTAGTGTAATACCATACTCAAATGTCTTAATCAGCGATCGACAGAAATATACAGTCAGCAAAACGTCAGCTAATTATTCTAGTTGTTGTTATAACAGTGAAGTTCAATGAAGTCTACTTCACCAGAGGGCTGCTTGTCTAATCTCGACTCTCAATCACGAGAAAGAGTTAGTAATAAGGCCATAAATCGCAGTTTGAGTTGCCGATAAGTGGAAAATTTCCCTAAAAAACACCACGAAAAACATACCTGTTACCGGTCTGGAAAACACCTCATGGCCAAGGAAAACAATAAAGCCGACGAGCCCACCTACAAAAGCTAAATTCACCATAGCTACCTAAATTAAACAGCAAAATTTAGTACTCCTTTCCATAACGAGATCTTGCATTATAATTGAAGAAGTGAAATAGACAATTAACCGGCCTGACTGACCTCTGCAGTTCTTCAAACAGAGACCAAGCTTAGTTAACTTTGTGTTTGCCACCGGTGAAATAAGTGTAAACTTTAATGGTTTATACACTTCCTTTAAAGGGAGTTTACGAAATAGAATTATTCCTCACTTTTAAAAACAAAAGATTGCTGAAACTCATCGTCAGTGGTCTAAATTCTAAATGAAACTCAATTTTCACTGAGGTTTACGGTACTGATTTCCTCGCGTGATAAATCGACGGAGGGGAGTCGTGGGTTTCTTATCGCTAAAGTTGTAGATCTCCAAATCGTTAATTGTAGTAGTACAACAGGATAATCCAACATTAAATAAACAAACAGACGGGTAAAAAGTAACGTCACGAGGTGAATATTATGAGGCAGTCTCACTTGTGAAATAGCTTTGCCGTGGCTCGGAGCTAGAGCGTGTCATTACAAGAAAGATACGAGCAGTACTGTCGTTCAATACGCTATGCGAGTGTGTACTATATTCCTTGGCACCTTTAGAAAAGGAAAGCTAATTTGTTTTGAAAAAATATGCAGTGGTGGTGATTATCGTATCCACAATCCCCATTGGGTTACTCTGGATCGGCAGTTGCCTGATGGTTAGGGCTGAGGGTTCATTGGTCTGGGTTCGAGCCCCAGCGTGGGTCATAGTGTTGTGTTCAAGACTTTTCACTGTCGTTTTACCTCTCTTTAGTCCTGGAGTTGTATAAATGGGTACCGGCGAATTTAAACTCAGTGGGGGTACCTTGCGATGGACTACCATCCCCTACGGAATCCGCGATAAACGTGGGTGGTATGGGACACTTCTGACCTAATGCCAGCTTTACCTTTAGGCAGTTGCAGACATGTAAAATTAGTTTAATTACACTTATGTTCTGTTTATCACAACAATTTTCTTTATATTTGTCAGATTTGCATTATTTTCGGTTATATATTTTTGCATCAACTCCTGAAATATACATTCGAAACGTTTCATTGAAACAACAACTGGGAGTCTATATCTCTGTGTTTCATGTTTTCTAGTGTTGTAGACCGTCAGTATCAGCCTCGAGGGTGTTCTACAGCAATCAGTGGAAAGAAGATAAAAGGATCCCTTGAGTCATAGCTGTTGTCTTTGTTCAGGATTCTGTAGGCGGGGCCAGTCAAGTATGACTTTTCATCTTCCCGTGCTGTGGTCTCGTGAGGCACACCGCGATCATCCTTCATGAGTGGAACGGTAATAAGGCCAAGTTTGGCTCCTAGAGCAAAAGAGCAAGTGTAACAGATCTTGAAAAATGCTCTCTGGAGCCGGAGCGCACGCCAAACTTATTTAAAGCCTTAGCAGAACAACCTTAGGGTCAACAGCGACTGTAAAACCGACAACAGTTCAGTCTTCTGGAGGTTTGGTAAGGCAACCAAGTTATTAATTTACAATAGCTGAAGTAAGAATTTCATGCTTGAAAGCTACAATATGGGCATGCATAGAACTAAACGAAGGACAATTGGCATTACGACTCTCCTCGTCCTAGTCGAGAAATATGACTGGTTTGGTTTGGTCAGTCCAATGCCTAGAGTAAACCAATTTAAACACTTTTTCGTATTGCTAGGGTTACCATCTTTTGACAGTACTCGTTTTGGAAAAAGTTAAAATGAATTAAACCTTTGTCATTTTTATGCTGTTTTTAAAGCCAATTGAACATAATTACGGATATTAGAGAAATTCATGTTAAACCAATAACTACTTGTCTCAAAACCGATCAAATTAAGTCTTCAATCCTGAATCGAAATTCATACGTTTGAAGGGGTGAGGTCTTGGATAACTTTAGTTAGTGAGATAAACCATGTATGGTTGGTTCGTTGTGATAATTAACCTGTATCGTTTAACCATAACAATGACAGGTTAAGCTGCCTGACTAAACATGAACGTTCTCAGTATAACAATAGTTTCTCTCTTCCAGGACCCCGCACCTCTTGTTTTTAAATTAATGGCGGAATTAGGGAAATGTTAGTCTCCTTTGAATTGACATAACAGTAAAATACGGGGTGTCACACTATGAGACGTCGCCAAATAGCAGCAATTTTGTTCCCATTTAAGTTTATTGTACCTCTGAATAAAGATTTTTGAGCGGATAGTACAAGGTATGGCTACCAAAGAAATATTTCTTCTGCTGTAGCATACAGTCAGTATTTGTCGCCTTGAGACAAGTACACTTCACTTTGGCAAACAAAGTAGATTCGTGTAGTGTTCATTAAGTATCGCTTTTTAGATACGGATGGTTGACTGTTAACAAACTTACCGTCTTTTATCCCTTTCGTTGGCGGTCGTCCATTCGCATCTTCAAATGCCAAGATTATTAAGAGTAGCGAAGTTTTAAAAATGTTTGCCATTACATTTCCTCGACCTCAATATATTAACGGCTTTTTATATTCAATACTGTGTTTCACTAAATTGGTAAAAGATCATTGATAGGTATAACCACTTAGAGGACTGGAAAAGTGTAACGATATTGTGCAATAGCGGCTTGGTCACCCAGCGCTCGCGTCAGCAAGCACCACGAGTTGTAGTTTTTCGACTTCTTTGAGCTCAGGAATTACAGAGCCTTCACAAAGCTGTCCTTGTGTTTATTTAAGTCTCAAAGATCTTTACATGGTGTCAGAAGTGGTTACCTTGGATTTACTTACAAAGATTCGCGTAAACTCGTGAACGCCACGAACTGAAGCCTGAATACGTTTTAGAAATCCATCATGGCCGCCGCTTCATTTGGCCTGCCTCACAGCCCAGAAGTAGAAGAAATTCAAACAAACATGGAGTAATTATGAGATAGCAACAGGCGTAGCAAGAAAGAAAAGCCCACACGTGTCGCGACTATACTTACCGTAATCGGCGAAGAGGCTGTCGATGTTTACAACACGTTCACGTGGGATGAAGAAGGCGACGATCTCAAAATCGAAAAAGTCTAGAAGCTCGAGACCTTTTGCAACTCCAGGAAGAACACTGTATATGAACGCTATGTTTTTTTTCTCGAGAAATCAAGACAGTGGTGAGTTCATCGACCACTACGTGACAGTATTGAAAAACTTAGCGAACACTTGTGAATTTGGGGCACTCAAAGAGTCGCTTTTAATTATCCGCGATCGGATCGTTTTTAGTTTACAAGACTCCTCAGTAAGAGAACGACTCCTGAGAGATGCAAAGCTAACCTTGCAAACTGCAATCGAGAAAGTCAGGTCATCCGAACTCACCCAAATCCAACTGAAGCAAATAAAAGCGGACAAGACCACCGATGAATCAATCAGCGCCATCACCACCGAGAAGCCTCCTGAAAAATTGCGAAGTAAATTCCCTATGATAGATTGCAATTTCTGTGGCAGAAGACACCCAAGGAATAAAAACCTCTGCCCAGCCTAAGGTTCAAAGTGCCGAACAAAAGAAACAAAACAGCCAAGAACAGGGAAACGACTCCATCTGGTAGAAATAGAAGATGATACTGAAGACGAATTTGCTATCGACATGGTCACTCACAAAATTGGATCACTGAACACCAAGAGTAATGATGACGTTGCTACTCAATTGTTTGTGACAATGATGGTAAACGACAACGCTAATATCAAGTTCCAGCTCGACTGTGGAGCGACCTGTAACCTTCTACCACTGAAGGACTATGCAAGAGTTATGGGAGATACTGATGGACTCTATATTGAGAAAAGTAAGGCTAAGCTAGCCATGTACAATGGAGCAGTTATGTACCCAGTGGGGAAGTGCAAACTCAAATGCACGAGAGATTGATCGTCCCATGTCCTCGAGTTCCAAGTTGTTGATGGAGACTTGAGACCACTTCTGAGTGCAGAGTCGTGCCAAAGGTTGAATTTCTTGAACGTTCTGGTAAAAGACCCTCTCCATCATGTGGATATAGTAACTCGAGACAGCCAATATACGCCGTTAACGTCGAAAACAGTCATTGATGACGACATCTTAATAGAGTATGAAGATGTTTTCGAAGGCCTCGGATGCCTCACAGACCCTTACCATATAGAGATTGACCCAGCAGCACAACCGGTGATACACCCACCTCGCAAGGTACCTGCTACCCTAAGAGAGCCACTTAGACAGGAATTGAAAAGAATGGAGGAAAACGACATTCTGGCCCCAGTGAGTGAAGCGACAGATGGGGTGTCAAGTATGGTAACTGCGGTCAAGCCCAACAAGCTCAGAATATGCATCGATCCAAAAGACCTAAACAGAGCCATCAAGCGGCCTCACTATCCTCTCCCTACCATAGAAGAAGTTGCCACCAAACTTAGCAAAGCAAAGGTGTTCTCTGTACTAGATGCTAAAAGTGGGTTCTGGCAGGTCCCTCTAGATGAAGCCTCCAGGAAACTCACCACCTTTAACACTCCCTTCGGTCGGTTCCGTTGGCTGCGTATGCACTTTGGCATCTCCTCAGCGCCGGAGGAATTCCAGAAGAGAATGAATGATACCTTTGGAGATATCAAAGGTACGGCAGTGATTCCTGATGACCTTTTGGTGTATGGAGAAGGAGACGACATGGAGACCGCCACCTCAGATCATGACAAGAACCTGAGAATCGCACTTGAAAGAGCCAGAGAGAGAAGTCCCACCCTTAACAAAGACAAGGTCCGCCCGAGACTTACTGAAGTACCTTACATCGGCCATTTGCTTACAGCCGATGGACTGAAACCAGACCCAAAGAAAGTAGAGACAATCGTGATGATGCCACAACCCACGTACAGGCAGTAAAGAGGTTTCTGGGAATGGCAAATTATCTCTCAAAGTTCTTGCCACATTTGTCCACAGTCACGGAACAACTGAGGCGACTAAAAGACAAGGATGTTGAATGGCACTGGGATGAAGTCCATGAAAGAGCCTTTACAGACGTGAAGCGACTCATTACTAGTCATCCCGTGCTTCGCTACTATGATGTGTCAAAAGAGGTCACCCTACAATGTGACGCATCGCAATCAGGCCTTGGAGCTGCTTTGTTGCAAGAGGGTCAGCCAGTCGCATTCACGTCAAGGTCACTTACAACCAGGGAGAAAAACTACGCCCAGATCGAGAAAGAACTGCTGGCGATTGTACATGCATGCGAACGGTTTGACCAGTACCTCTTTGGCCGAGAGGTCACCATAGAGACTGACCTCAAGCCCCTGGAGGCCATCCTAGAGAAACCTCTACTTACAGCCCCGAAGAGACTCCAGCGACTGATGATGCGCTTGCAGAACTACCAGCCAAAAGTTGTCTACAAGAGAGGCCAAGAGATGTACATAGCCGACACCCTGAGCAGGGCGTACCTACCCGTACCAGACCATATCTCACAGAACGAAATAGAATTCATCCGATCAGTAGAAGAAGTCGACATGACTAAACATCTTACCGTCACCAGAGAGCGCCTTGCAGATTTTCAACAGAACACTAAGGATGATCCAGTCCTGCAGCTGCTGAAGAGGACTATTGAGCTTGGGTGGCCGGAGAGAAGAAAAGCGGTCCCATCAGAAATCCGTGCATGTTATTCTTACCGAGACGAGCTGACAGTGCAAGATGAAATACTCTTCAAAGGAAACAGAGTCATAGTACCAGCGTCCATGAGGTCTTAGATGCTAAAAAAAATCCATGGAAGCCACAGTGGCATTGAGGGCTGCCTTCGGCACGCAAGGGAAATCCTGTACTGGCCCGGAATGACTTCAGCTATCAGGGACAATGTCTCTGCTTGTGGAACATGCAATTCATTTCGCATGGAACAGCCCAAAGAGCCCCTCATGCCACAGAAAGTACCCGACAGACCCTGGTCAAAGGTTGCTTTGGATCTATTTACACTGCATAAGACAGAGTACATCATAGTTGTGGATGACTACTCCAATTTCTTTGAGTTACGAGCCCTGTCTGATACAAGAGCTTCATCAGTAATTACAAGTCTGAAATCGCAGTTTGCCAGGCATGGAATCCCCAACATTGTCAGAAGTGATAATGGTTCCCAGTTCTCTTCATCAGATTTCAAAACATTCGCTCGAGAATGGGAGTTTGAGCATATCACGTCATCTCCATACCATGCTCGATCAAACGGAAAAGTCGAGAAAGCAGTTAACACGGCCAAACGAATTCTCAAGAAAGCAGTGCTCGACCACAAGGATCCTTACCTCGCTCTACTCAACTGGAGGAATACTCCAACTGAAGGACTTGATTCCTCGCCAGTACAAAGGCTGATGGGAAGGAGAACCAGGACTCTCCTCCCAACTTCAGCAAGATTACTGAAACCCAAGCTTCCAAAGCCTGCTAAGGATCTTGTAACAAAGAAAAGAGAAAAGCAAGCACACTACTACAACAAAGGGGCCAAACGACTAAAAGAGCTCAAACCTGGAGATATCGTAAGAATGAAGCCAGATATCGAAAAAAGCTGTGGAAGAAAGCAACATGTCTCCATAAAGTTGCGCCAAGGTCCTATGAAGTTGACATCGAAGGGACGAGATACATGAGAAACAGGAAGGATTTGATAGCGACACGAGAGAGTCCTGCAATTGATAGCCATGTAGGGGAACCAGATGAGCCACCTCTTAAACAGGGCGTAAAATTAACCTTTTTTACCGGTAGCCACTTGGTTCCTAAATATTTTAAATTGGTAGCCAATTCCAAAAAGTTGGTGGTCAAAATTCACACGAGCTACAAAGAGGACACTAGAGTGGGTCATATACAACGTGAAAGGTTACCTAAATCCAAGATGGCGTCTAGTGACGATAGATTTACGTTTCGAAATCGTGCATGTGCTGGGATTTGGTAACGGGCTTAACGAGGAACTTTGCTGCAGATTTACAAATCTTCAACAATCACTGGATCTCTAGGTAAGGTGTGATTAGAAATTCTAGTCGCCAATTTGGCGACTAATTCTCAGGATTTGGTGGGTTTCGACAAAACACTGACCCCCGGTCAACTGACCCCTTACTGACCCCCCCACTGACCCCCCCCCCCTACTGACCCCCTATAAAATCAATGGGAAAATGAAAATTACAAAAGCCCAGAACTATCAATGGGACCCGATTCAAGTTCATCAAAAAATTTAGCTTACCAAAAACTTCCAAGATGGCAGTCGCGTCGCAGATTTCCGACTCTTGTTCGCATTTGACTGAAGGATTTGTCATGGAAAATCGAGCACAGAATAAGTTGGAATATCAGCAAGCATGGTATTTGTACCGCTAGAAAATTAAGGAATAAAAATAGCGAAAAAATTCAGGCAAATTAGCACGCATGCCACTAACCGCGCAGTGTGCGACACTTGCAGACTGCAGACTGCAGACTACAGACTACATTTAGGTCTAAATAGCACTCTGGTTAGCCTGAATAGCACTCAGGTTAGCCTGTTTACGGTTAGCTATTGGTAATGGAAATGGAATACAATATTTTAGTTAAAAAGTCTGCAGTCTGCAGTCTGCAAGTGTCGCACACCGCTAACCGCGAGCGACACGCACACGATTACATCAACCGGAAATTTAGCTTCTAGTCTCAGGTCCCTCGCCTTCCGCACGCACAAACTACGGTGCACATGGCTTTAGTCATGGACGGTAAGTGGTGTTACTGTTTTCCATCGATTTACCTCTTATTTTGCACCTTGTATTATCCAAATTATGCCATGAATACATTATGAAATCTATTTTTGTTACTTTTCCTGGCAGACTATCCCGAAGTGGTAGAACTTGCAGAAAGGTATGGTTTTTGATTAGATTACCCCGGAATTTTACCTTCAATACCGAAGAGAATGCGCGGTCTTTGTGACGACTTCATGCACCAAGGAGAAAGTAATCCACCGGGCTTGTCCGAAAGGTTAGTAGGGGGTCAGTTGACCGGGGGTCAGTGTTTTGTCGAAACCCGGATTTGGTCGCCAAAGTGAAAAATTTAGTCGCATTGGCGCTTGTATTAGGCGCAATTTTACGCCCTGCTCTGGCGGATGACCAGTCTCAAAGAGTCCTCGACCCAGTTCAGCCTGGCACACCTCTACCTGAGGACACAACTCCAGAACGACCAGAGACCTCTCAAAGAGCTCCAGAGACCCCTCAGCCAACTGAGAGAAGATCCACCAGAGGGCGTTTAATTAGGACCCCGGCCGTTTCAAAGACTACTGCCAGCCCTGAGGGGTGCAGTCAAGCAGAACTGCCACTTGTTATATTTTCATTTTATGTTAGGATGCACAGGGCAGTTAAATATGCCCTCTGTGAACATCTTTAGTTCGTTTGTTATACTGTTAGGATAGACTTTGCGCAGGGCAGTCAAACTTTGTGAACATCTTTGACTCTTTATCTCACAGACTTAGTTGTTATTTTATTTTATATTTATTTTATTTGCTGTCACTTGCAGTTTGTTCCATGCTGTATTAAGGAAAGAGGAGGATGTAACGATATTGTGCAATAGCGGCTTGGTCACCCAGCGCTCGCGTCAGCAAGCACCACGAGTTGTAGTTTTTCGACTTCTTTTAGCTCAGGAATTACAGAGCCTTCACAAAGTTGTCCTTGTGTTTATTTAAGTCTCAAAGATCTTTACAAAAAGAGAAAACGGCTTGTATTAATAATTGAACCTAGAGGATCGAAACGTCATTCTGCAAGGATAAGCCCTTGTGAGCTGCTACTAGGCAACATGGACATACATTTCACATTGAATTCGGGCATATGTACATCCAAATGATACTCCAACAACCAACTAGAGGGAGTTTGGTTTGATACGATAATTCGAAGTGGTTGACAACCTTGAGCTTTAGCAGTCAAGATAGCTATAATCTGGTTTTCTTCACAAGAGATCATACATCCAACTTGGATTCCACTATATTCTTATGACTTCAGAAAAATAATTAAAAATGATAGTAAGGAGCAAAAATGCACTAACACTGAAACTTTGCTTGAAAGTAGATTCGCAGTGCGTACTTTTATGAAATTTGGTACATGATACTTGTTCTAGTTTTTGTCCGGAAAAATTTTGTCTGGAAAATTTTGTCGCGTTGCAACGAGAGGGATAAACTTGCCCTGGAATCAGATAACCCTGATATCAAATATCAGATAACCCTGATATCAAATAAACAAATACAGAACCACGGGAGGGATCTGGGGCGAACCGCATAGCCTGGTATCATATAATCAAGCGTTCAGTTAGTCGTTCAAGTTTTGTTTCCACCTAAGCGAGCTGGAAGTCACCTCTTAATCATCGCATGGTTTCTTGTTACAAAATAGAATTTTACTTATCGATATTTTGTGGTCGTTAGGCCATATACCATCTCATATCCAACACGAAGTCGTGAAATAATTAAAAATACGTGGGGTATTTCCAAGCGGCCTTATGCGCAACAGAGCGCGAAGAGGATAGGTGAGGTGAGGGGAGGGATATTTCCAAAGAATAAAGGAAACAATTCTTGTAAAGAAATTACTATCAGGAATGCGGAAGCAAAGCTCTTGCAATAGGCTCATGTCAAACTATGTCAAACAGACAATTTGTTTCATGCGCGCGCTTTCCGCGCGTACGTACGCATACAAATTTTTGTCTCGCGTGGCTAAAATCACCTACTGAAGAAGGGCCAAGCCCGAAACGTTTAGGTCATTGTACCAAATTTGACACTTTTTAACGCTTTTCAGCCTTATATACGACTATGTCAAACAGAGCTATTTGACTTAAGCGCAGCAGATACTGTCTGAGTTGTTAGATTTTGTTAAAGATTTTAAAAGGGCTCAAAAACTGAAGATATGTGCATTGGATTGACCAAAGAAAAGAAAACAACACCGTTTGGAATTAGGTGGCCTAAAGATCCCTACTAAGAGAAAAGAACTTTATTGAAAGATTGGATAGCATTAAGAACGTATCAATATTTGGTCTCAAGCAGTATATCCATTTACGGTAAGTTGACAATAATTAAATCCCTCTATTCTAAATTTGTTGGTATATGTGCCCTGCTACCACACCTAATGAATTGCTAAAACAATTAAATCAATTACATGTTTTCTTATGGAAAAAGGCAGATAAAGTGAGACGTGTGTCAGCGCCGTGATAAATGAATATGGGGAAAATGATGCATCTTAAGAGGATGGTTAAATCCCCATGTTAATGGTGTATGATAGAACATGGAAGAGGTACACACAAAAAAATTAATAATGGCCTTTTCTTTATAGACTGTAACTATAATGTTAATGACTACGATTTCTTACCAGTTTTATCGCAAACTTTTACTGTGGTGGTCACAGGTCACTTTTGCTTCTCAATGCAAGATCCAAAGCATCATTTGGAATGTTCAAGAAAAACAAGTTGGTATTTTATTACAGAAATTTTTTTCAATGTTGCTTATGGTAACCAGTGCAGCATCAGTTTTAATGGGCAGGCCATCGATTCTCCTCAATACCTGACATCCTCGTTGTTTACCCCTCCTTTGGTTTTGATTGGCAACGAAATCTTCATTTGATGTAAAGAATAAGAAATCGAAAGATGAATATTCTCTATATGGTATGGAAAAATCACTGCCTCCGATTTAAAAATTAATAATGGATAAGCGTTCGGCTGATAATTTGGGAGCTGAGAACATTTTGTGTTTCTTCACTCTTTTGCCAGCACTCGATTCATGTGTCAAGGCTTTCCAGTATATGACAATATACTCTACAATAAAAAGAAATTACACAAGATTGATTTCTGAGGTGATTTATGTACTGTATATTCTGTACTAATGTCCTAACTCCAGGCAACTGTGGAACGTTTTTGAATCGCATGCAATCAACATCCTTTATTCAGTTATCCTTCTTCTTGCAAGAATTGATTAAATCCACGGAATTAAGAGTTATAATGGTTCTGGCTAGTACTGGTGCTTTTTATCGAAAAGGTTTCAATTGGGTTTCTGGAGTTTTCTACCAGAGAAATGGTAGAACTATTTCAGGGAGCATCTTCATTTTATTGCGTCGAAGCTGGTTGTAGAATAGAGTGAGGAGAGAGTTGGTAGAGGTCAACCTGACGATTCCAAGTGATCTGCCGTAAAGACAAACATAAACTAGGGCAGGGTTGTTCAAAGGCGGATTAAGCTAACCCAAACTTAGCGAGAATTTCACTTTTGTAACGTTGAGGTCTTCTGTTTATATGTTTTTATGTTTGTCCTTCACTTTTGAGCTTAAGTTATCTTAAAATACACAAAACATATGAAGCCAAAAACATGTTTTTTTACAAGAGAATTTATACTTCGGTTAACTTTTAATCCTTGGTTAGCGTTAACCGGCTTTCGAACAACAGGGACCCGTTTCTCGAAGGTCCAAATGATGTTTTCGCACCCGGAAAGCCATACCAAAATCTCAAACCTTTTGATTACAGAGCTGCTTTATTCACATAGTCTTAACATGAACAAAGGTTCTTTTCATACTTGAAGTTTCAGGCGTATACACTTCTCTGTTTTTAGATAAAGATTAACTAAAAATGGCTTTGCGGACCCGAACAGTTTCCGGGGCATTCGAGAAACGGGCCCCCTGGTCTTCTCAGCAGAGAAGTGCCAGGCGCAAACTAGAAATCAATCTCCTATCCAACTCTCGTGGACAAATAAGACCAGGACTAAGTCCCTTTGGTAGATGATTAACTGTGCATCTCACTTTGTGAAAGCCCACACAAACACGAAGAGCTTGAATTTCTTAACATCGTTGCCTTGGGCATACAAAAATTGTGGACAAGCGATTGTAAAATCAAACTATTCGTCTGGGATTGGATGCTACTGAACACTTCTACATACCAGGTTGAACCCCTTTACACGATCACTGAACAACTCACGCCCTGTATGTTCAAGATATTTACATTTTTGAAACTATAGTAAAAAAAGGTCAAATTGGCAAATTTTTCAACAAGAAGGATAAGCATGAACCGTACATGTTTTTCACCAACACGGATAAGCAGCAAATTCACAAGTGAATCCCCCGCGCATTTCAATTGAGTCTTAGCGCTAAAAGAAAATTAGCTACTATGTTAACATTATAACTGAACAACAGAGCAAGTAACGATGTTATCTTTCGTCATTTTCAGCGTCGCTTTGCTCCTCATCAACATCATCTTTGTCAACGTCTTCATAGCCACGCTCCAGATGATGCGGCGGAGGTTCATCTCGATCACGATCATCATCGCTTTCATCGTCATCATAGTCGTCATCGTCATCTCCTTCTTCATTGCCCATTGGATATCTTATTCTTGGAGTGACTGGCCGAAAGAAAGGTAGCCCTGTCTTAAGCCTTGAGAGACGTCTAGCAAAAGGTAAAAATGGATTCACACGAGAAAGGAAAGACGGCTGGTGAAACATAGGTTGCGCACTAAATCCAAATGGGATTGGCCCGTCTGACTGGGTAGACATGGGATACTGAAGAGCTCCCATAAAATTCGACATTTGAAAGTTTCGAAGATTTTGCATTGGAGGTGCATCTTGCTGATCTTCCTGTAGTTTAGCTTTCATCTGGAGTTGAGCGAGGTGATTCTCCATACGGTCTTCAATTAGTTTTCTCTGTTCTGCAAGGTTCATTTCTTGCATTTGCAGACCATTTCCTGGTAAGTAGCCATTTTGAGCATATTCGGACATCGGCGGCATTGAAGGGAAGGTGTTTTGTTTCATCATATCTCGCGTATTCACCATGCCGTTCAATCCATTTAAGTTCACACCAAAAGAAGGCATTGTTAAACTGTGGCGAGAAGCCAAATCTGGTCCGATTTCCTCGCTTTTCATTCGTGCAATGAAGTTAAGGAGGTCCAAATGGTTTGCACGCTTTGCAGAAAGCTCATCGTCATCATTCAAAGGCGTGTGACCTGAATCCTTATAACTTTCTTGTATTTCTGTCTTGGCAGTTTTGCTAGAATGTCTTTTTTCGGACACTTGACTTGGAAAATGTTGTCTTTGATCTTTTTGTTTAGCAATGTGTGCAGACTTAGCCTTTTTTACGACTTTATCCAAAAGCTTGAGAATTGCAGCGCGAAGTTCAATTATGGTTTTGTTTTTGGACGCATCAGATTTGTCCTCTATATTATATATGTTGACTTTGTCGTCCTCGTCTTCTCCTTTTGATCCCGGCAACTGAAAATGCCCATCGTTCATTTTTCGTTTGATGGCTTGAGCATCTTTTGAATGATCTCGATATAATGCTTTTAAAAGTTGTCGAAATTGGTTACCAACTATGATCTTCTTGGCGGTAAAGTGAACATTCTTAGGATTTCTTACCAACACATCCTTCCTCGTACCTGACTGAGAAATGAATGTGGCAGTCCCACAACAACCGAAGTCTTTGGAATAGTTAGATGATCTTTTCTCTTTCAAGGGTGTGTTGTGTCCATGTTTCCTGCAAAGATTGACAATAATTTAGATAGTTGTATAGGTAATCAAACGATTTCGAGTGCAATTTGGATTAAATAAGCACAAGTAAATTTTCCTAAGACTGCAATTTACGAGTGCTTATTTATTGCAAATTGCACGAAAAAAATCATTGATTACCTGTTAATAATATACATTGGCAATTTTACGCTTTAGTATTTTACGTGACAAATGAAGCGTCAAGCTACATCAACTTTATTGGATGAAAATTAGACTTGTGAATCCAAGTCATGTATGAAAACTGAGCAACTTCATTTAACTGTGAAAAGCAGTATTTAATTCACAGTTGAATTGAAGAACTTGACCACCAAGCAAAAGAAAACCTCCCTGCGGTTTTGATGCGGCTTTCTTTACATCTGTTTTTCGAGTGGTTGAAAAGCTCTGTACCGTGTTCAAGCTTATCTTCGCCGGGAAGAAACTCTTCAACCCAGCAGAAGTTGCTTTAACCAAAATGCTGAGAAACGAAGCTAAAATCTAAAGGAATTTTCTCCGCGGCACTGAAGGACATTTATTAACATTTTGTTTGTTCCAGCTCAATTTTGTCGGAGCTGTCAATCATTTTTAATTTCACCGTTTTGCACTCAATTTCACTTTTGTGCACTGATCACTGATTTAGGATTAATTGACATGTTCTCAGCCAATCAAAATGCAGAAATCGTTGCTTGTATATTATTATGATGATAATAACGAAAAGGACCTTTCTGGGAGAAAACAAAGCTTTCATGCAGCACATTGTAGACGAGTGTGTTAAGAGCGTCCCAAAATTGAAACCACTTTAACGAAGTAGAACTAGTTTTTAAGTTGCTCCTGATTTTCAATGCTTTGTTATCCAGTTATCGTTAATTAGAGAGACCTCCTTTAGTCAACCATTCCCTATTTTTACACGTGTTGGTATATTTCCCTGTATCTGTAGATATTTAGCATTTCTAGTTCACAAAACCTTTTCGTTAGTTAATAGATTTTAGTTAAAGGATATTTTCTGTTAGTGATTGAGGTTTACGAACGTTCTGATACTGTCTATAGATTAATCTATCTATAGATTAAGAGTCCAGCATGGAACATGGCAAGGTGAGGGAACTTCTTTTACTGGCGTGCTTAACAAGGTTGTAATGTTACGCAAATGTATTTTCAGAAATACAAATCAGTGCAAACACCCCCGAAAGAGGACTTCTTCTTTAAGACATCAATGTTAGCTATTAATAGTTGCAATAAATGTAGGTTTGACTCCCGACCGCTATAGGCCACCCCCGCCCCGTCTACTTATATACACAAAACGGACCTTACACGTGCCATGCACTGTACCTAAATGCATCGACTATAAAGCTAAGTGGAACGTACATACCTGTGAAGCATGTGTTCCGTGCGAGTTTTCTCCATCTTGGATCGGGTTGTTGCACTTCTTTTCTCCTCACCTTTAACTTTGTGAATCAGTTTGTTATTTTTCCATCGATTAAGTACTTCGATAGGCCGTCTTCTCTGGATGCTTATGCATTCTGAAAATGGGATTCATTAAAGTTACTAATGTCTGTATCATCTACAGAATAATTCTGATAATAAGACTTGAGTAAGGTCAGCCTTTTTTATTTTATTGTTTTTTTACTACATGACACCTTTACCAAACTGTGATTCGATCAATTCTAAAAGATGGCATGCATTTTTATAAAGTTCTTCATAGCATTTCCACTGCCATAGAAAAATAGTCCATGACGCCTGGCAAGCCTACAAAGAATTGTTGCCTGTGAACTCTAGCATTTTACAGCACAGGCGGCCCAGACACGGAATATGATTGATATGTAACATATGCTGTTGGTGATTACGTTACAATTTTAGCCGTTTATAAGACAATGCATGAGAATGCTTCGAAAATTGCTCTAAGTGCTACGAATAGAAAAACTTTAATAAAAGTGGCTTACCTTATGTTTGCATTGCATTTTACTGATGTTTCTGAGTTCTTGGAGGCTGTTTAGAGCCATTTAGGCGAGTTTTAGGCTGGCAACTCACTGACAGTCACTCGCCAAACGGCCCGAACTCAAAGATCCGTTAATTCCACTAAAATAGTCTAATCACGCCAAACTTTCCTCATGGTAGCCGTCGATAACTCTTCTTTCTATTCGCTTTCTCCCAAGGTTCCAATGTGTATCTTAAACACCCGAGAATCGCTGATTTTCAAACTCTAGCTTTCAATTTATGTCCTGGCTCGAATCGTAACCAGTTATCTTGGGCACAGGATTTGAATTTTTAGCTTAGCGACCGCGCCATCTTGACAAAGTCGCATCCAGCCATCGAGAGGCACGGGGCAATTCTTTATCATTCAAATTGACCGTGCCACGGTCCCTGGGGATACCACCTAAGACGGCGGGAAATTAATCCGGCTGACTGGGGGCGCGTGTAGTGGTGACACAATAATATATTTATCGTCCATCTCTCGCTGCAGCAACAGTGCTTTCAGCTAAAAACGATTTGTGTGTTCAATCAACTCATAATGCAACCAGCGAACAATGTTTAACTGACTTTAGCTCTTTGCAGTGTTACTGTAAAAATACAACGAGCGAATAACGTTCAACTGAAAGCACTGTTGCTGCAGGGAGAGATGGACGATAAATATATTATTGTGTCACCACTACGCGTGCTCCCAGTCAGCCGGATTAATTTCCCGCCGTCTTAGGTGATATCCCCAGGAACCGTGGTACGGTCAATATTGCCCCGTGTCTCTCGATGGCTGGAGGCGACTTTGTCACCATGGCGCGGTCGCTAAGCTAGAAATTCAAATCCTGTGCCCAAGATAACTGGTTACGATTCGAGCCACGGCAGAAATTGAAAGCTAGAGTTGGAAAACCAGCGATTCTCGGGTGTTTAAGATAAACATTGGAACCTTGGGAGAAAGCGAATGGAAAGAAGAGTTATCGACTGCTACCATGAGGCAATTTTGGCGAGATTAGACCATTTTTGTGGAATTAACGGATCTTTGAGTTCGGGCCGTTTGGCGAGTGACCCTCCAGTGAGTTGCCAGCCTTTGGTTTTTCTTTAAGGGAAGCAAACCGCCAGAAAGTAAAACTCGCCGAAATGGCTCTAAACAGCCTCCAGGAACTCAGAAACATCAAAAACACGCAATGCAAACATAAGGTAAGCCACTTTTATTAAATTATTTTCTATTCGTAGCACTTAGAGCAATTTTCGAAGCATTCTCATACATTGTCTTATAAACGGCTAAAATTGTAACGTAATCGCCAACAGCATTATGTCACACATTAATCATATTCCACGTCTGGGCCGCCTGTGTTTACAGTAGAGGTGCTAAATTGTCGTGAACTACAATTTCGATAAATTTGTTATGCGAAACACTATTACTAGTAAAAATAGACATTAAAAATGAAAAAGCGCTTCCTTTTATATAACGGCGAATGATAACCATTTATCAGGAGAAACATTGTCTCAGTGGAAATACTTTAATTAAATTCTAAACTTCGGATAATGTATTCCAACTTTCTTATTGGTTCACGGAATCTCGGTTTCAGTAATGATAATGACGAAGACAACGATAATGATAGCAAGACTGATAAATGTAAACTCTAACGTAGAAAATTGTTTGTTAGTACCTGTGTTGGATCGTATATGGAAAATGAGCGCGGTAAGTGTGTGTGTGTGAAGCCTTGGAGCCAAGGCTGGCTCATAGCTGCCGGAGCTTATCCCGGTTATCGCGGCAAGTGTGGCTTAAATTTAAACTTTTCACTGGTAAAGAAAAGCTCTGTCGGAAGAAATGGCTGGAACTGAGCAGCACATCGGTAAGCTTTCCGTCGCGGCGAAAACACTGGAAATAATAGGAAATGCCATCCTAAAAACTACAAAATGTCCCAGTTAACTCAACTACCTATAGTGTGATGCCGCGTAAACAAATAAACTTTAGCTTTAGTTGACTTAAACAAGGCGTTGTATAATTTTCATTATTAAAAACTGGATCATTGGATAATGCAATTCGAGAGTTTTCATTGGCTTAGCCATCATTAGCCTGCGAACGCAGACGTAGTGACAGCCGGAAATACGTCTGCGTTCGCAGGCTAAGCCATCATGGGCTATGAGCCATTATACCACGCTCTACGAATATGGTAAGCGTACGCGTGATTTTTTTGAGGCGTTTTTATTTTTTTAAAGTTTAGTTTGCTATATTTTTGGGGCGTTTTTAATAAAACAATTATTCCACTCGCCCTTGTTGGATATAAGATGATTATAGCCAACTTGTTGGCTATCTACCATCTCATATCCAACGCGCGCTTGTGGAATAATTGTAAAGTAACGCCACTTCTTGGGATCTTCCCGCAAACCGTTTGTCGTTTAGTACATTTTTCCAGAATGTAGATGGTTTTGGAGGTGATCATGCGAAAAATATTTTGGAATAAAACACTATCTCGCTCGCCTTCCTGACATTGAACTCATTGAGCCTTCCTGACTCATTGAAGTCAAAAAAATAAATATAAATGAACAACGCGGAACAGATTTTCCCGCCTTTTCATATCATCGCTTCTTTTTGATGACAGTGAAATGTCCACATCACGCAGTCCATTGAAGAATATTTCAAATAAAACGATTATTCCATTCGCTCCTGTTGGATACGAGCTTGCATCCCGTTTAACACCTGTTATTCAACGAAGGCTCGTGGAATAATTGTTAATTATATTATATCGTCGAACACTCAGATGCCAGGGGAATAAGGGACTGATAAAGTAAACAAAAACACGTCCTGAAAGCAAAACTTTCATTACCATGAATTCAAATGTTTTTTTGAAGCCGTGTTCTGATTTTGTTGCTGATATAATTTTTCAAGGAAAAGGAAAAATCTATATCAAGCGGATAAGCCTTTCTCTTATCAATGTCAATGAAAAGGAAAATCGTTTCAGTTTGACATAATCTTACATTGTGGTAGACTCAATGTTTTCAAAATCAGGCGCTGATGCCATGGCCAAATAGAAATAAAAACAAAATTTGCAGCCAAAGTTACGATGTTGTCTTGCAATAATCGCAAGGGCATAGAACAGGCTGGAACATATAGTTCGACTGTATTATTATACACTAAAGTAATGATCGAAAGATAATAAAAAAAGATTTAAAAAATAAAATGTTAACTTGGTCATTTGCGTCAACTGTTACGAAATGCCGTGGGGTATTTTATCGGCTCGAGTTGCCTACCTGACTCTTGCTGTACCACAAAGCACAGCATAATCCAACTAAGAACGGCTACCTTCATGCTGTGAAAACTGGTTTCCGTTCTCTTGTAAAATTTACTTCACATTTTAATAGTCGTTGTTTAGTCGATGATGGGTCCCAAGTCATTTGCAACTTTTTTAATTCCAAGTCAGCTGCAACTCATTTATTATTGAGAGCAAGGCAATTGAGAAACTTTGACGAAGACAGGTTAACTGCTGTCTTTCGACAATGGAAAGCCCGTCCATTAAAGCTAAGGCGGAGAATACCTGCTAGATCTTCTGCCGTGACCCAGAACCTGCTGTTTAAAGACCTGCTTCGTAGAAAATCGTAGAAAAAGCCGTTGGATGCAAAATTACAGGTGAAAATCACACTGTCCTTAGTCATCCTCCTTCTTAATGTGTACTACTCTTCCATCAATAAAGAAAAAATCATTGATCTTTGCGAAGGTGAAAGAAAATATGTGTCCTGAAATTTTGTTTTGGAATATATTGCATAGTAGATAAAACGTCGATATGAAACCCAAGCTTTTTATTTGTGTCTCCTTGCTGTTATTGTCTAATTGCCAGCACAAGGTGACAAAAATGGTGGAGAGGGGAAGTGGGGGGAACTGGGAGAGAGCTAACCGTAAATGGGCTAACCTGAGCGTTATCATCCAAGCTAACGTAACCAGAGCGGCAATAAGGTTAACGAGCGCTCCGGTAAGCCTTGACGTCACTCTCGGATTAACCCGAATAACGTTTCGGTCAGCCAATCTACGGTTAACTCTAGAGAATGGAATTACCTTTAAAATAGGCTGCAGTTTGCAGTCTTCATTTAACATTGACCGGTTTCTATATAGAGACTGTAGAGTCGTGATTGTGTAAATTGCTGTTTCGACCTTTAGCCCTTCGACGAAAGTCTCGTGCTCGAAACGTCAGTTGTTGAATCTCTTGACAGTGGCCAATTAATCAATTCAACTTAGCGGGTAAAACCAAACCGATTCTCTGTAGCTTTGCATGCGTATGAATACAAATTCTGTCAGAGGAAGGACTGGTGCGAATGGAGGGGGGGGGGGGGGGGTGAGGGTCAGTAGATATGCAACAATAAATCGGAGGGTCGCCAAAAAAACTTAAGCAAGGCCGGAGGGGCCGTGTTTTCTTTTGTAAGTAATGCTGTCAGTAAAAATTAACAAATAAAAAAACAACCAATCAATCAATAAATATGCCCTTGTACTCAAAGCATTGTATAATAATATCACCTATTAACAAGCCTACATTTAATATGTCTAGTGATACATAGAACGTTTTTAACATATCAAACAAAACATATATCTACTTATAATTCATCAAATATTTTCGCTCGCACGCCGTACTGGTCTAAACGCGTCACGTGACTGATTATTCCAGCTGTATCCGAGTGATATTCCCCAATTTTCTAAACCGCGCGTGCTGCGAAAAATATTTGAAGGATACTGAACACAATAGCTCCTATTTGGAGCGTTAATGTGTTCGGATATTTGTTCTTGGACATTATCTGTTCCTCAAAGCTCACAGTTTTCCTCGAGCTAGGCTATCGGAAAACTGTTCGCTTCTCGGAACAGGTAATCTCCGCGGACAAATACATATTTTCGCACCAAATGGAGGTAATTTTTTTAAAATTTTTCTTCACACGGTAAAATGGTTCTTTCTGTCAGTAAGAACCACTGGAAAAATCGTCTTTTAGAGCTTAAATGATTCACAAGTCCAAGGCTATGATTCGGTTAGTATGCTCAATGATGGGAATCTAATAACCAAACAGCAGCCGTGCTGGACAATGGCATACAGTACCATAATCTGGTAAGGACCCATGCTTTGAGGAAAGATAAAGTGGTTGACTTCCAGAGATATGTGTAACAAACTCAACAATATACTTACGGGTCAGTTGGCCCGGTACAATCATTCAGTTGTCTTTCAGTGAAACATACCAATAAAACGTATTGCGAATTAATATATGAAAGATCATATATTTGAACTGCGGAGAAAGATATGAAGACGTGATTGATTCGAATTGATCATCCCAATTATACACACTACTTAGGCAGTTGTGAAATTAAATCCTGAAAAATAAATTCAGGCCTGACGGGATTCGAGCCCATGACCTCTGTGATGCCGGTGCGGTGCTCTATCAACTGAGCTTCAAGCCATCTCGGGAGCTGGTCACATTGGGAGTTCGTAATATGCCCGTATATATTGAAGAATACAAATGAATACAAATCTTCATACCTTCTCCGCAGTTCAAATATGTGATCTTTCATACGGGTATATTACGAACTCACAATGTGGCTTGATAGCTCAGCTGGATGAGCACTACACCGGTATCGCAGAGGTCATGGGTAGGAATCCCCTTCAGGCCTGAAGTTTTTTCAGGGTTTAATTTCACAACTGCTTAAGTTGTGTGTCATCATGACGCATCAGTTGCTTAATGTTTGGAATTCTGCTTCTTCACTGTTTCATCCGATAGATTTAGAATACCGTATTCTAAAACAACAGTGTTGATAGCAGAGGAATTTTTATGAGGTAATCGTAAAGAGATGGGAAGAAGCAACGCCTCCTGTCACCATAATTCAGGGATAAGCATGCTTGCCTGCACGTTTGGGTGTGTAATAACACGGCCAGCGGCTTTCAAAAGAATGGCTCTGGAAAAGCCTATTTTCGTATTCTCGGTATTGGACTGGAACTAATTCGCAGTGGAGGTTGATGCGCGGGAATATCATTAAAGAGATTAATGTGATTTGCATTTGAAAACACTCTCGCATTAGCCTCGGTTGCAAGCTAATTCCAGTCCAATATCGAGAATAAGAAATGGCCTATTTATGATCCTTATCACTGTCTGTGATAAAAAAGAAAGCCGCCTTCAATTGTAAAGTCGTGGAAATAACAATTAAAAATGTTTTAATGCAATTTAAGGGGAAAGGGCGTAAGAACTTAGGACCTGTAATGGTTAAAATCGGTAGCATTAACGATGGTTGCAACACTTTCTGAATTCAATTCACTAAGGCGATATTTAATGAGATTAATTTCCGCTTCCTGTGGTTGTTGATAAACAGGTGTATATCAAAAATAAAAACAAAGTGGACTCTGTTATTCTCGTTTAGCAGTGACAACTGTCAATTCTGATTGTTTTATAGTGCAGATGCCTTTCATTCTAATGATCTGATTATGAAAGTGCAGGGTATAGTCGGCACTGTTTTTAATCACGATGAATATTGTATTTATGACAACCGTCTCTAGTCCTTACTGCAATACGTATGTTCTCCGCAGTTCAAATATATGATATTTCATATATTCATTTGTATTCGTCACTATCTACGGGAATATTTCGAACTCACAAAGTGGCCAGCTCCCAGATGGCTTGATAGCTCAGTTGGTAGAGCACTGCACCCGTATCGCAGAGGTCATGGGTTCGAATCCCGTTCAGGCCTCAATTTTATTCAGGCTTTAATTTCACAACTGCTTAAGTTGTGTACATAACTGCGATGATCAATCATATCTTCATATCTCTCTCCGCAGTTCAAATATATGATCTTTCATACGAGAATATTACGAACTCACAATGTGACCAGCTCCCAGATGGCTCGATAGCTCAGCTGGATGAGCACTGCACCGGTATCGCAGAGGTCATGGGTTCGAATCCCCTTCAGGCCTGAAGTTTTTTCAGGATTTAATTTCACAACTGCTTAAGTTGTGTGTCATCATGACGCATCAGTTGCATAATGTTTGGAATTCTGCTTCTTCACTGTTTCATCCGATAGATTTAGAATACCGTATTCTAAAACAACAGTGTTGATAGCAGAGGAATTTTTATGAGGTAAACGTAAAGAGATGGGAAGATGCAACGCCTCCTGTCATCATAATTCAGGGATAAGCATGCTTGCCTGCACGTTTGGGTGTGTAATAACACAGCCAGCGGCTTTCAAAAGAATGGCTCTGGAAAAGTCTATTTTCGTATTCTCGGTATTGGACTGGAACTAATTCGCAGTGAAGGTTGATGCGCGGGAATATCATTAAAGAGATTAATGTGATTTGCAGTTGAAAACACTCTCGCATTAGCCTCGGTTGCAAGCTAAATCCAGTCCAATATCGAGAATAAGAAAATGGCCTATTTATGATCCTTATCACTGTCTGTGATAAAAAAGAAAGCCGCCTTCAATTGTAAAGTCGTGGAAATAACAATTAAAAAATGTTTTAATGCAATTTAAGGGGAAAGGGCGTAAGAACTTAGGACCTGTAATGGTTGAAATCGGTAGCATTAACGATGGTTGCAACACTTTCTGAATTCAATTCACTAAGGCGATATTTAATGAGATTAATTTCCGCTTCCTGTGGTTGTTGATAAACAGGTGTTTATCAAAAATAAAAACAAAGCGGACTCTGTTATTCTCGTTTAGCAGTGACAACTGTCAATTCTGATTGTTTTATAGTGCAGATGCCTTTCATTCTAATGATCTGATTATGAAAGTGCAGGGTATAGTCGGCACTGTTTTTAATCACGATGAATATTGTATTTATGACAACCGTCTCTAGTCCTTACTGCAATACGTATGTTCTCCGCAGTTCAAATATATGATCTTTCATATATTCATTTGTATTCTTCACTATCTACGGGAATGTTACGAACTCACAAAGTGGCCAGCTCCCAGATGGCTTGATAGCTCAGTTGGTAGAGCACTGCACCCGTATCGCAGAGGTCATGGGTTCGAATCCCGTTCAGGCCTCAATTTTATTCAGGCTTTAATTTCACAACTGCTTAAGTTGTGTACATAACTGCGATGATCAATCATGTCTTCATATCTCTCTCCGCAGTTCAAATATATGATCTTTCATACGAGAATATTACGAACTCACAATGTGACCAGCTCCTAGATGGCTCGATAGCTCAGCTGGATGAGCACTGCACCGGTATCGCAGAGGTCATGGGTTCGAATCCCCTTCAGGCCTGAAGTTTTTTCAGGGTTTAATTTCACAACTGCTTAAGTTGTGTGTCATCATGACGCATCAGTTGCATAATGTTTGGAATTCTGCTTCTTCACTGTTTCATCCGATAGATTTAGAATACCGTATTCTAAAACAACAGTGTTGATAGCAGAGGAATTTTTATGAGGTAAACGTAAAGAGATGGGAAGATGCAACGCCTCCTGTCACCATAATTCAGGGATAAGCATGCTTGCCTGTACGTTTGGGTGTGTAATAACACGGCCAGCGGCTTTCTAAAGAATGGCTCTGGAAAAGCCTATTTTCGTATTCTCGGTATTGGACTGGAACTAATTCGCAGTGAAGGTTGATGCGCGGGAATATCATTAAAAAGAGATTAATGTCATTTGCATTTGAAAACACTCCCACATTAGCCTCGGTTGCAAGCTAATTCCAGTCCAATATCGAGAATAAGAAAATGGCCTATTTATGATCCTTATCACTGTCTGTGATAAAAAAGAAAGCCGCCTTCAATTGTAAAGTCGTGGAATTAACAATTAAAAATGTTTTAATGCAATTTAAGGGGAAAGGGCGTAAGAACTTAGGACCTGTAATGGTTAAAATCGGTAGCATTAACGATGGTTGTGACAGTTTCTGAATTCAATTCACTAAGGCTATATTTAATGAGATTAATTTCCGCTTCCTGTGGTTGTTGATAAAGAGGTGTATATCAAAAATAAAAACAAACCGGACTCTGTTATTCTCGTTTTGCAGTGACAACTGTCAATTCTGATTGTTTTACAGTGCAAATGCCTTTCATTCTAATGATCTGATTATGAAAGTGCAGGGTATAGTCGGCACTGTTTTTAATAAGGATGAATATAGAATTTATGACAACCGTCTCTAGTCCTTACTGCAATACTCCTTGAATCAATTGTGCAGAGGTTAAACTATGGTATATATATGTGAATTTAAAATGAAATGGGAAATTCTTCCATGGGACATAATTGAAATTGTGATAATCATCATCTCCAAGACAAAAAGGGAGCCAATATCCAAATACCCTAGATTAATAACAGAAATAACTTATTTTTTCCTGGACGAAACCTTTTCTTAAGTTTAACTCTTCTACAAAATCATTACAGCTCGTCAGTTACAGGCTGTGGAGGGAATTTTGAAGTCTTCCACATAGTTTGTATGGCAACTTAATTTTTAACAACTGCAAAGTTTCTTTTCATGAAATGGCCGACGGCGGCCGAGGTCAACGTTTGGTTTCTTTGGCTTGGGCAACTACAAGTATAATTACGCCTCATTCCCCTTGCATGTACATGAAATAAACTGGCAATCTTCGGTTGTGATGACTGCATACTAGAGCAAGGAAATATAACTTCTCGATAACAAACGAAATGATAATGCCGTAAAAATCTTGGGGTACTGCAATAGGGGTTTGATCCTGAATGTTATACAATGATCCTATATGTTATCTTATTACAGAACAGTCCTCACACTCATAGTGTCCCCAATTAGTTTTTTCCAAAGCTGATTACTCTTTGATACTATAAGAAAGTCTTTCATTAATTCATTCATTCATTCAACAGAATCTTCTATCTGGACATTAGACTGAGACAGATACCAGACTATGATATCCACTTCTCCTTTTATTAATAGGCAAACAACAAGTGGCTTAAATATTTCCATGTGTTTGTTTCTTGAATGATTTTGTTTTAAAGATCTGTTTCGACTTATTTTGTGTTTGCACATAACATGTGTTTAAACCCAGCGATTTGGTTTAGAAGGTTTATTTCACTAGGTAAATCACTTTTTGGACGATGGACTCTGAGTAAGTACTTTGACTCAGCGGAAGACATCAAAGAGGTCGTTGGTCGCTGGAATGCTGCAGAAGAGAAAATCAAATTCTATTTGGATAGAAGAGACAGATAAAAACCAAATACAGAATATTTGGTCTTCCCCTCTGGAGATAGTTATTTAAATTACTTTTAATAAACTATATATATTATATATATGTATATATCATTCGAAGTCTATAGAAGCGCTCAGAAATTATATTTATTTAACTAGATTTTACGGTGTCGCTGAGACGATCAATGAGCGCTTTTGCTCTTTTTGATTAAAGAACATATTTATGATATTAGTAAAACTGAAGTACAAGCTTGAAGTTTCAAACGAGAACAATCTCTTTATTATTTGATATATACAAGCACGGTCCGTAGGCAGATACACAAGGCATTTTGGCTTTATTATATCCGTGAGCGAGATATGTACATCGAAGTATGTAGAAGCAAATATCACCAGAAAGACACCGGAGGATACCAGAATCACTGTCAAGTATGTTGTTAAGAATAATGCTTGGGCATATAAAACGTAATTCTCAAATACATAGATAAATTTAACTGTGTCAGCTGTCAGGCATAAGTTAATGTTTCAGACTTCTAAGTTACAGATGAGCGCGAGAATAAACAACAGCATTTCTGCCGTGATGTACATGAATTTCATGATCAAAAAGAATACAAACACATTGCAATGTTGACACGAGATGGTTAAATAAGAAGCTATCAAAAGCATTATGAAGTTGCGTTTCTTAGTTTATATTGTTGTTATTATTATTATTATTGTGTTCTGTGGACTTCACGGGGAAGACATTCTATTTATCACGAGAAGTAACCGTTTAAAATGACAACGTTGCGAAGACTAACAAAGAAGTTATATCACTTTTGAAGTGTATATTTTCAAAAGCTGTGCTTCGTTCGCTCGCTCGTTCTTTTTTAATTACTATAAATTGGCGAAAGATGTCCATTTCAAAAAATATTCATAAAAAGATATCTTTACGAACCGCAAAACGGCTGGAGTTCAAAATAAAGCAAAACCTTTGATACAGTTCGCATGATAAAAGTTCACTGTATTTGTCTCAAGGAAACCTTGCTCACGAATTCCTCCGCAAAAGATTGGCATTTCCGACGATTGAACTTCTCCTTTATCTTGAGTTTCTTTCTTCCACTTTGTTCTTCGATTTTGAAACCAGGTTTTCACTTGCATTTCTGTTAGATTCAGGTCTGACGCAAGCTCAGCTCGCCTGCTCTCCGTGACATACCGACATTTTGCAAACTCCTTCTCCATAGTTTGGATTTGATGAGCTGAAAACAAGGGACGTAGTTTCTTTTTCTTCATTGGGCGCCTTCGTTTCTTCTGGAAGTTTATACCTAAAAGTTAGAAGAGAAAGCCTTACTAAAAAATTTAACCACTGTGATTTATAAAGGTAAACATTTTAACTTGCTGCGCAGGAAATTAGGTGAAGAGGTGCTACTTCTGGAAAGCCAAGAAGACTACGGAAGGTATATCAAAAAGGCCTTGTACATAACCCTGCTTGACACTATAACTGGCAAAATGTTATCGTTTAAACTACTGAGTTCCTTTGTAAAAGTGTTGTTTGTCAAAAAATAACTGTTTCTTAGAATGAGCTGTTTCTGAGTTGATTTAATCGATGGAAGTTGCCACTTGCTGTGTCTAAAACAACCGCTTCTTTGAAGGCGTGAGTATAAAGAGTTGCTAAAATATCTCGAAGCTGTCTCGTTAGTTCTGTAAATTAAATTAGGTGTTAAGCCCTTAAAACAGAGGAAAGAGATTTTAAACAGCAAATATAAAATGCATCGGACGAAATCTAGGATACACTATTGCCTACCATTATATCCAAAGAGACGCTCTACGAAAACAATACGTACCATAGTCCGCTTATTGCGATTCAGACGTAAACAATTCTACACATCGATAGTATTTTGCTATGTTCTTTAAAGTTCAGGAATATTTCTTCTAAACGATTTTAAAGTAGTTTAGAAATAAGGTATAAACACTGAAAAACTTGGAGATTTGTCTTCTAAATTTCTGACAAAGATGATTAATGGAAAATGTGCTTCTTCCACATCGAAGACTCAAAGCTAATAGTTAAAATATCAGAATTGTACCATGGAAAAAAAAGAACTGCACTGCGATTTAATCAAAAGAGCACATTGTTAAAGAACAGATTAAGCAAGCAGCCGGGGAAAGTTTTACATGAAATGTTGCCAAAAGACTCTTATACTTCCAACAGCTCAGTAAACATGTTATCTTGTTTATTCCAGGGCAAAGAAATGGGTCTCTCGGTTGTCTAAAGTTTGCAAAGCTTTTATTCTCTGCTGATAACTTTACTCGTCATCAGTTAATTTACTGTCGAAGGTTTCTAACAAGAGTTCTATGTACTTTTGAGCGAGACCGTTTCATAATGGATTTATGGAACTTTAAAAAAATCGAAACTCAAAGGTTGATTTTATGCTGAATGTAACGATGTTCATAGTGCTTTGATTTCTTGGGATAATAACCTAGTCTGGTCACGGCGGACTGTTCTTAAGATATTTTAACCAAGTCAATGATACAATGGATTTTATCTGGCTGCGATTGTCCTTGAATACTGAGTTAATGCAGTGTAATACCACTCTCAAGGCAGACGAAAATGTGTAACTAATGTTATCTTGATAGCTATTTTTCCAAACTTACCAAAGGAACCTACGTGGGTCGGAAAAATAAATGGATTTATCTGAACAACTGGTTGAGGAGATGGAAGTGATAATCCAGGCAAACAAGATGGCAAATGTGGATGGTGATACCCTGGAGGAAACACTGCCCGAGGAGCGACAAGCAATGCTGGCGCTGAGCTTGGTCCGTTAAAAACGTTAAGCGTTCTGTCATGTTTGGAGATCCATGGCTGCTTCTCCACTGTTTCATCTGACAAGTTTAAAATATTCTTGATGGAAAATGAACTTCCACTTGGTGAAAATTCGGCGATGCTGGGTGGGGAATATGCAATACCTCTTGTCGCCATTACGGTTTTTGCTCACGGGGACATATGTAACCCTGCTGGGCGTGTAACATGGCGGCTTTCAGAAAAAAGACTGTGGAATTTATGATAATTAACCCTGTCAGTCATTCGTAGACAGGATGTCGTTGTTAGAATGTTATCAATAATGATATCAACTGTGCAATTTTAAAAGATTTTCAGTATGCCTCCACTGAATGAATATAGTTGTGGAAGGTGGCCTTTGAGCACTGAAAAGGCAAGCACCATGAATCTCGAACGGGTTTTTTGACCTATGATGTTTTACGCGGTGTCTTAATTATAAAAGGAAGAGATTGAATTGCCGCTTCCTGTGGCGGTTGATAAACTTGTCCTCTGAAGTGGCAACCGACAGAACTCTGGCACAATTAGGAGCTGTCAGGTAATGCAATGGATAGCCCTTTCATGAAAAAAAAAAGGTTGTACGTAAGATTGATTTTAAATTTAATAGTTTTGGGCCAATTTTCTTTACAAAACTTAGCTAAAAAACTGAAGACGGTCTCAATGTAGTCTTCTTTAAAGATGATTTCCAGTCCGTACTGCACGCTTGCGTTTTTTGTTTTGCTTCATGTAGGATATCACAAAATGTAAACATTTCGCAACTACTTACATGAAGTAAATTTAAAGTTTCAAAGCAACAGCCATTATGGATGCGGTCGAAGCTTTATACTTCATTCTTTCTCATATCACTCATATCAGCTGTAAAAATCAATGAGCGGCGGTTAGAAAAAGAATTTGAAAGGCCTCAAAGATAAGGTATGTGGTTCATAATGAATAACATCGATTCACATTCCATCGAGTGGGAAGTTATAATGTGATATACATTTGAGTGCTGAAACTGAGCAGGGCGGACTGGAAATCATCTTTAAATCTTGGTTCAAACGACTGACAATTACACATATAAACTTTAACATCCAATAGCAAATTAAATCTAATTAATCTAATTGCTATACGTTGCTTATGGTGTCCTTTATAAAACGTGGAAGGAAATTTGTTTGATTATTTTTGTACTTATTTCTTGCAGCGGCAGCTTGCTATGTACTGTTTTCAGGGGATTTTACGTTGGATGCTAGAGTCACAGAATCCCTCTTTACGGTGGGGGTTTCTCGTTCTGATTTTAGTACAAGCTAAAGAATGATATAAAGATAAACGACTTTATATGATATGTTTATATGTCAAATGTCACGTGATTTGTCTCACAAGAAAGGAGACAAATTTTTGTCAACTTACCTTACTTTATGTTGCGAACCGCTGGTTATGAGTGCCATCATAGGTACAAAGGTTTCAACATAGAAGATTTCCCACGTTGTCTGTGACATAGCAAGCTCAATAGAGTCACCCCGGTATTTACCTCTTAATCGTCTGATAGTTTTAGTGGAACAATCTTTTTTAACACTTTGCAAAGCACTATATTTAGAAGAAAGCTAACCTTGTCCCACTTCCTATTCAGGGTGGTTTCAGACTTTCGCAATTTTCATCTGGCATCTGGAGAGCACAATATTTAGATGGGAGAGGAGAGGGAGGGGGTTTAAAATAGACTGCGTGGTAACACTCTGAATGCTCAATGATCTCGTTGAATGAAGTTCAGATTAGTGTCTCAGCCATTTCGACCACGGTTGTAATAACAAAAAGGTGGCACGATCTTTTCACCTGGAAGTTAATTGTTTCTTAAGAGAGAAATGACTTATTATTTATACCAACGCTAAAGTATGCACGCCGATAAAATATGCCAACTTGTCGTGCCATAGTCCAAGGTAATTAATACATTAAATTGTTTATATCTTTGAACTAAAGAAAGCAATATGCATAAGATCATCATGAAGGTCGCTGAAGATCACCTACTTATATTGACGGACTATACCTAATTAACACTATATTGTAGGCACAATTCCTTAAGACAGGTTATCATAGATAACCTAACAAAGATGGAAATCGAGAGACCAAACAGGCAACTGAGCTGCCATTTACTTTGTTTCGATGGACGTTGTACTTCTTAGTACTTTGTTCATTTTCAGTATTTCATGGAGGGAGATCATGCGACGGAATAACATTGTAAGCACCCTTTCGATTGCCTTGTTTAAGTGTTGAGCTTGCAATAGACCTCTTTAGCTTGGGCAGTTTGTTTTCCCATTTCAGACCATGTGATGATACTCTTGAGAATTATTGCTTTCAAATTTTTAAATAGTCATGTGCATATGAATGAATAACTTTTAGATGAAGAACTATTCTCTGGAGAATATCACATGGTCTGAAATGGGAAAACAAACAACCCAAGCTAAAGAGGTCTATTTATAGAGAGCAAAACATCAAGTAAAATATATTTTGACATACAGAGTCGTAACTGAACAGAGAGAACGTAATATTTCAAAGAAGCTTCAACTACACTAGCGGTATTGTACCCTTAATGAGCATCGATGAAACTTGTGGACTGCGAACGAAATAAATGAAGCTGGTAAGGCATCACCATGATGATATCTGCTCCATTATTTCACCTCGTGGCCTTTTCAGCCGTTCTCATTTTTTAGATGGTTCTTATGAACGATTGTATCTAAAATTGGATACTTATTGCTGCCGTTTTCGATTTATTTTAAGAAGTAACGGTACTTAACTGTCTAATTGTGAATGGTGTGGTTGAACCTTAACTGCTTTGCAAATAACATTAGAAAAAATACACGCTCAAGCCTCTTTCTCGTATTGTATTACCCCAGTTATAACATAATTCAAGGTTACAAACCTTGAATATGGCATAAACGATACTTTCCAGGTATCAAAGAGCTTTTCATGGGGATTTTGGTTATGTCTTAGGGTTACGCCTTAAAACTAACAGCTAATAAAACAACGTACAAAAACGTAACAACTCAAAGGTATGTTAGACACTACTAACCTTGTATCGGTTTTGTTATCTTTCTTTGATGTATTGTGATGTTTTAAGATACGACGCCATGTCAATAGTTCACGTTTACTTGATTCAATCGTCATTTTGCACGTTTTTCTTGGGTCTCACTGGTTTGTTGGGAAATTAGCTTCTCTCTTGTTTCCATTTTTGAAAAAAGCCAGTAGTTATGTCTGTTTTTCTCAGTGTTGTTCTCGTACTCGAATTATCTAAAATACCGAATTGTCTGGCGTGGCAATAGTCATATGTGCCCTTGTAGGGTACTAAATAGCCTTTGGGCCATTTTAGAGACATTGAAAGTTGATTCGGCTAACGGATATGAATGGTGATGACAGTAATCAGGGAGGTTATTGCATTTAGGCTAGACTGGACTTCATGCCACCTATTGTCATTTGTGACCTGAATTTCACACCCGACCCTTCACGAAAAAAAGACACTCACGACTGATAACTCTTGCTTTTTTTCCTTTTTTATGTGCCATGTATGCCGTCTAATTCGAGATTCAATGAGTGTAAAGGAATATATATTTTAGATTCGGATTTGATGTTTGTTTCATTTTGGAATTTGCGTTGAAAGTTGCCATGCAATTAATGACACGTGACACGATTCAGTAAATTGCCAAAAATGAGAAACCGATACTAGAACGAGAAAAAGTCTTTTTTCCGTTATTTTCCTTGACCGGATAAATTTGAACGGTAGAAAACAATGATAGGGTAACAAAGGGAAAGTTATGTTATATTTAGCTCCTATGTATTAAACATATGAGGTCTTGAGCTTGCCATGGTGCAATTAGGACAAATGATGATATTTAACATATGATACTAAATTAAAGATAAAAAATAAATACAACATTGGTTTCATCAGCTTTGGTGAAATGATAAGTAAAATATTCAAACCAATGTTTTTTTGGTACGTATTCGATCAGTTGTGGTCTTCAGAGTTTAAAGGCAGAGGAATACACAACCATTTCGTCCCCAGAGCCCGCCCATTCTCGGTCATCAGTGGCGGAATGTCCGACTTCGCCGCAGCGACGGCAGCTTGTCACGGTTACAGAAACGCGTACGCAGTGCATGACTTAATGGTAGGATTGAAGAATAGAAGGGCGGATTTAAGGTTATTCCTCAGAAATATAATTGGTTCAACGATTATTTTGAAATTTTCTCTGTTCCAAGCACTGTCTCGAAAAATACAATAAAACAAATTTGGAAAAGAAATATGATGGGACAATCCTACTAATCACGTGCGTTATTTCGTCGGTTCAGTTTTAATGAAATACTTGAAAAAAATTGACAGGTAGAAAGTCTCGAGCATATGCAACAATGCAACATATAGTTTATAGAAAAAATTACATAATTCTAAACGACATCCATACAAAAGGTTCAGTCGAGTCGTTGTTTTCAAGGTCATAATTTACATCCTCGAGAAACGGTTTTGTGGACACTTTCAGCTATATCTTTTTTCCTTCCGATTAATTTCTTTAATTTTCCAAGTTAAAAAGAATAATTTGTACATCAAAATTATGTAATAAAAATACAGATCACCATGCTCGTTTAAGAGAAATCCAGCATATATTTTGCTGACGCGCTTAGCTGGAAAGAAATCTCTCGATGTTTGTAGGTGCACGCCCCTAAAAATCGCAAAAATCGTGCGCAGTAGGGATGCGCAGTGCACTGAGGAATCACCTTAATGACTAACATTCTCACTAGCAGCACAGAAACCAGTTCATATTTTACGGATGCCCTTAGTTCACCGAGACATCGGATATGCCAACTCTAATTTTGGCCAATCAAATTAAATCAACTGAGAAGTTAATTGTATTTTTTTATTGGGTATAAAGAGTAAAACGCTCTGAGACTCATTTAAAGTGACAGAGAAGTTTCATTTATGCTCATGCAAATCAAACTACAGTCCTTACCATGTTCAACACGCCTACCTGGATCTTGGAATAAGGCGTAGAGTTTAGGTGTTAGTTTTCATTTTGGGGTCGTTCGAGATATGAATGAAGCATTTTTACACGCTTACAGCAGAATTTCCGAACGAACAGGATTCCTGTTTTGCGAGTTATTTATACCTGAAAATACCACCCTTTATAAGCTTCTTTAAATGTAAGCCTTGCTCCTTGCTCCTTTTTTATATTTAATCCCTCTTATCTTTAACACGTGAGGATTAAACGAGCATCTCATACCTAACGGTTGTTGTAAGCCTAACTTAGAAGTAATATAAGAAATTCTTTTCTTCTTAAGTCCGATATAGCACGCTTGAAAAAATGAAACAAGCCCAAACGACTTGAATTTCTGTGAGAGAGAAATGCTGCTGTGGAAATCGGTAATTTAAAGGAATTCGGAGTAATTAGGTTAGTTTTGTGTTTAGGTACTTTGGTTAAAGTGCGATAGCATACAACTTCATTGCCACCCACGAATGGCTATGTCTATATGAAATATTGCATACGAAAGTTAGGTAATAAAATTCTTTCAAAAAGTTTTTCGTCCCTGAAAATTTAGTTTTAACCTAGTATGCAGCAAAAACGTTGTATAACTAACGTCTGAATTATATAACTGAAGTGCTCTGCTTATCTGTGTAGAGCATGCATTAACTCATAAGTTTCTTAAGTGTTTTTGTTTTGTTTTTTTTGGACAAATTCCCGTTTTCGTTTTGATGCAATGTATCTGTGTGGTTCTTTGAGATATCAACCTGATATGAACATCATTCTATTGTACCACCGCCATAAAAATATCTTTGGAAGCCCTCACGGCAAACAGATGGATTTACGATAACGTGTTGACGATACTTTACCAAATATTTCATTCCGCAGGAGAAAATGTGATTTTCACGACGACTGGTTAATGTGACACAGATAAATAAACAGTGGAATTATTTTTAGGAACCGGCGGATTTTATATCTTGCTTATTTTAAAAATATAAATGTGCTGCGGATTAATGTGGAACTAATGATAATCGATTTAGCAACTCAAGATGTGATGTTTATTTACTTTGCTTAGCGTTTTACGGCCTAACGGATGTAAACCAACCTAAGTGGGTTCATTCTTGTACGGGAAAATAACAACTGAAATTTACAAACTTTAGCGGTGGATTTGAACTTCTAGTATGCATACTAGTCTAACTGAGCTGACTGGAAAACGCGAATTATATTTCAAGAGAAATTCAAAACGTTACTAAAAACCACTGAACATTCCATAATGTCAGTCATCTTTAGAAATGTTCAGGCGGGAGACCAGTTATCTTTGTCCAAAAAAAAAGCCGTAAGAAAATAAAGAAATCTGAAAATCAGCTAAGAAGTTAAAGTTACAGATGGTTATAGGATAGGAAGGAACGAAGGCCATGGATGCACGATAGGGTCTGTAATCAGCCTGTCAATCACAAATATGTTTACAGACATAATTGGACGATTTCTAGTCTTGTCAACGATTCAAGCAATCTTAAAAATAATATTAACATTAGTAGCTCCAATTTCAAAAAGTGATGGGTATTCAGTGGTAAAAATAGCTACGATCAGCAAGGAGAAACTAGACAGGCCACTCCATAAGAATGGGCAATAGGTCACATGATAACCAATCAAAAAGAGGAGGGGCCATATTTCACAATAGCCAGAACCCCGCCAGAAATTAATTCTCCCTCAGTACTGGTGGTAGAAATGACAAATATTGGGTAAGGTAGCAGATCTGACACGAATGGCTCCATACCCCTTAAGAGAACAGTAGAAAAAGCAAAAGAAACAATACCCCTTACCCTAAACCAATACCAGCTGCATGCTACAATATTAGAACAATACAAGCGTACGAGAGCTGTTACAATTTTCTGTAAACGCGTCATCGCAAAGTAATCTCCGGGTTTGACTAATGTAAGATATAGTTTGACAGGAGAACGAAAAGCAGCCATACATCAGAAACTATTGTTGATTGTTTAATCACGTCAATGATAATAATTACAGCTACTTAGAGGTACTTTTTTGGCGTACCTTGAAAGACTTTCCACAGAAAGAATATGTTAGTTACCGTGTTTTGTTTGATTCATTTACAGAGTTGCAACCAAAACGTTGGTAAATACAGAGGAAGATAAACCGAATGATTTTAATGATTGTTATTATTATTATTATTATTATTATTATTTCTTCTAATTTCTTTGCAATAAAAATTAACCTCTCTCAACTTTAACTACTTAACATTGGTACCTGCAAAATAAATGGCCTGTCAGCAGTAAAAGTAAATGAGCAGAGTTTAACCTACCAAGTGACCGACCATGCTATCGCGCTAAAGGCCCGAAGCACAAGGAACAACGCCAGAAACCCTATAACACAAGAGTGTTTCCCCCCCTTATCAAAGATGAAGATACAACATACTCGAGAAGAAGAAAAGAGGTTTGCGATTGCTTAGGGTAACAGTTTACAACACAGCATTAGCGTGTGAGACTCTTGTGAACTATCCAAGGTGGTCTGGATTGCACTTTCAATTTAACTGACACTGCGGCAGCTGGTTTTAATTTCCCTACCCTTTGATAAAAAATGTCACGAGCTCGTGTAGCTGGAAGTTTGGTATGTTCCATTTTATTAAGCATCAAAACAAGCGATTACCGATAAAGCGAATGCCTTCAAGGTAACATGTTTTAAGTAGAAAGTGTTTCATATTTGAGGATCGGTGATTCAATGTTCAGCTTGTCAGGTCTCCCAACTTAGTTTGACCTTACGACAAGTTGTCAGTGCGCTTATAATTGACTTTTCGACACAAAGCAAGTTTATATTCTTTACCGCTACCCAATGAAACTGAGAGTTCCTTGCATAGACTTTGTGTATCTCAGTACCAACCCACTAAAGCCAAATGAAATCCATCAGTAAAATAAATGTTAAAAGGCGAACTTTTCTAACTGAATTCGCTTAACGCTTCGCGTGAGTTAAAAAACTTTGATCGCCTGTATTACTTTATTGAAACCTCTCGTGAAGACCTGGCAGCAGTGACCAGTTTCCTTCATCCTTTTCGCCAATTAAATTGTTTCCCAATTCAACACAATTCAACCTATGGTACGAAAATATCTGAACAGCTATGCTCTGTTTCATCTTGTAGGAATATACAGGTCCTTGATTGTATTTAATATGTACGTTGCTGACCTATTTCTGTCTACAGTTTTATAAGCAATCATAATGTGGCGAGATGTTGTAAGCAGGTTGTTGCAACAAGAACGCTGCACTGCTATGTTTAATGTGCTAGAAATAAAACAAACAGAAACCGTATAAAGATATTTAGTATATATTGCCAACAAATTTATATTGCCAACAAATTTTGCACAACAGCAACGAGACGAATACAGAAACCAGTGTCAACCATATTGAATTATGAAGTAAAAAGCAAGTGACATGATTTCCAGTGTAATATATGTTGTACATTTTCAGGCCGATGATATTTCAATTTATCTCAATAATATGTATATGTGTTTCATATGTAAGAGTGCAAATTTTGATTCAGCAGCGTTGGTTCGGCAGACATATTATATACATGGCTTTGTAAATAATTCCTCTTAGCAAGAGGGAGAAAAGATCTGTTCAAATGTTCAGTACATTCTTTTTCTTTAAAATATTGCAATATACATATATACCATCGTTAGCTTCAATTAGATAACTACAACAATCCAGAGGAACGATCCAGCGAAGGCAAAGTAAAGGAGGAATTTGGGTGCTTTGAGAAAAAGGAATGTATGTGATGTTTACGAAAGTTTCTTTCTTCTTGAAGCAAATGTTGGTCAGTGAATTCAAAGGGCCTCCGTCCTATTTCCGAAGTTAATTGCTCTTGTTTATCTCTTGTTTCCTTTTTGGACTTTGTTCTTCGATTCTGAAACCAGGTTTTCACTTGTGTTTCCGTAAGATTTAGGTCTGAAGCCAGCTCGGCTCGCCTGCCTTCCGTGACATACCGACATTTTGTAAACTCCATCTCCATTGTTTTGATCTGGTGGGTTGAAAACAAGGGACGTTGTTTCTTTTTTCTCATCGGTCGTCTTCGTCTGATTGTAAAAAGTTCCACACCTTAAAAGTAAAGAAAAATATAATTTAATAGCTTTTAAAGGTATTTAGTATCTACCGAACGCTTCTTACAGTTATTTAAAACAACATTTTTAACGTTTTGGGTTTCTTCGCCGGGTTAAGTCGCGCGCGGTAACTCGCCTCTGAATAGTCGTACGTCTTTCTAGTTTTTTACCTTTATTTACCGTTTTGCATTTGGTAATGTAGAAAGTTGGAAAGAAGCAAAAAAGGTTATATTAGGTGAACATATGTTATGTGCTTGTTTATCACTATTTTAGGTAACAACTCGTGTTCGATGGTAGTTGCCCAGTGTCCCACGCAACAACTCCTCAATTCATCAGTAAAAGTTAGTTGTTCGCAGGCCATTGAAACATCAGTTAGAAAACCGAAAAACACGCGTGCAGAGATCTTCCCCCAAGAAAGACATTATAGCAAAAATGTCCATGTATGTCTGTATAGGTGCTAAAAATTGTCAAAAGGTAAATGCTCTTATGTTGCAGCTCTCAGCTTAATTGTCAAAATTTTAATCTCAGGATAGCCTATAACACAGTTATCTGTAAAAATAATGTATTAAAAGTTAAAGGTAATTTTACCGTGGTATTTCTTAAAGCTTGGTTTAATCAACAAATCGTTACAATGTTGTTGTCAGAGGTTCTGGGGAGAAAGCTAGAGCACACGCTTATGATGATACAACTGAAGCCCTTTCTTCGGTACAATCACACTTGGATCAAGAGATCGACAACCATAAACGTAAAATGAATCAGCACAAAGCATTTTAGGTAAGCCTCGGTTAAATTTGCTTTAGAAAGCTGCTTGCCTATACGTGTTAGTTGACGGCAATATCTACAACGTTCGAGAAAATAGGTCTGACCCTCCGGATGCTACTCAAGCCGTGACTTCTTGTCTTTTTGGCGTGTAAGAATTAACACATTGTTAGAAACAAGCGAAGCTCTTTATGAAAGTTTTTTTTCCCAATTCTTTGAACAAAAAATTGGGATTGCCATGATGTAAGTTTCGTAGGTTTAAGCATTGATTATCTAGAAAGAATTTTCAAGAGAATGATAGTCTTCAACGCAGCTAAAAAATAATAAATAAACAAAAGTTGTGTGAACATCTCACCTAAATCCATTTAGAAAGAGAACAATCAATTTGTGGCTCAAAATATGTGACAACTTTCAACCGTTAACACGGTGCGAAATGAAATGAAGTGATGTAGCAACTGGCCGCACTTTCCGTGCCACAAGAACAATATAACAAAGACTGGTATTAACTAAGTGGACTCCTCTTTTCAGCTTACCTAATGGAGGTCCATTGTTTGCAATTGGAAAATGGTAAATGCTTGACTCTGAGCGAGGATGTGGGGTTCCACCAAAGTTAAATCCAGGCTCAGGGGTACAAAGAGGCAAACTGTGACCATGATACGTAAACGGACGTACAACTTGAGGAACAAGTGGAAATGATGGCATTCGAAGGGAATCACATGTTGAACTAGCAGTTGAGAGCATAGCAGCTGGCTTCTTCTCTGTAGCACCTTCTGAGAGATTCAAAAGGTTTTCTATTGAAAAGGAGCTTCCAGCTAGAGCAGGTGGAGATGTTGTGGCACTCTCTGACGCCGCCATATTGACTTTGCAACAGGGCGTGTAGCTCAGCAATCTTGTAATGAATAGCCGCGGAATATTTGATAATCAGGCATGTCAGCCTCTTTTAAACAATAACCGGTCATTACAAAAGGTGTCAGTGATAATATCAACATCAAAATTGTTCCCTGTACAGAAATTCTCATAAATAAACGCCATTTCTCATAATGAGCCAAAGCACCGCAGCAGTAGTGGTCTCTGAACTAGAAAAAATGTGGGATCAGTAATTTGTCGCAGTTTTGAACCCTAATACACTTAGTCCAAGGGAATTGATGTAAAGGTTACTGTTATTTGATCCATTTCCTTTTTCCGGGGCAGGACTGGCAGATAAGATTAATTCTTCAAGGCTTTGTTAAAACGACAGTCAACGGGCCTGGGTTAGTTGCGGCCGCCTTTGAAGTGTGCAACGCTTAAAAAATATGTCAAGCTGGTGCTAATTGAGGTGTACATGCCTAGGAAATGAATTTTCTAAAGAAAGCAAACAAGAAGCTCTCAATCTAACTTATACACCATCACGTGACACATGCACGAGCATGAGTCAAGATTTTTGAAGTAAACAATATCAAGGTATGGCTTGAGTTTTTTGTCTGCAGGTTTGGTGCAATTCATGTCTGAAATGCAGAGGAAGGAAATAATTAGTTTTTGGAACCATTCCAATCACATGTGTTTTTGAAAAAAAAAGCACGACAATATTTGATCGATAGTGCGGAAAAACAGAAGCTTTAATTAGATTTAAAAAATAAATGACAATTTAACAATTCCTATCTAACCATTGTAGTTTTGCATATAATTCATCTTTTGTGACCAATACACCAATTTCGATATATTGAAATTCAGCCTAAAACAATCAGACTTCCGTGCGAGGCTCTGGGGAATAACTAGAGAGTTTGTGGGAGTTTATTCCCCAGAGCCTCGTGCTGAGTCTATTTTGTTAGACTGAATTTTAATATATCGAACTTGGTCTATTTCCCTTTGCTCAAAATCAGGGGAGAAGGGAAGGAGGATAATTAAATATTTGTTAAATATTTTTTCATCCTTTAGGAAAAGCAGCAATTAATCTGAAATTACGAAAAAAAGTTTCATTTGGTTAATTTTGTCTGCTCTGTTCTTAACACATGAATTTTAATATATTGCATGGATCCTGTATTTTTCCAATCAGTACGGCCACTGAACTGATATTTATTCTTAAAGTAATTCGAATCAACAAGCAGATCTTGACAAAAAGGAAGATGCCTACAATGAATCAGACCAGCCCTGTTTTGCTGCAAGGTGATCCCCTTTACCATGTATTTTAACGTCAAGTCCTACTTTTGTTCCTATTTTTATAATAATCGAGCGAGGGATGATATTTGAACCATCCACTGTATAACCCCCATGATCCTTATGGGACGACAAAGGTACATATAACCAATGGACCTTGGCCTTCGATTATCAACTTTGATGTGATGTCGTTTTCCAGGGGAATTCGGTAAACCGAAAGTTGATAATAGTTTCTCTGTACTGGGTTTGCTATAATCGAGACAACGTGTTTGTGTGTATATCAGGGTTTATATGTCACTACAGTCTAGAACATTCTATAGTGGCAGCTTGAGGCGCGAATAAACAGGTTAAAACTAAGGTGAATGGAGGGTTTACTGGGAAGATTTATAGAATTTTCAAGGTAAGTGATTTAGCACGAGTGCTAACGGGGCCGACCATTTAGACACGCCGTGATAGAAACACATTTTTCAACTTAACCTTAACAAAACTTTTTTAACACAAAATCTTTCGAATGACTTTTTATTTTATGTGACAAATGATCAAGTGATTTTCAAGGTGTAAACTGTCATCATCCTAAACGTCTTCATGTCAAAGTATGACTGCTATGTCTGTGTAAGGAGAGAATCGTCCTCATAAACTCTCTTTTCGTAAACTCTGCGATGGAAATCCGAGTAGCCTGTTAAAAATATAACATAGATTTCATTGAAGGGCTTAGGTCTTGATGAAATCTTGATTCAGTTCATTTTAGGATCAGGTATTATGATGACATTGATCTAATTAGACATTTACAAAAGTAAATACTGCAAATAACAACCTCTGATCTGGTGTAAAATATATTATATATTGGCAGAGAGACAATGATACCGATTTTGAACGGCCTAGTTTTGCTGCATCGCCATTATTTTCGTCCAGTGAAGTCTAACGGCATTAAAATTACTTTCAGAGCTCGATTGTTTGAGAGTTTAAAACCAACTGAAAGTCAAGATTTGAGACGGATTTGTCTGACCTTTCGTGGTTAGAATTTAATAAGAGCAACTGAAGTCAAAAGCTTCATTTAATCTGAACAAACGAGACAAAGAAATATCAAACAACGTTTATCTATCTTAATATATATCCTGCGTTCACGAGAAACTAAGATTACCGAGCAAAAAACAATTGAAAGAGTTTGAATTAATTGCCAACAGATCAAGATATCGTTTTTTCTTAGAACTGAGGTTTATAAAGAATGGTTATTTGTGTAAATAACATTCTTAGCTTTTTTTAATTGATTTCAACTTTAAGGTTAATTTATAAACCTGGAGTTCTCCAGAACTTGCCACTATCTACCCAACCAGCTGCAGAGTTACAGAATGGAAAAACAACACATGCTAATTTTATCGAAGACATTCCTTGTTGTTCACTGATCGTCGACATTACTTAGGGCAATATCCACTTACACATGGACCATATGGCTAAATAAAGAGGAAGTTTAATTTAATTCCGGTTTTCGTGCATGAACTAAAAGTCTCGGCACACACTGTTCTATTCAATAGCAGAAAAAGGAGGAAATATTTAAGTCGGCCACAATGTCGGACGTAACCTACTCAAGCATTCGTTTTATGAGGCCAAGCCGGCAATTACCCTTTCTAAATTTACAAGTCTACATTATCATTTTTAAATGACTGAACTTAAAAATGTAATAACCGTTTACTGAAAAAGGCGCTATTCTACGGAAAACCTGTAGCAGACGAATAAAATCCCATTTTAAGTCATTTCTAAACTATATGAAGAATTTTCACCTAGCAAACTCCTCTGTCTCGAGTAGCCAGGTGATGGTGTAAACAAACTGTTTTCGCGTTTCTTTCTACAGGAAATTCAGCTAAAATAGATTCCTTTCCTTCCTTGAAGCGCAGCATAAAAGACCCCAAATATGCGTTTAAATTTCACATGCACTCGTTTCACATAAAAACGACCCCGTGAGGGTCATTAGATTCAGCCGGGCATTTCAGAATAATTTATCGCGTTGACAATTAGTCGGATGTTAATCAATCATACAGTCTGGGATTTGAAAGCCGTCTACATGTATTTCGAGGACATAACCTCTATTCATTCCAGGTCAAGAGAAATGAAGATATCTTTTTTTTCTCTCCTCTGCCACAGTCCTCAGTCCTTGGTCCTCGCTTGTTTTTCTTCTTACAATATTAGCTTTGAAATTGCATCTAAAATTTGAACATCTTTTGCCTGCAATAAGGACAAAAAAATCAGCGCAGCACAGTATGAAATGTTCTTATGCTAATATACTTGACAAAACCCATGGGACCGAGAACATTTCAAGAAAGATCGAGACATCCATCGAATCCTCGCTCAATTTACTTTTTTTAAAAATCACTATACCACCTTGTCATTCTGTGTTTTTTTTTACTATTTTAGAGGTATGGTAATGATGTTAGCTATAGTGTTGGAGTGAAAGGTCGACCACACCCTTCAGTCGCTTAAGTGCAAGTAATTGAGTCTGTGCATTACTTTCAGAATAAATCATTAAACAATTAAGGCTGCCTTTTTTCCCTAGTTTTTTTTTACAAAATGAGGAAATTTTTGTCAATAAAAGTAAAACACAGAATTATTTAATAATATTATATAACTACTAAAATGTATTAACAGAGACTTGTTCATTCATTCAGACTACCAGTCGATCACTAATCTAATTATTTTTAATATATGGAGGTCAAAATCCTCAAGTTAATTATAATCCTAACAAGATAACAAATAAGTTAGGTCTTTGGTTGTTTTTCGTTTTGGCACCCATTACTGATGTAATACATGATCGCCCGGCATAATGAAGGAAAGGAAACGGTATTACAGGCCGCTGAATGAACTTTTTTATTATTTTGCCTCAGGGAAAATTAGAATCTTTTGCAATAATGGAAAAACAATATCCCTTGTTTGGGGTCTGGATTACGCTCCCTAGAGCACTTCTAATGTTACCTTAGAAAGATATATCGTCACTACACTTTCTTTATATTTAGGACACTGTTTTCTTTGAGCTTCCAAATACACTGGTCTGAGTGAATTCTCTCTGAATGTTGTCAACCTGGCATTAACAGACCCTTGTGAATTACTGTTATTGTAAATTAATGCCATGGCCTTCGTGTAATCGTCTTGAACAGGAGAGCATGCGTGGTGAAAACGAAAAAATTTTCCCGCCAAAATTATATCCATAACACCTGCAGAGTTTTAAAAGCCTGTCATCATCTGGACGAAAGACCAAATCACCAGCAACGAAAAGCCAACCACCGGCGAAACATATCTTATTTTGTTTTTGTTTTTGAGGTTAGTTTATTTTGATACTTGTTTTACGTAAATACTAGAATTGTTGGCTTTCGTATATAGTGCATTATAGGTTCCCTCGGTTAAGTAATGACGATAATTTAACGTTCATCAACTGTATGTGCTTAAATAATCCTTGAGTTTCTATCACACCACACTTACAAACCTGTTGTTGCATTCCCATTTAAGGTCACCTTATCGATCAATTTTATTGCGCATTAGGTAGAATACGTTTAGCAGCGCCGAATCAAATAACTGGAAAATGAGAGTTTGGAATACCGCGTTGGTCGTAAATTCTAATTTCATTTTGCACTTGGCAAAATTAATAAACAGAGATGCAGTGAGGGACACCTTCATTGACAGCTTGTGGCAATTTCATCTAAAAGCAGCCTACCGTAGACTATTATTTAAAACGTTTCCAGGATTCTAGATATGTTACTAAGGACACCAGTTTTGAAGATTATAATAAACGGTCACTAAGCTATTTCTCCCTGGATGGATCCAGATACATTGCTTACATCCACTAAGTTGTTAGGTGTGACATCACGATTCGATACCAGCGCGCATTATAACTAGTTGCTCAGGCGAGCCTTCAGGCACATCGAAAGCAAATTGTATAGCAACTGCGACCTAAGACATATTCCTAATTGTACAAATATGTAATGGACAACCGCAAATAATTTGATATTTAAATATAATTGAAGTTTGTTGTGATTTTTATTTTAATAATTATCGTTAAAAGTGAATGTTTTGGTCGCGCCATAGTGTTGCACCTGTCTCGGTGTCTGTAGCAGGATACACTCACCCTGAATGGAACGCTAGGTCTTTGCAGGTTACTCCTTGAATTAAATTTTGCCAGCACCTTTTTGTAAACCTGGGTGGATAGAGGCACTGTTTCGCGTTTCTCAGTTTATGATTATGGAATGGATAAACATAAACATATTTAGGTGAAAGACGATGGAGAAACAAACAAACAAGTAATTACCCCTGTTAATTTGCTCTGTTCATTGAAAGATGACTCCTAACTAACTCCAGTGATTTTATCCAGTGTTCCGTTCCAGGGGCGGCTGAAAGAAAAATATTCATACAAACCCCGATGAGTGTAATTCAAAATCCGAAAGTTTTTGCACTCTTAGCGTGGATTGCAATTGTGACAGTAACTGTTGATCTTGGTAAGTTCCAACTACCTATGCAACTCTATCATAACAATGTACTCGAGTTAGAATTGACCGGGATTGTCGTTCTTGCCAAAGGTAAATCGGAAAGGATTACAGTAGATTACAGATTACAGAATTACAGTACAGTCATCGAGGATGACTTTCATCGGAAGGCACTGAACAGTACCAATTAGGTTTTTAATTTTATCACAATTGCTACTAATCTCGCAATCTGATTGGCTAATTTACCGTTGTCGATAAGAGTACAGACAGGGCTGCACACGTCAATGTGTCTCGTAATACCATTTTCAGCTCGCGCTCGACCTCGCGCTCTAAAAAAAAGTTTCTTTGACGTTGAAATTGTGCTAAAAACAAATCGAAATGTGGTTTAGCGTGGTCTGTACTCTTATCGACACCGAGTACGCGTCATTACTTTTTTCCCAAACATTCTTTTCTTACTGTTTCTGCATGTTGAGGGTGCAAACGTTTTTGAAAGGAAAGTGTGACGCGTACAAGTAGCTCATTTGCAAATGTTGTGGACTCACGAGGCGCAGATGGGGATCTGCCCCTACACCCTTCCCCCACCCCGATAGGGTGGGTATCGGGGAACAGTATCACAAAGAATTCTTGTTAATGATATTCTCAGTGCCTTATAGTAAGAGTATTGAGATATACCTGCCGATGGGTTGTCTTCTTCTGGGGTTAAAATCATTTCACTAGCTATTTGATTGATAATTTTCATAATAAGCAATCCAGAATTTCCAGACCACACTTCAGACCTCACAAGAATTAGCACTGTTTAGTTTATACAGGAGTCGTGATAATGTATTAAATTAATGAACTTTAAAACAATTTTTTTTTAATCTGTCTGTCATGATTCGAGCAGTTCCCCTGCACAAGCGGAAACCTGTAGAGTATTTGAGACACACATTACCAACAAGAAATGAGCAGTCCGTAAGTGACGGGGAAGGTCGTCTTCCAAGAAATTTAGGCAACGATGACATTACTAAACTTCTGGACGACTTGGACAATCAGACGGATGCCATTAAGAGTGGCCAGCAGATTGGTGAAGAGCTATTAGAAGATAAAAACGAGACTGGAGGTAGTTCACTTACAAACAGTAGAGGGGAGAGGAACGGACAATTAAATTTCTTTCCTCCCTATTTTTTTCGCTATTTTTCTCCCTCCTCCCTAAGTTTTTCGGGCGTTTCTCCCTCCTCCCGGATTTTTCACCTTTCTCCCTAATAAGTCTTCTAAGACGCTTATTTCAATTGCTACCTCACCACAGTCCCTCATTTCCACATGTCATAAAAGAAGGAGAACATACGAAACACGTTTGGCAGGTCGTTATATCGCGTTCTTCCCATACTACCTTTCGGTTTGTTCGACGTTGTGTGGTTCTTCTGCATTCAATCGTTT